>JAGPOW010001296.1:132655764-132696594 GCA_030014935.1 Caiman crocodilus
TCCCCATGTGCAACACTCTGCACTTATCTATGTTAAACTCCATCCTATTCTCATCTGCCCACCGCTGTAACCTGTCAAGGTCAGCCTGGAGCCTACCCCCACCACCCCCTTGGGGCCCTCCTCACCCCAAATCTTGGTGTCATCTGCAAATTTAAACAGGCTGCTCTTTACCCTGTCATCCAAGTCACCAATAAAGAAATTGAACAGCACAGGCCTGAGGACCGAGCCCTGGGGGACCCCACTGCTCATTTCCCTCCAGGTCGAATATGACCCGTCCACCACCACTCTCTGAGTGCCGCCCATGAGTTAGTTTGCTATCCATCTGACTGTGTAGGCATCAATGCCACAGTCACCTAGCTTTTTAATGAGAATGGGGTGACAGACAGTGTCAAAGGCCTTCCTGAAGTCTAGAAAGACTACATCCACTGAGACACCTGTGTCCAGTGATTTTGTGACCTGATCGTAGAAGGCAATCTTGTTGGTCTGACAGGACCTGCCCCTAATGAAACCATGCTGGTTGCCCTTGAGCATCGTCCCTGCTGGTGGCACCACAAGTGCTTGTAAAGCCGTGTCAGGGGCCCCACGATAACCCCTGCCAATTCCCTCAACACCCTGGGGTGGAGAGCATCCGCACATGCTAATTTGAACACATCCAGCCCCTCCAGAAGTTCTCTAACCTGGTTCTGCTTGACCCTAGGCTTGGTGGAGTTTCTCCCGAGCCCATCCTGAATCTCGGTAGGGGAGTCCCACTCCCTGCACAAGAAAATAGAGGCAAAGAAATTGTTAGAGGTCTGCTTTCTCCTCTGGTGCGACCACCAGATGGCCAAGCATATACTGCAGAGGCCCCACATTACCCAAGGCCTTCTTCATTCTCCCTATGTATTTAAAAAAGGACTTTTTGTTATCTTTGATCCTTGATGCTAGCCCTAGTTCTGTATCTGCCTTAGCTTTCCTAAAAGCCCCCCTCGAAGTGGTGGAGATATACTTCATGGTGATAGCCCCTCGTTTCCTCCAGGTGCACACCTCCCTTTTGGCAATCATGCATTCACAAATGCCCTTGGTGAGCCAAGGTGGGTTTTGGGCACTCTTGCCCCCCTTGTTTCGTGTTGGAATTGTCACCCCTTGGGCTCTGAGTATCGTCTCCTTAAGGAATGACCACTCATCTTGGGCACCCAGTTCCCCTACTCTTGAGGACCCCAGTGCCTCCCCCACTAATCTCTTCAACTCATTGAAGTTGACCTTCTTAAAGTCTAAGGCTACTACCTTGCTGCCGGCCCTCGACACCCTGCACTGGATGGTGAATTCCAGTAGGCAATGACCACTGTCACCCAGATGGTCGAGGACCTGGAGTCCTCTCACCAGGTCGTTACCTGTGGTCCAGACCAGGTGCAGCAGGGCATTTTCCCTAGTAGGACTGTGCACCTCTTGGGTTAAGTGGAGGTCCTGTAACTCAGCCAGGAACCTCCGTGAGCGGTCAGACCTGGCTGACTGCTCCTCCCAGCAGATGTCTGGATAATTTAAATCACCCATGACAACTACATCCCTTGCCTTAAGTGCGTCGGCAAGCTGACCCATGAATACGCGGTCCAGCTCTTCCCCTTGGTTGGGAGGTCTGTAGTAGACCCCCACTGTTACATCCCTTTCCTCATGACCCCCCCTGTATCCTGACCCAGAGCACTTCAACCTGCCCCTTCTCTGACCCCTTCCTGTTAGTTGAGGATGTGTATTGCTCTTTGATGTAGAGCGCCACACGCCCGCCTTTCCTCCCTGCTCTATCCTGCCTGTCCAGCCTATTGCCCCTAATGTTAACTGCCTAGTTGTGGGATGAATCCCACCAGGTTTCTGTGAGCCCTATTATGTCCGGGTTTGAACTAGCTATCCGGAGGGCGAGTTCCTTCTGCTTACTCCCCATGCTACGAACATTGGTATAGAAGTATTTTAGGCCTTGAATTGGTGCGTATGCTACCCCCTAATTCTCAGGACTATCTGGACCCCTGTTGCTTACCTGGGTAATCCTTGTGTATGTCACCTGTCTTGGCTGGGAGGTGTCCTCACAATGTCATGTATTTATCCTCTGCATCCCTCTGAAGTGGGGCTATGCTACTGTCCCCATTTTAAAGCTGAAGTACAATTAACCTCAGCTATGACAACATTTACTCATTTCAGATCTGGCATACCATGATTTTTCTTCACAAACCTATGGCAAAGCAATGTCTAGAATCCAGGTTTTCCAGGTCTCAGGTCTGTGCCTTAGACAAGACCCTGCCTTCTCTATAGGAGCTGGCCCACACATGTCTGTCCTGTGGGTCAAACCCTGCTGGCCTTATTTATGCAAGAAGTGTCATTGGGCTCTGTGTGGAATCATTCACATAAAACACGAAGGGCTTGGCCCATCAGGTGGTAGAAATTATGAATTATAGAAGGACCGAAAGGATAAGTACATGCTATGTACGCCTACATATCTGACATCTGAGAATTAAAAGAGAGAAACCTATATGGAGCTGTCAAGCAGCAGTCAGTGTGGGACAGAAACTATAAGGAATACGAAGAAATGAATGCACACGGACTCTGATGGGAAAATTAAGACACAATGTTCTCTGAGTTTAAATAACAACATACAAATTATTTACTTTCTGAAGCTTGATTCAAGCAAATCAACCAGACAAGGGAAAGAAAAGGCAGAAAGGTTGTAAGCTGTGTTCCCTGCAATACAGGTGTCTTGCCCTAATGAGTCTCTAGGTTTCTAGCTGGCATCATGAATATCACCAGAGGTGATTATAACTTGTAAAAGCAGACCAGAAAGAGACATGCCTGTGGACGTCTTGGGCTGTAATTAAAGCCATAAGCCATCAGAAGCAAAGAGGCCAGCTGCAGCATTTCAAACCTTTCTTACCCTGGCATTAAAAATAGACCGCGGCAGAATAACAATAATAAAAAGAAACGTGCACCCCAAATAATCCCAATAAAAAAGAATTTGCACTTTTGATTACTATAATTGATTTCTTTTCTAGATATGAATAAATGACCCAGGCTAAATGCCAGTTCCTTGCAAAGAATTTCATTTAAGCTTCAGTGAATTGAAAGGCTCAACCAGACTCAACATTTCCAACTTCCTAGCAAGTAGCAGAAAATCTACCTGACAGTTGCCATGGAAACACGAACAGGAAGAGCTAACCACCAGCCTATAAATCCACAGAGAAACCTTTCTTAATTGGAAGGCCTTTAACCCACACATTTTTCTCATAGCTGCAGAGCTTATTTCTAAAGAGATTATTAAATTCCTCAATTGACTTATGAAGGATGCTTCCCACTATATTACTGTGCTCTGGGTTGCTCATTCTTTATATCTGTTTCCAAAATTACAAAGCAGAGCAAGGATGATAAAAGTTAACATAGATGTTTCAATGAAAAATCCATATGATGTTCTGAAAATAACTTCAGCGGCCACATTTAACGTAAAAAAAATGCAGTACAAGAACTGAAATAGTATTAAAGACTAAGAGATCCAATACCCCAACATTTGCTTCTCAGGGTACTATGCTTATTTATTTGTGTGTGTGTGTGTGTGTGTGGGGAGGGATAGATCATTGATAATACCTAGATTATTCTCATTTATATACACATGTGTCTATATGAATAAGCTTTTGGATTATGCTAATGTTTCAGTTTGCTTCAGTATAGCGAAATGTGCATGAAATTTTCAAGAGTAGTGGTCACTTCTGCATTCAACTTAGTTCTTGGGACATATCTTTTCTATAACATCATGGCCCCTCTTGCTCTCTTTCTGTCCTGTGATTTTAGATGGCAAGCACTTTGGTGTGGGCATAATCTCTCCCTCTGAGTATATACAGCACCTAGAACATGGTGGGAACCCAATCTGAGTGGAGTTTCTCAGTGCTAATATAAAGACTCCAATAGCTTGCTAGGGAAATGATTGGAAGAAATGGTCTTTCCTTGGGTCTCCTGTTTTAGACACAGAACTATAGTGACCTTGACTAGTCAATGTAGGAAAAATCAGGGCCTGGTGGAGGATTGGAGCACTCAAGGTGTGTCAACACCATGGCATGTGTAGACTTACTCAAACTACAGTTAAACAAAAAGTAGCATTGTTTAAGCATTTGTCTAACAGTGTAGCTGGGGCAGCACAGAGCTGAGCACAGCCTAACCACTCAAGTATCTGCCTAATCTCTTGTGGAGGATCTTCTGCTGATGTTGAGCCCCAGGCTACCAGAATGACATGGACAGAAGTATTTGAGTTACTTCATTTACGGTGAGGATGGATGGGTGGACGAGTGGCAGTCACAACTCTTGGTCTGCTAGACCTCGAGTGTCACTGATAGGTGAAGCGAAAGCACTGCAGCCTCAGTTCAGTGCATATCATTTTCTCTTGAAGGCAGCAAGAATGAATTAGCAGATGTAGGCTTACCAGGCAGGGCTGGAACAAAGAAAACGTGGGCCTTGGGAAGTCTCCTTCCTAGTCTCAGATAGGCAGTCTTCCTGAGGTACATTACACCTCGATTTATCCTCAAAACAAGTAGATGAAAGGTAAGTGGATGAAAACACTGCATATGCGTGTGTGCCACTCACATGCACGGTTCTACAGTAGTTGAAACCTCACTGGACCCAGAGCTGCATCCCCAATGGACCAGAATCTGCATGGGGGTAAAAAGCATGGAAAAAGGTCAGCTGAAGCTCCCAGCATCCTTCAGTGGTGCCTACCTACAACAGAGTTGAGTTGGTTTAAGAAAAAATATCAGATTAACCAAAGAACCTTGCCTGCCTATGTCCTGAGACCAACATGGCTGCAACCTACACCCCTGTGCCTACAACAGGACACAGAGACCTTGTTGCCTGCTTGTAGCCATTTGTGCGCTCCTGCCTCAAAGCAAAAAGAACTGCAGGAGCTGAGCTGGCCCCTTTCCAATGAGTTTCTTAGGCAAGGAGGGGTAAGTCTATGCTGCTCCTTCAAGGCAAGGTAGCTATATCACCAGCACTTTGAACCTGACAGCACGTGAAAGAGTCTAACTCACCGATGGTAGATCGTGCTGCAGTAGCACGCTACAAATACTGCTCTTGGTAGTCTCTTCTGGGGACTGAAAAAAAATGTGACTTCAGCTTTGGTCATCTCTCAGCTTTCTGCACTAGCTCTTTATAGCCTCTTAATGTAGACTCAAAATGTTGCTATATCTTTACTCTTCAGCTAGGTAGCTTCAAGTAAGCCTTTCCCATTAGCTTATGAGAAGAGATTGCTGACCCTTGTAGCAAGCCCATAACCCTTGGGCAGAGCCACTTTTGTGCACTCTTGGTAGAAGTCTGGCTCACCCGAGGCTGCCCTTTATAGTTGCATGTGTGACGAGTCATTTGTCCCTCCCTGTCCATACTCCCAGCACTTGGTGAAACAGGCGGTTGAGACCCAAAACTAGTACATGGAAGCTTACCATATGTCATAGCTCTAGGACGAATGCTAGCTGAGGATTTGTTCACATTATGGAGTGGATTCTGCTAAAGATGTGCTGGCATGGCTACCATATTTTCTCAGGTACCTCTCCCCTCCTCCCCTGAAATAAGACACCCCTTTTGGCAAGGAGAATGAAGAAAAAATACTTTTTTTTCTAGACTATTAGTTAAATCCTGACCACAGGGGATCCTGACTATAGGGCTCAATCCTGACTGGTGCTGCTGAGGCAACAGCCACAGTTTAATGCTTTCACAGCTGCTGCCAAGGTAGCAGCAGTTTTGGCTGCTGGGCAAAATCACTGCCAATTCGGCAGCCTCTGTGAAAGGGTTAAAGATCATTATAAGGCTGAACAGTGCACTCCACCCTTTCCTCCTGGCTGGGAAGGAAGAGCAGCCCTGGCTATTACAGTATCCCTATGCTTTAATTTGAGCTGAGAAATCAGCTTGCTCGCTTAAGATATGCAGCCCAATTTTGGAAGGCTAATTTTGCAGGAAAGGTGTGGCTGATTTGCAAGTACATGAGGTATTAGAAAACATTTCCCCCACAGTCCCCATCTATGCAGACGTGGCATATGCAGGCAGAATAGGATGTTTTGTGGGCTTTCAGTACTCCACTGCACTGAAAGACAATTGCTCTACAAGCCCTTGTCTGCCAGCCTATTTTCCGCATTCAGGCTGGGAGTTTTACCAGCAGAGATGCATTCGGTAGAACCTGTAATTTTTCCACATCTCCAAGCCAACATAGCTATCCTAGCAAGACCTCGTAGTTTAGAGCATAACTAGAGAGCCTCTTGGGAACTGGAGGTATTTCAATGCTTTCAATTGCTTATAGGATGGAGTCTTGCTCGATGAAGGGGCAACATGCAGAAGCACTCATCAATCACTGGGCAAACCACGTCCATGCAAACAGCTCTAAACACCTCTGTCAAAGCGCCTCACTATTGACCTGCCTCATCATTCTCCTCCCTGCTTTTTCACTCCCTTGAACATAGACTGCCAACCATAACAAATCGAGTAAGGTTTTGCAGTGGGTTTGTGAAGCCGGTAAAATATCCAAGAGGGACCAACGGATGAGACGTAAACACTCCTTTTCACTTGAGACCTGGGCTGCCTTTTAACATAGGTATTTAGCAGTAAGAAATTAAAGTGCTATTCCACCTTTCTGCTCACCCGTTTGTGGGTGACCTCCTGAATACCCGAACGCATGAGCACATTTCCAACATGAAGGCAGACCAGTGGGATTTCACTTCCTAATGCCAAGCAATACTGGAGATACTTGGGAGTGAATTAGCATAATGAATGCTATTTTCCTTTGCCCAAATTATTGTTTTTCTCCCCGCCTCACATCAGTGTTATTATTAGACTTGTTAACCGACTGCAAGAGACTCTCTCGAGGGACAAGTTCACTTTATTTAACAGATGCTTCTCTGAGTTCATCAGGCTGGCAAAGGCGAGCCTAAGATGAGTTTAATAAAAGTTAAGGGACAATGATGAAGCGAGTGGAAAATATTAAGGCGCTGAGAAACAAAAACATCTTTGCTTAGCTATGCCTCATCTCCGACAGCTAGAAAGCATCCACTCCCTGCAGAATCCCCGAGCATTTGCAAAGTCTGCAGAATCCAACAGACAAAATCCTTTACAACGTACCACCGAGTCTACGGGGATTTTCAATGCTCTGGAGAGTTTTTAAGGGATCTGCAGGATTTTTTGTTGTTGTTGTTACTTTTATTTTTCCCCAGTGCCGTTGTATCTAGCTGTTCTCTTCTCACTCTCAAACAGCCAAGTGCACTGTTCTGCAGATTATTGCTACGCAGTGTCTGTCCACGGAGTTCACAGACATTAAAGGCATGACCTCTGTCTCAAAGGACTTCCGTTTCAAGGGCCATATTCTCAGGTTATTTGCATGCACGGAAGTGGAGACTCCAAATGATCCAGCCTGGGGAGTTTATGAGTATTTTTTTTTGTATGCCCTTAATCAGAAGATCTCTTTACTGTATAGGAGACACTGTAAGGAAAGACTGCATCCACATTGAGACCTCTGGCTTGCTCACAGCTCCGGGAGTCGTCCTGTTAAAAGTTTCGAACCACAGCATTGCAGAACCCCGCTCTCGACAAGGGTTGCGTCCCAGTGGAAGTTGCTGCGATAGCCGCAAGCAAGTGTTCCTATTGGGTTGGTTCGGAGGATTTAGAAATTGGCGCTGGCCTTTGCCCTTTCCTCCGCTTCCTCTCCATCTGCTTTCATTTGCCAGCAGAATTTTCCTTGGTGAAAGGAGGCACAGGAAATAATTGAACAAGGAGACTGACATTTTTTCAACATGGGAGACTAAAGCAAACCTTGGCTTGTTACTCTGGAGGTAGGGTGTCTGCAGGAATTGAATTCCCCTAAGGTTTCTGGATCAGGCAGCACTTATTTCAGTGCCTGATTTGAGGTACTCACTTTTGAAAACGTTAGACTTAGTGTTGAGGAAGAACCTGAAGATGGTGTGGGAGATGGTGAGGATGGGTCAGACGTAGGACTGGGTTCTTCACTCTACTCAAACTTTGTTCAGAGGCAAGGAGACAGAAAGACGGAGAGAGGCAGGTATAATGATGCAGTGCTAGATCATTTGCAAGGAGTTAGCCTACCTGAGCCTGATCTAACTCATCCCACTGATGTAAAATCTTGAGATATCGGTGAACTCCCCTACCCCTTTTCTCCCTCCATTCTTCCTTGACATGCCCCCATTTAGACAGAGTGAGATAAATCATTGCATCCGTCTACTAACAGAGAATTCTGCTATGAAAAGGGAGTTTTGAACGGGAAACTCCCAGCCAAAATCCCTCTGCTCTGTCACATGGCAGTATGAAAAGGATACAACAGACAGAAGAATCTGTCCCGTAAGACAGATTCTGTAGCATGGAAAAAAGCTCATGGATACAACTGGGTAAATGAATGAGGGGTTAGACAAGTAAGAAGAGCTAGCAGGTGGAACGATTATGGTGACATTCACAGAGCCAGCGATATCTGATAACCTGCTCTTTGACTTCCAGCTATCTACACAGCTGAATGCTTGTTTGGATCTCTATTCATTTCACAGGAAAAAAAGAAATAGTTATCCACAGGCACTAATTGTAATAATAAATGTTCCTTCAGGCTACTGCTTGAGTTGGAGCTATTGCTATTCTCCGTGTTGATACCTGACTGTGGAGGTACATATTATTTCTCTCGTCTCAATTCCATTTCAGGTTGGTTTGGATACTTGCGGGTGCAGGTAACACCAGATGCTACAAATTCTACTTAGCTGCATAAATGATGCTGGTCTTTGTCTTTTAATGCTGCCAACCCCTCCTGCTGTAAGGTCAGGGAAGGAAAGAATGGGGAGACAAATTATTTCATAGTACATTTTTAGTATTTAATAGGACTCTGAAGAAACATTAGATTTAATGAGACAATACAGTTATTTGAAAGAAAGCAGATGGATTTGCCGAGACAGAAATATTGAAGATTATCAGTCATTTTGTGTTTAAGGATTTAGTTGGACTTTTCAGGTCAAGGTTGAATAAAAAGACTGTGTTAAAATCAGCACATAAAAAGGAGACCAGAAATGTTGGATTTCTTCTCTTAAAGAAACAAAAGATGCTTCTGAGGAAGAGCTCTTGCTCATACGGAGACGGCTTGGAGAAAGCGGGGGAAGCTTTTAGTCTATGGCTGAGTTAATTACCCCTCCTAGCACACTAGTTTCAATCCATGCAGCATTCCTCCATTTTGCTTTCCTAGGTTGCAGATGCTTTTAAGTGATCCGTCTACGGAAATCAATGGCTATTGACAAGCTCTGTAATTACATTTACAAGCCAAGATTCCTAACCCTCTGCTACTTATTTAAGTGATTACATACCTTCTAACCTGGTTTGCTAAAGATCACCAGTGCGTGGATTTCAGCCAAAAATCCAATCATATTCTCAACATGCTTGCTGGCCTTGCCGCAACAAAAAAGAAAAAAGACAAAAAAAAAGATACTTCCCAAAGTATTGGCACGTCAGTGCCTTGAAAGAGAAGAACCGGGGGCGGGGAAGCCTGTTTCAGTTGTCACGTCACGTCTGGACGAAGGGGCTAGATTTGCAAAACAGGCAGGAGTGAGGCAAGTTTCCCTTTTATCTGGTTAGAGCACATGTCCAGGATGTGAGAGCCCAGGGTTTCAATCTTGCCTCCCTCTAAGGCAATTCAAAGCTGTGTCCTCCACCGTTCAAGAGATCACCAGTTATAGAGTATCCGTAGCATGAACCTGGTGGCTGGTGGGGCATGGTGAGCTCCCGCAGGTGGCGGTGGCACTGTCGGCAGTGGGAGCGTGGTGGCGGCAAGTGGGGAGCTCCCACAGGTGGCCACAGCGCTGTCAGCGGTGGCGGGCAGGAGGGTGGCGAGTGCCGACCACCCGCAGACACCGTTGGCAGTGTCAGCAGTGGCCAGCGGTGATCGCGGACCACTCGCAGGTGCTGCTGGCGGTGAGAAGGGGGGCGAGCAGCTACCGCCTGCAGGCACCGCCGGCAGTGCCTTTTTGCAGGGGGTGCACCACCATGCTCAGGGGGTGCATGGGCACCCATGTGCATCCCCCTGTGCATCACCAACGATCCTTAGTCTCTCTGGTTGGAGCTGTTCCACTATTTAAAGTAAACAGTACACTAAATAGACAGTCAGACAATGAGCAAAAATGGCTCTCTCTTTAGTGAAGTGACAGGCAAGGATTTCTCAGGGTGATAACTTTTATTGAACCAACTGTTTAGTTGGGATAGAGTTAGAGAAGCATTTAAATGCATGATGCTCTTCATCAGGTCTGACCAGAACAAGTCAAGCACAGAATAGGAAAAAGGGAAGTGGCAGGGTGGTCGTTCATGTGCCTGTGAAACAGGATGAGCAAGGTACTGCTCCATAGTACCTATATCGTAGTAATCAGGGCACTCTTACTGGAAGAGGGAGTTTTGGGCTCAAAACCCATTAGGTAGGAAGGAATTAAACCCGGGTATCTTGCACCTTGGATAAGTACTCCAGCCAATGACCAAATAGGCAAAAGAGCAGCAGCACCACCAGTGACATTTTTTAAAGTCTATTCCATTGCCTTGACTTTTCTTACAAATGCCTGGAACAAAGGGTTTAAATTTTGAGCTGAAATGAAAGTTTCAAATATTCATATCAAATTAAAGTTTTCTTTTTCTGGCATTTTTTGAAATTGTATGTAACCCTTGTGCTGGGCACTGGTTGGTTGGCAGCAACTAGGGCTGGGTTCAATTTTGGGATACTAAAAATTGGGTATTTTACATTGGCTCAAGCCCCCACCCAGACCAACTGGGAAACACTAAATGAATTCCTAGAGCGTCCCACATAAACAACCCTTCCCCTGCCCCCTCCCGCCCTTTGCAAGTAGTGTAAACACAAAAGACAGATTTATTGCAGAAAACAGCAGAAAACACCAAATGCAATTTAAAACACTATTGACTACAAGAGGCTTTTATTAGACCAACTGAGTTGGAAAAAAGTTCTTAGCAATCTTTTGGGCGCAGTCACCCTTCATCAGGCATAAGGAGTCTCTGCTGTAAAAGATATCGCCTCTTCCCAAAGACCTTTGCCTGCCTATGTCCTTAGACCAAAAACCCATGAACCACAAGACATACTCTTTAGGTTGTGCTGCACCAGGGAAAGTTGCTAGAAAGTGTGGGTCCTTCTGCAATGCAAGGGGCCCCTTGCTGCTCTTGGAGGAATGGTAGTATGCCAATGTTTCCTCCTGCAGAGAGGCTGTATCCGTGTGTGTTGAGCGACTGTGGCTCTAGACAGCATGCATGCACCCTAAAACATCTAGGCTGGATTATATGGCTTGCTAAAGCAAAACTAGCAGGATAAACTCCAAAAGGATCCATGTAGATTAATGGCTACAGCCAGCCCAACCACAGAGCTTGAGTGGAGCAAAGGACTATCAAAAGAAACAAGAGGAAATACCAGACCTACCCCCTACGCCTGGGCTACAGTTTGCATCACAGTTTCACGGGGAGCAGAAAGTTGCAAACCTTAACCCTGGCCCAAAACTGGCAGGGTTAGAAACCCCCAGGTTTCAACCTTGTTTAAACTGCCAGGCCTTACTCCTGGTCAGCACACCCAAGGAACCAATACTATTTTCCCTAGTATTAGTCCCTTAAAACCTCAAAAGAAAAAAAAAAGGGAGGGGGTAGAGGGGAAGAAGAGGGCAATAGAGAAGTTCCCAGACACTGGGACAATTCACGTCAATTCAAACCAAAATGTGATTTCTCTGCCACCAGTAATGAACACACAGGAGAATTTAGCATAAAATGCCTCCATCTTATATACATCCCCCATTATGTGAACATAGGAAGTGCATATTGTTGCTTTTAATGTGAAACGTAAAACAACAGGAACTCAAAGTAACCTTGCATGGAGACAAATAGGCTTCCAAGACCAGGCTTCCATGTTGTTACTGATTTAAATAGGAAAGCACTGCTTGATCGCGGTGACACAAGCAGAGTCACCGAAGCCCATTGCCATAAAGAATGGCGCTCATTGTCAGGAGTCAAAACCAATTCAATAACCCCCGAAAGGCTCTTGCAGTTAAACAGGTGTTAAACAATGAATGTGGTGCCTTATCATAAATTCTTCACTTCGCTAAAGGGTCCTTCATGATCAATCCTTTTCTTTAATATACTGACATCCAATCAAATTGTAGACAGATGCATGTCATTAATGATTGCATACCTGTCATTGTAAACCTGGGGAGGATGGAACTGGAATTGAACAACTAGCAAGAGCTCAGATCCTGGGGTCTGGACTATACCCACCTTCCTAAGTGTATGTTGCTCCATTGCCGTTGCCTGATCTGAATGCTAGTTAAGCTTTCCAATAAAGTGGTTTTCTCTCTCTATTCCAGAGCCCCATCCAACAAAGTAAGCTTTCTTGGTCCCAGTTTGGGGATAGACGGCTTCTCTTCATTGCCAATCCCCCAAACCAGTTATTCACATGTATCTACTCAATACAGGCAACCCCCGCTTAGCACTATTCATTAGTTCCTGAAAAACTGAGCATTAAGTGAAACAAGCAGTAAGTGAAACCAAAAGTATTTGACGACCCAAGATGGTGACCACAATTGTTTTTAATGACCCAAGATGGCGGCCGTGAGCGTTACAACGAAACTCGCTGAGTGCTAAGTGAGAGCAGGTATCAATTTCACATGAGCATTATAGCCAGACAGTGCTAAGTGAAACCGCGTTAAGTGTAGATTAAGAGGAAAATTTTCAGTGGCACACTTGGGAATTAAGTAACTAATTCCTACAGACTGTCTATGGGAGTTGGGCACACCTTTCCTTGGTCCCTTTGAGTCTCTCCTTCTTGCCTTGGTTTGTTATTATAGCATTTCACTTCCTACCCTGAAGCACGTTCCCTCTCATTTGTGCGGCCATGTAGGTGTGCCTGGTAGCGCGGCATGAGCACACCTGTGCGGTTGTGCACACCACGCAGCTTAGAGGGAGCACTCCCCTGAAGTGGTCCAGATTCTGCTCTCGTTTACTTTTCTGTAAATCTGGACAATCTGCCCCAGATCTCTATTATCCAATGTGGAATATGTCTGATACCGATTCAAGAAGTAATAAGACAGAGTAAGAAGTGCAGGGAAGGAGGAAGCACAATAGAAAGCAAAACAGGGGGAAAAAAATCTCATCCAATTTTGTTCCTGTTTGTTCTAGCCTTAATTTTTGTGTTTGTCCATGGGTAGCCAAGTCTCAAACAGAATTACTGGTGGGCAAATAGGGTTATATAAAAGAAGAACCTTAATACTAAGAAATTGACCCATTTCTAGCATTCAAACACTTCTACTTATCTGGGTGTTAGGAACAAATGTTCCTAATTTCACTTCCCTGAACCCTATTTACACTTTTCAGCTGCAATCAGAACTGGGAATAGATAAATCCAACAAGACACAGTATTTCTCTTGCATTTTAGGATGTGACGTGGTGGGGAGAATCCTGGAAATCTCATGAGAGACAGGGTTTTTATGGGCTTTCCAGCTCGCTTTTACAGGCTTAGGAGGTTTGTGTAGTCTAGAGAAACAGCCAAACCTCTAAATGCTTTTTATCGTCTTTTATGGGAGGAAATCCACATGCTCAGGTACTGTCATGGTGTTCATCAGCAATTGCCAAACTTTTTCTGGTCTCAGTTCTGTTCACAAGGGGGATAATATCATTCAAACCCAAACACACAGTAATTATTGTTTTTGTGCCCATAATTAATAGTGATAATAATCCTTGTGCCTGCTCTTATTTCACAGCTACATTGGGCCATTTTACCCCAGAACGACAGAACTAGATTAGCTTTTGGTTACTGTACAGGAGGCAAAGACACGTAGTTAGTGTGGAGCAGCTGAGGTACAATAAGTCTCCTCCCTATTAATTATGGCTAAATAAACTGGTTGTCTGCCTGCAATTACCCAGCAGCAAGTAAAAACTTAAGCAGTGTAGATTAACCTGGTTTCATATGGGAGAAGCTGCTCCAATTTGGTGGTTGCTAAAGGTTTATAAAAGGCAAAGCTTCTCCAGAGCGAGGAAGCATGGTGCTCCTCTCTGTCTAGTTAATTAAGGCTATAGGACCTATGGCTGCTTGCAGAGTTTATTGCTCCCCTCTAATATCATGTATAAACGCACACCCTGTGTCTGCTTTTATCCCACCAGGACAGCCTAGCCCTGAAGGAAACAGAGTTAAGTTGCCCAGGGTTAAGTTAACCTTACCAGGGGGTGACTACAGGCACAGATTGGGTCTTCTAATTTGGAAACTGTTTGTGTTAATGATAATTTAGTAACAAGCGCTAACAGTGTGTCTCATAGGAAAATTCCTTGAAAGAGGCTGAATGCTTGCAACTACCAGGGCAAGAGGAAGGACTGCGGTCCTTACAAGCAATGAGAAAAGCAACAGATATATCCTTACTATCTGGCAACATTTGCTTCCTAGTAACAACTGCTCCACTGCCTAGGCAACATTTACAAGTGCACTTTCTACCTAGTGACTCCTACCACCTAATAACATCTGTTGTTTAGTTCACACATTGCCTATTTCACCTGCTATCAGTGAAGCTATTGTCTAGTAGGAAAAAACAAATGATTATAAGCTTCTGGCTTTCCCTATATTTTTCTTAGCTGTTAAGATGTGTGATTTGTGCATTTCAACGGGAAGACTTTTTATATTTTTATTAAACACACGCACGCATACGACGCATGGAACATTTCAAACAAGCCTTCCTTCATGAAGCAGTAACGATAAAAGCTTAATTATGGATCAGACTCTTTCTCCATTATCACTGCATTATATTGCCAGTAAACCACAGGTAAGCATGCTACATGAGCAGGTGAAAGAAATAAAACATGATGCAGTGATGCCCCAAGTCCTACGTGTCTATTTATATATTTAGTGATTCCATTACTCTTTGCAAGGTTTGCAAGTGGACAGAGGAAACGACCCGTAAATATCTAGAAAGACAAAAATTTTAAAGGGGATGTAGGGATTTTGACACTCAGCAACTGTCTTTTAGCAATTAGCCATGTTTCCTTTTCCATCGAACGACTGGATATGGAAGGGAGAACATGGGAGGTAAAGCCTGTCCTCTTGTTTCACTGTGTTGCAGACACAGACAGGAGGAATTGAAAATGATGAGGAGAAGCAGCAAAAGGAAAACAATTCAGAGAGAAACCAAGGGTGAAATCCAGGCTTTTCTGAAGTGAAGACAAGATTCCTAATTGTCTTCTATAGCAGCAGGATTTAACCTTAAAATATACCAGGCCAAATATATCCTTGCACCATCCGCACTCAAGTGCTGCATCAAAGACACTTTTTAACCACTGCTTTTAAGTGGCATTAGCTTTGCCCTGTCCTGGGAATTTCCTCCTCATTTTGATTGCATTTGCCTCCCCAGGCAGTAGCTGTGGTCTGCTTGTTCCCAGCCTGCTTTGGGCTCTTTCTTAGGCTAGGTACAGATGTTACACTTATTGAGCAATAAGCATTCAGAAAACACTGTACAACTGTAACCAAATGGATGTTCACAGCATATAGAGTGCTTTAAACATGGCAGATCCCACTCTAAGTTCACCCTGATTGGATGTAGTATCAGACTAAAGTGATTTAGGTTAGAGCTCGTCACTGAATGTCTGTACCTGATCCCATTGCGAGTCAAGGCAGGTTGCCCTCCACTGGCATCCCATGGGGTTTTGCAGCATCCCGATCACCCCACCTCACACAGCGACTCTCTAGTTAAAGCCAGAGCTCATTTACTCTGTCTGAGCACTGGACTGGCCCCACTCCTGGGCAGTCATCAAGTCAGTGAAGCCTCTCTCCCCAGTCCCGTGTCCTTCCTCTGGCCAGGTGGTGGTGGTGGAGGGTGGGGCTGTGTCCCTGTACCAGCCCCAGCACTGGGGCACCCATGTTCCCAGGCCATTCCCCTCCAACTCGTCATGAATCAACCCAAAGACCTGGGGCAGAGCCAGAAGAACCCTCCACAGCCCCATGGAAGCCCAGCCCTGGCACTAGCACACCCTCTCAGGCAAACTGCCACAAAGACCCCAGCATTGCCCCCATTGCCCCCCAAGCACAGTGGTTGGGATGAAAGGGAGAGAGCATCTGCACTGGGTCTGCATGAAGGCAACCCTGTGACCTCCATTTCTCGGGCACTGCTGGCAGGTGTTGCAAGGCTTTTTTTGGCTTGCAGCTACAGAGTCCCAGAGTAATAGGGTGGGGAGCAGGGGCACTGAACTTCCAAGCTGGAGCAAGCAGGTGGATGCCTCTGGAAACTTTAGGAGCAGGTCTGGTGTGTCCATCTCCCTCTGTGTAGCAGGTAGTAGACAATGGAAAGTGTCCAGCTTTGGGCACAAGGTGTGGTCAGAATCACATGGTGTCTGCTCTAAGGTCCTGCAAAGTTTGAGCTTGTGGGGGTGGCCTGAATGGTGTAGCCCCAGTCACTCTGGAGCAGGGACCACAACCCACTGCAATGAGAGGGAGAGATATGTACCAGGACCCAGGCCTTTGTGCATCCTCCATTTCCATCCACCATTCCAGCCTTCTATCTCCCCCACTCAGCCACACCCTCACCCACCAATGGACACTGAGACCCCACAATCACTACTGTGGACCATAGACCCCACCCCATCATCTTCTACCAGTCAAACCCAGGCACACAACTGGGGGCATGGGGAGATGAGGGATCTCATCTCCATCTGGGGTGAGGAAGAGATCCAGAGCAGGCTCTACAACAGGGATGTTTTCAAGTTAATTGCCCAGCAGATGCAGGTGGGGGACCACAACAAGGACTGGGTGCAGTGTCACACTAAGATCAAGTGATGAGGATTCAGTATTACCATGTGCTTGATGCCAACAAGAGGTCTGGGGGCTGGAGGCAGGCCATGCAAAAAACTGTCCCGCATCCTCATCAAGAATAGGACCATCAACACCCTGCATGCCTACAACACTATGGAGTAGGGAAGGAGCCCCTGCCAAGGACTCCTCCTGAGGAGAAAGTGCAGGGAGTCACCAGGATGGTGGGACAAACAGGTACCCAAAAACAGGTCACCAGAGGCTACATGGCAAGAGCACAGCTACTGGAGCTGCCCCCCCAGTTGTGGCTGGTCCCCACTGGTTCCACAGGATGCACCTGCAACTGGAAGTGTGATCCTAGGATAATGTTTCACCCATGGCTGAGAGCATGAAGCACAGCATGCCAGAGTGGGAGAAGAGCTCTGATGCCATGGAGATTGGGACCCAGGTCTTAGGAGTGCAGGCACATGCCCTCCACCTTGCAAGAGCCCTGCCACCCAGGACCTTGATCTTGCAGACTGCAGCTGAGCTTACAAGCCCAAGGACACCATTCCCCACAAAGGGGAATGGCTGTTCTTGACCCACTCCTTTGGCACCTCACTTCCCCACTTCCAGAGGCGCAGAGCATGTGCCAGCTGTCCCATGAGCAGTGCAATGGCTGCTGCACTAAAACGACCCACATGACCCACAGCCAGCCCTGCTCCCACGTCTCCTGATGACTCAGGTCCCGAGCAAGGACTCCATGCAGACTGGGATAATACAGTCCACCCCTGCTCAAAGTGGCTGTGATGGGGACCCAAGGTCTAGGGAAACCAGGGATCCCAAAAAGTATGTTTGTGGGGGGAAGGCTGCTACAGGCCATCCCCATGTGCACAGTCTTCCCTTAGGCCTTTGTGGCTGAGAATCCCAGAAAGGGGTTGGCGTGGGAGGGGAGGCTGTGTGGGGATAGTGGGACTTGGGGCAGGATGAATCACCCCACCCTGCCAGCTCAGCGTGGGGCCACAGACCACTAAGTGCTGGCAAGGTTTCTGTCCATCAGCATGGAGCTGAGCAGTGACCCATCCCCTTTCTTCCCTCCATCCCCACCATCCCATCCTGAAGTGCAGCTGAGGCACCAAGTTCCCTTCCTCCCACAGCCTTGGGCACTTAGCAGCCTATGTCCCATTCATTGGGAACATAAATCAGCTTAATTGACGCCTTCCTATCCTATCTCTCAGGACTACACTGAGCTCCTGGGAGAAGCAAGCCTAATTGCAACTGCCCCAATCAGTCATCCAGAACCACCTCCCTCTCCCCGCAGGCACCGAAAGGCACTGAAAGGGTTTATGGAGCTCTGCAGGCAAACTGTTAAAAGTGGGTAAAACTATGGGTGCACGGTGCCCCACCCTGGTTGGCATTGCCACAGGCCCAGTTGGCAGAGAGCAGCCCGAGGTCAGGGACAGGAGAGAACAGGCAGCTATGTAAGTATGTATGAGGACCACTACAGTCACAGTTCAGCAGAAATGAGAAAAGTTCCCTTTGCAATAAGTCCCACAATCCTCCTCCTTTCTCTCCCCCTCCCTAAGACAGGGCCACGTGATGGCAGGAGTTCTGTGTGGGAACCATTATCTCAGCCGCTCTGCTTTCACTGCCAGGATGACTCCTGGGTTGTACATCTGGAGAGCTTGGCAAGTGGCAGAACGGCACTTTCCCCCTTCCCCTCTGATCCAGTCCTTGGGTCCATCGGTGCCTCGTGACTTTGAGTCACACTACAGGCAGTCACTGTACCAACTGCTCAGTGAAACCACAAACTCCCCCCACTCCTGCAATCATGGCCCCATCCTGATCCCAGAAAAAACCCCTGAAAGCAAAGTGATCTCTCCACCCATGCCCTCCTGGAGCACTCTTAGGTGCTGAAAAAACAAAGGCAGGGCACAGCAGAGCTCTTTTTACACAGTCAAGGTCCAGAGAAACTTTCTCTGGGTTAGGTCATGGGCTGAGCAGTGTGTCAATAGCAATGGTGATCACAAACTCTTCCTGGGGTCTCAGCTCATCTAACAGTGGAGGCACAGGAACCATTTGAGGTGGATTCTCAAATTGACTGCCCACTTAGGGTTCCCCGGCATGCCATCAAAGCAGGTGCCCCTCTCCAGCTGTTGAGATGATCCCAGGGAACTATGTCCAGCAGCAGGGACACAGTGTATTGACTGGGACTCCCCCAGGAGAACCAGAAAAGCTCATCCCTCCAGGCCTGGCCAACTCTCACAAGGGGAACACTGGGAGTGTAGACCTGGGTTATCAGGGATGCAGGGTTGAAATGCCTCTTCTGAACAGGGGATGGGGGCAGCATAACAACCTTGCCATCCCAGCTGGGTCTCACCCCAGCAATGTTAGAACCTAGTTGCCTCTCCCACAGGGACCCACCACTGAAACATCTGTCCTGTAAGGGAGGGATGGGGATAGGGACTGTTGTAAAAGCCCCACCAGTATTTCTTCCAATGGTCAGTCCCTGCCTGCTCCAGAGATGGTCCAAATCCCAGTGAGAACCAGGATCTCTGTGGGAGTAGAGCAATTGCCCACTGCAGTGCCTGCAGAGGGACCCAGGCCCTACCTCCTCTGCCCTGCTGCAAGGACTGCCAACCCACAACACAGTCAGGACCCAGGTTCTCCAATGTGCTGGGGAGAGAGCAGCCATTTGGCTTCTGGCCCCAGGCAATGCGAGGGTCTACACAGAGGACTTAACATAGCTCCCTTGATGTGTCTGCATGAGTGCCCAGGAGAGTGATGAGAGGGTCTGAAATACTTTTCTCTATATTTAATTTTTATCACTAAAAGTTGCAACCTTGGAAAAAGCCTCTATGTCTCCCCTGTCTGCATAGTCCTCATTTGTGTGTAGGCCAGCTCATGAAGGCCAGGATGGTGGCCAAAGTCCAGAGAGCTGAACACCTGCAGAGCGTAAGCAATGTGCATAGGAGGTGCTGGCAAAGTCAGGAAGAGATATTACAAGCTCTGGTCTTAGCCTCTTATCTCAAGGCACATACCACAGATTCCCGATGCCAGGAGCTACAGGACCAACATGAGGAATGGCTTGAGATGTGGAGAGGGGAAAAGGACAGTCTGGGGAATGCTTACATCTGGGCTTCAGAGGCATATAAATAGGGGCTACAGATGGCCACCCAGTGTTTGGAGGAGACAGCCAGCACTGCTGTAGAGCTGTGAGTCACAATGCTAGGTTAGGGAGTTTGTGCACAGGGTCCTGTACCATTCGGGGTGCCAGCACTGCCTCCTATGGGGAGACCGTAGCCCTCTTGGGCAGGACTGGTGGGACAGGTTGCCATCCAGTCCCCCACGGCATGGTGTGTCCCACTCCAGGGACTCTTCCTGAGGGTGACAAGAATGGGGGGACCCATGGATGGTGGCCAAGGGGAAAAGGTCCACACTGTTCCCTGACTGGGAGATGCTGTGGGACAAGAGGACACTGGGACAGGAAATATAGCATGTAGAAGCCACTGACCTGTGGCCCAAGGTGTCCACAAGGGCCCATTGCGGGGAGCAGCAATGGGTGAAGGAAGTGGGGCTTGGCTGCCTGAGACCTGATGGCAGAGCTGTCAGGGGACACTGCCCCACTTCCAGGCCCAACTCATTACCCCCAACCCCTGGTAGTCATCCTGTACGTGCAGCCCCTTGTGGGAGTCGGGTCCCTGTCTCCCCAAGGAACCTGGGTAAGGAAACCCCCTGAGAACCCTCCCTGAGCATTGGGGAGCATCAGCATGGCCTGGTAAGGGCTGGAGGCATCCCCTACTGACCTATAGAGACACTGTAGTGGTGGAGTGGCAGCAGCAGCAGATGCAGCAGCACTCGCTTTAGGCGCAGGTGCTCACTGTGGCAGCTGGTATAACTGGATGTCCAGTACTGACCAGTGGAGGAGATGGCAGTGCGGACCAAGTGCAATGCAGGAGCAGGGAGGGAGATGCTCCTGGACCAGAATGGGTGGCTTCCCCCCTTCACGCTGGGGAGGGAAGCCTCCTGAAGTCTGGGAGCTTGAAGGAGCTCCCAGCATCTGGTGCCCAGGGTCATGGGAAGTTGGCTGAAACCCTAATGGGGCAAGTGAGGCACTGAGGCATCGCAGTATTTCTGGAGCAGAGGTACCAGCAGTGCTTTCAAACAGGTTGGAACCAGGACACTTGGAGAAGTGGAACCCGTATGTGAATTAAGGAAGCCCACAGGGCTCCAGCTGATTCATTATTACTTAATTGATTTGTTGATTGAATTGATGGCGGGGAAGGTTAACTGACTAGTCGGACCAAATTAGTGAATTGCTGAAAGGCTGCCTGAGGGCTACACAGGCAAGAGAGCTCCTTCTTTGTGAATTTGAGGCTGGCTAGTGGGGACAGGGGAACACTGATGTGAGCCAGGGAGGTGGCTCTGAATGGGAGGCCCAAGGACAAGAGATAACACCTGGGGGAGACGGACCCGGCGTCAAATACTCAGACATTCTCTTCTTTCCTTTTTTCTCACCATCCCAGATAGCCTCCGAGTCTTGAAACAACTTAGCTGGGCTGTTTCAGCAGGGACATTTTTGCAAAGGTTTTTTCTTTCTCATGTTCTAAAATGGGAGATGGAAAGCACAAAGGATGCAATTCTCCATTACTCAGCGCTGTTTATATAATCAGTGAAAAGTACATCTGGGGTGGGCGGAGGGGAGAAACCCAGATTTTTCATTTTGCTAGAAATTCTGAGAGCTTTTGGGGGAAAAAAAATAATCACTGCACTAAAAACTTGAAAAGGGTGTTTCATGCTGAACAAGTGCAAAGTCCTGCACTTAGGACAGAACAATCCCACACAATGGTCGAGGCTGGGGGCCGACTGGCTCGGCAGCAGCTCTGCAGAAAAGGACCTGGGGGTTACAGTGGACAATACGCTGAATATGAGCCAGCAGCGTGCCCTTGTTGCCAAGAAGTCTAATGGCATACTGGGCTGCATTGGTAGGAGTGTTGCCACTAGATCAAGGGAAGTGATTATTTCCTTCTATTTGGCACTGGTGAGGCCACATCTGGAGTATTGTGTCCAGTTTTGGCCCCCCACTACAGAACTATAGAAAAATTGGAGAGAATCCAGTGGAGGGCAATGAAAATGGTGAGGGGGCTGGGGCACATGCCTTATGAAGAGAGGCTGAGGGAACTCGGTTTACTTAGTTCGGAGAAGAGAAGAGAAGAGAAGTGGGGTGGCAAAGAGGATGGAGCTGGACAGTGGTGGCAGATGACAGAACAAGGAGCGATAGTCTCACATTGCAGCAAGGGAAGTTTAAGTTAGATATTAGGAAAAACTCTCTCTAGGTGGGTAGTAAAGTACTGGAACAGGTTACCCAGAAAGGTCCTGGGAGATGTTTAAGACCAGGATAGACACAGCATTGGCTGGGATGATCTGGTTGGGGATGGTCCTGTTCTGAGCAGGGGGTTGGACTAGATGAGCTCCTGAGATCCCTTCCAATCCTAATCTTCTATTATTCTATGGAAATGTTTTTCTTGCTTTGAGATTTCAAAATTTTTATTTAACCCCCCCCCCCCCCCTGAAATATATGTTTCAATTAGACATTGATTTAGATTGGTTTTTGTTCAAACATTTCATTTTAAGGGCATCAAGTTAAAAAAATATATAGATAAAAAGCATGTTTCTGCTTTTTGCTTTTTTGTTTGTTTTGTTTTATTTTTCCTGACTGATGAAATTCAGCAAAACTAACGTGAACTAGCACTATATTTTGTTTTGAGTTGAACCTGTAGTCCTTAGCAAGATAGTCTTTGAGCTCAAATTTTTGTCCATGTCAAATATAAAGTAATTTTAGTTGAAATTTGAACATTTCAGTATTTTTCAATTGATTCTAATTCATGGAGGCAATAAAGAACAACTCAAAATATAGGATATGGTTATTCCTCCTATTTTTCTCCACTTTCTGATTGAGCTACTGAGTGGGCTGATAATTCCCATTTTTGGTTATAATTGAATCCACTTAAAAAGCCAAGAAAATATTAAAAAAAAAAAGAATCTTCACATTTTTCCAATTTTCCTCCTTTGACTGACATACTAGTTCGACGTGATTGCATTTTACTCTGCCAATTTGCTTGTATGCATTAGGAAAGGATGCTTCACTATATATATATTCCATACTCTTCCCTCTTCATCGTCACCATCAACACCAATTTGGACTATAGCATTAGCGCCTACTGTCTAACAATCCTAACACCTTTTGGGTCCCACTCTTAACTCTCCACCCTCTTATTTAGGAATCCTAGGTCATGTCTACACATTGCCTTAGAGCAATGCAGTGTCACACTACATTGCCATATGGCGCTATGGTGACGTAGCCATCACGCGGGTCACTGTAGCAGTGTAGCGTGCTGGATGTAGCTGGATGTAGCGTGTACCCTGGATGTAGCGTGCTGCTACAGTGATGTAGCAGGAAAATCTAAGCTTGCACCACGCGCATGGTGCAGTAATTGCCAGCACCATGCCATGCTTTAATCTTTCCAAAAGGAAATACTAAAGCACAGTGCTGTAGTGACATTGTCATACCGCAACACGTAGACATGCCCTTACAGGCTGTATCCTCACATGCTTAATCTTCTCCACTTAGCCTCCACTCCATTGTGGTCTACTACCACCATTTTGCCAGAGCCGTAGAGATGGGGTGAAGGTTTCCTACCCATTTCCAATGTCTCCAGAATGCACTGTCCACACCTCTCAATTTGTTTGGCTCCTTTACTGAACACATTAGTCCTGAACCAGACTATTAGATATGTCTGTTCTCAGTTTTGGGGAAGTTCTGAGCGATTTAATTATATGTGACATTTTCCCTGTCCAAAGTGGGAATGTGTAGAGCTAGAGTCAAATGAAAACATCACAGTCTGTTGATATACTAGCTCATACCCATCATGAATCTGGCTCATAGCTTCTTAAGAGTAACAACCTCCAAAAACTGACTTTCTCCATTTCTTTTTATTATACAGTAGAGCAATTACCCAGGAGTCAATATAATGAACAAATATACAGCATGCCAAAAATGATGTTAGGCAAACTCCAAAGCCAGACTGGCAGACAACTTCCTGCCCACGGTGCTGCATGGGCCATAAATATTCTTGCCACTTTGGTATGGAAATTTTCAAACTGTGCCATCAATATTCATGCCACATCATAACAATTAACAAACTCTGAAGAACTGGGAACTAAACATGAATGCACGCAGGACCACAAACATCTAGGTAGCTGCTAATAAGGATATGTTTGAAGTAATCACACACAAATTTAATTTTAAATGCGCTTTCCTTCCAAAAACATATCTTAAAACGATAATTAGACACTTTAATGCGTGTTCTTTTTTTTTTTTAAAAAAAGGTGAAACTCTTTAAAAACCGCCATTTCAAAATCACACGTACAATTTTTTTTTTTTTTTTATCAGCAAGAGATTGGTCGATTCTGCTAATATGATGCCCCTCTTTAAGAAGAGCACTTTAAATATCCTTTGAAACCCTCTTAATAAAACAAAAGTGATGCTTTTGGATTTCAAAGAGCTTCTTTTCTGCTTCGATAGCTTTGTGAACAGAAAAAGAAAAAGCATTAGAATTTCTAAACAAACCTTAAACCCTTCTAAAAACTGCTTACCTGTGCTATTTCTTTGTATTTTCATTCCACAATAGAATCGTCTTTGGAATTAGAAAGTGAAAGCATTGAAATAGCATGGAAAGCAATTTCTTGCAGCGTCTCCTCAGATCCTTTAGGAAAGTTCAGATCTAGGCTGGGTACCTTAAAGAACGATCAGTTTTGTTACAAGAAGGTCAGGCAATCTAAATTGATGTCACAATTTTCCAGAGTCCCAACTGATCCCCAGCACTGTTCGTATTTTTAACCGTGCCAAAGCTAGCTGTCCTGTGGTTTGTATTAGATTACTTTATATGGCATTCATGTCCAAGAACAAGCTCTTATATAACATGAAGTATTAGCTACATCGGCATGAATATTTTGAAATTATTAACCTCAGAGATGAAGCTAGTCAGGAATTCCTATGATTAATTCAATTCACTTGTAAGCAATCTACAGGCCTGATTCGGACATCATTCACATGGACAACTTTTCCAAGAATCCCCACGATTTTATCACAAATTGTGCAACAGCATTAAAAAAAAAATACCTTATTACTGGAATCATGAGAATTATAGCTCTCTCTTGGTTTTTAAATAAATGTTTTAGTCACCACTGTGACAGAGAAGAGCCAGAACATGTGAAACAAGCACACCTAAGGATTCAGAAACTGTTTATTTGTTCATTAGGTAGAGACCTGTGCAATTGCTGCACTGTAAGATAAAGAGAAATGGAGACAGTCAGGTTTTGGAGGTTGTTATAACTGGTTTGCAGCATTGATCTTAATGGAGTTACACCAGACTCCTATTACAAAAGAGTGTGCTTGCAACTAAAATGAGGCCTCGGACATCGATCTTCCTGGAGCACCCTTGAAAGGTGTGGATGCAGAAGAGGTTCCCATCTATACTTTCTGTCCCTCACTGCTTTCAGAGGAACTGAGGTTACCGTCTCCTATTATAATTGGTTTGCTGTGGCCTAATAACTCTTATTATAGTTATCTTAATGGGGCTGAGTGCTTCAATCACTGGGGGGCAACGTTAACCACTGGGGTTCAACTTCATTCATCTGTTGCTCAGGTGGCCTGATGCAGAGCAGGGTGAGGAGCAAGGTTCCCTTTAAGGTGTGCACGTGCACAGGTGCCGCCACCCACAGCCTTTTCAAGGCCATGCACCAGGAGAGGCTGGAGCCGGAGCCCACTGGCTCTGGGGAAGTGCTCTGCTCCCCTGCTTCAGGCACAGGGAGTGGAGCACTTCCCTGGAGTCGGTGGAGCCCATCCCAGCCTTCATCTCTGCCTCGCTTCACCTCGGGGAGGAGCCACTGCCTGCCCTGAGTGAGGCTCCACCGGCTCTGGGACACTGCTCTGCTCCCCAGCATGGCCTCCAGGGGCATGTCCAGCTCCCAGTTCCAGCCTCTGGCCCCAGGCCCCCGGCACCAGCCCCAGACTCCAGCCACCAGTCCCTGGCTTCAGCTCTCAGCTCCAGCCTCCAACCCCTGGCCTCCAGCCCCCTGCCCGCATCCCCTTTGGTAAGTGCCCCACACCGGACTGAGGCGGTGTGCTCCCAGACCACTGCTCCTTAGAAGGGACATTGGTGGGGAGGGTGGCAGATGTCCGGGTGCAGAGCAGTGGCAGAGCAGGGTGGTGGGTGGCAGTGGCAGCTGTGGCATGCGAGCTCCCTGGCCCTGCTCCTGGGAGGTGGCAGAGCCAAGTGGTGGGTGGTGGCATGGCATACCCCCTAGGGCCTTCCCCAGTACCCCCAGGGGTACGTATACCTCGGATGACAACCCCTGGGATAGGGGACCACTGAGGGAAATTTAGCTCCAACTAAGACTATTAGGAGGTGAGGGCCGTTTTAAAAGGGTTCGACTGAGAATAACCAAAAGTCTCAGGCTCAGGCAAGCCCTTCTTTTGGAAGGCAGTTCTTTATGGGAGTCTCATGAAGCAGAGCATTTGTCTTCAGCATTTGTTCTAGAAAACGTGACAAGTTAGGAATAACACAAAACCGGCCAATATTTCTAAATCTTGATTTCCATAACTTGCTCATTATGCAAAATTCATTAAAAAATATGGGGAAGGGAAAGTAGGTTATACAAATGTGGAAAGAAAGATGGAGTAAACTAAGGTATAAACACATTTTCCCCCCCTTTCCTCTAATGCTATGGTGAAATGGAGCAGCTGTCAATCTAATCAAATAAGCCAGTAGGTTCTTGCTGCTTTGTGCTAGTGAATTTAATCATAAATGTAAAAAGAAAAGGGAAACTGTCAGTAGGATGGGTCATCTTGGCTATGTCATTTGATTCAGTAATGGCTTAAAGAGGACTACCAAAAGCTAATCTTACATTTATTCCTTTGTCCTTTCTTAGGACCTTGTTACACAGTAATTATAGGCTGCTTCTGGAGCTCTTAACCTCTGGATTGGCTGCACATTAACACCTTTTAAGTGGTTTAAAATACCTGTCATTTGGTTTAAAATTATGCCACACCAGGGCAGGATTATCTCTGATCTACCTAATTTTGCTGCTCTTTCATTAAAGTGTGGCTATTTCCCACAGGTATATCCCACAGGAAGTTGAAGTCCTCCAGAATCCCATGATGCAGTGGCCAAGCAGGGATGATGGGGTGCAGCTGGGATGCAGCAGGGCCTTTGCCGCTGGGGACACCGGGCAGAGTGCCTCCTCCCACTACCCGGCCTGGCTCGCTGCTCCTGCTGGCGGTGGCATGGAGGCATGAGCTCCAGACAAAAAAGGATCGGGCCCCTCCAGAGCTCAGCACCCCGGTGCTGCCACCGGCCAGGTTATCACTTGGCTGAGTGTTGCCTGAGCTCTGAGGGGCCCAAACCTCTTCTTCTCCAGAACTTCCCCACCCCGCCACCACCCAAGCCCAAGCCAGTGGTAGCAGGAGCACTGAGCAGTGACTTTGGGTGGTGGTGCGTTGGGGGGATAGGCTCCAGAGAACAAAAGGATCTGGTCCCTTGGAGCTCAAGTAGCAAGCCAGTTTGGGTGGTAGCAGGAGGCACCGCAGCCACCATGTGCACTAGTGTTGTGGTGCTGGCTCTGCCCGGTAGGAGTAGCAACCAGTCCTGACCCTTGTGCGTTGCAGCCAGCACCAGTAAATATGAGACTAAAAAAGAAACACACAAAAGGTGAAGACACTGTGGGTGACAGCAATGACTTAGTTTGCACTAAGAAACATTTTATATAGGCTCCAAATCCTTCCTCTCCTCACAAAGCCTCTAGTGGCAAGTCACAGCTGTGTAGGTGGGAGACAGTCACAGTCTCATCAGGGATTTTTTTTTGCCTTCAGGTGTGACTGCTCCACTAAGCCCAACAACACTAAGCTGATTAACATTTGTTCAGCTTACAGTGTAAGGTGTAACAAAGTGCTTAGAGACTTCTCTTTTCCCCGCAGGTTAGATACTTTACTAGGATGTATCCTAGATTAATTAGACCACACTCAAAACAGGCATGTTCTCCCCCATTTGATAACCACAGACCTGATTTCCAGGTTGGATTGAAAAAGCCCTGTATACAAACATTGTTGTTTCAGTTTTGCAAAAGAAACCCCCAAACATGATGACTTTGTCCAACTCAGATCATTTTCCCTCTTTCTACACTGCACATTGATCTACATTTTCTACTGAACCTACCCACCCTTCTTTTCTCTCTCTAGCTCCCTCATCCTGCCCCTTTTAAAGAAGACTAATAAAAGGGTGGTGGAATATGTCATTTCTAGAGCACCTGGCAAAAATGTCATGGGGAAGAGGCCTTGCCAATTCCCATCTCACCCACTCCTTTCCCACCCACTTCTTTGCTACTCTTCTAGCTTGTCAGGATTACAGAGAAGACAAAAAACAAAATGAAGAGCTCTTCCCACCCTCCACAACACTTTCCCTGTCACCCTTGTAAGAAGGGGTTATTACAGTGAGAATTCATGCAAACAAAAATCAGCAAAATCAAGCTATAAAAAGAAAACACTAAACAAAGAAAAAAACGAGGAGGGCAGGAGGTGCTAAATTATGCATTTTCCAAAAGGAAAAAGAAAATGGATAAAAACCACAAATTGGTCAAAGAATTAAAAAAGTCAGACAGGAAGGTTGGTACACACTAAAGCTTGACAAACAATAAGATCTATAAATACATATGTAATTTCACCATCTCCTCTTCTGCTCCGAGTTCAGTTCTCTTTCAAATTGTTCTTGGACATCTGCAGAAAACTAAACCAAGTCTCTCTCTCTCAATGATGGTGCAAAGAGCTTGTTCTGTCTTACCTGAACTTTAAGAATTATTTATTGAAAATGGAATAGAGATGACAGGCAAAAAGGGTATGGACCAGAAACCGAATGAACAGATTCATTTCCAGTAAGAACAATGATGTTGCAAAACTTTAAAAGTTGAATACAGTTCAAGTACTGGGACCAGATAATCAGTCACCCTCCCAGCGTTCTGAAAGAACCAATGCACGAGACTGCAGGCCCGGTATCAAGTATGTTTAATAACTCGATCGAGTTAGGGGGGATACTATATAATTGGGGAAAGTCAATATAATACTTATATTTTAAGAGGAGGAAAGAAATAAGTAAAGCAATTTATACATTTATTGGTCTGACCTCAAAAGTAAACACACAGGTTTAGAATAGCACTGTTAAAAGAAATATTAATTAAAACATTATGGAAAAAAATGGGGTAAAATACAGTATGGGCTTGGTCATATTTTGTAAAACAGTTTTTTTTTCCCCCTCCTTAAAGAACAATTTTTCTGGAAGCAAACGAATTCCACCACTTTTATTAATTTTCCTGAAAAAGAAGGAGAGCTAGGTTGAAGAACAGAGTAAGTTACTGTAGGGAGGAAATAGAAAACCAAGATTTTGTTTTTGACTTCAGTAAAGCTTTTGAGAGGATGTCATATGGGAAGTTAGTTAATTTAGAGGTGATGGAGTTTGGAATTGTGGAATGGACAAGGCACAATTTAAAGCAGATACGATAACAAGCAGATGTGAAAGGCAATAAGAGGCAGCTCACTTATTTCCTGAAGGATCAATCTTGGTATTGATTTTACTTAGTATTTTTATTACTGACCCTAGCCCCAAAAGTAGGCATGTGCCATTAAAACTTGCTAATGCTGTAGAGTTGGGAGGCACTGTCGATACAGAGAAGGATTGGGATTTCAAACAGGAAGAAGTAGATGATCTTGAGAAATGGTGAATTATATTCAATAATGCAAAGTGCAAGGCTACGCACTTAGAAACTAGTGGAGAATTTCTTCTACAAACTGTAGGTTCATCTGTAGGAAAGAATTAAAAAGAAGAATGACTGGGTTGAAACGTGCGTCCTGGGCCCTACCTGTGCGTGTGAGTCAACCCAGGGCCTATACTAGGGGCCAGATGACAGGGCTCTGCAGGTCAGATATGGCACACAGGCCTTATCTCTGATGCTGCTGGTCACTCTTGTTAAAAAAAAATATTTTGAACTGAAACAGGTGACAAGAAGGGGTATCACAAGCATCAGAAGACTGAAGATCTGATTTTATGAAAAGAGGCTAATAAGTGTGATGAGTTTGTGTTGCCATTTGTTTGCAGAAAGCCCTCCTCTACTGCATATTGGAATGGATACGTCATCACTGATCTACTTCACAAACAGTTAGGAAGACACAGGCCTCGTTCCAAAGAGTCTAGAAGAAACAACGCATATGTAAAAATATTAGTTAAAGATATTGCATATTAAACTGACTGTGGCGGACCATTAGGGGTGCTCCTGCAGTGAGCCACCCACCTCACTGCACTCTGGCAGTCAGGATCTTGGAGGGGAAATCCAGGTGAAAGAAGATCTTGGTTAAGACGTCAGCAACTACAGGTGCCTTGGTGGAGGTCAAGGCAATTGCCTCTGGGTACTGAGTTGTGCAACCCACTCGAATCAGGATGTGTGTCTTCCCTCTGAGAGTCTTATGCTTCAGAGGGCCCGCAATGTCTATACCTACCCTTTGGAAGGGTTAATCAGTGATAGGGAGGGGCTGTAGGGGAGCCTTTCTCTTGTCCCCACTTTTGCCTGCCCGCTGGCACGTCTTGCAAGAACTGCTGTAGTCTGTCACATTCTGGGCCAATAAAAGTTCACCTGCAGCCACTGGTATGTCCATTCCCTGCCTATGTGACCAGCTCAGGGTAAATCGTGAGCCATGGAAAGCAATTGTTGCCTGAATTTACGAGGACCTATGAGCTGGCGACAGGGTTCCCAGGCCTCGGCATAGTTCTTTGGTGCCCACAACTGATAGAGAAGTCCCTTATCCCAGACCACCTGTTTCCTCTTACCGGGCTGAACTTTGTCTCTTGCTCCTAAGCCATCTGCCAGGGTCCCTCCAATCTGGGGTCCCCAAGAACCTTCTGCTTGAACTCCTCTTGCCCAGCTAAGCAGTCATCAGGGAGTCCTGGTCCTCCTGTAAGGAGTGAACCTTCACCCTCAGGGAAGTCCTTTAACTTCTCCCCAAGAGAAGCTCAGTTTCTTCTGCCACTGACTGACCAGACTCCTCCCTGGGACTGTCACTTAACCCAACCTTGAGGTCACTGGTTTCCTCAATGGCCAGGGGCTGGTTGTGGTCAGAGGGAGTCTGAGTCTCTCATTCCTCCCCCTGTGCCTCAGCAGCCAATTGGGTGACCAGGTCCTGGGAAGTTTCCACTCCTCCTGCCTTAGCCTTCTGGCTCTGTTGACGAGTCACCACATTAACATGGTAGGGCTCTAGCTCCAGGAGGTGGCCCTCCTCCCTTTGCAGGTATTCTAGCTCCATAACATCACGTCCCACCAGGATGGGAACGGGAGCCCCTTCCAACACCCCCAGTTCTATGCATATCCTGCATCCTCTCCACTTGATGGGGGGACAGGTTACTGGTACCTCAAATGGTGGGGACCCCATCCCTTGAACAGTAAGGGTCCTTCCAGGGATTATATCTGCAGGTGAAACAAGGTTGGCATCGATTAATGACACACTGGACCCTGTGTCCAGTTCCCCGACAAGGGTTCTCCCATTCACAATTATCTTAGTCTGGTGAAAGGCCATCATCTCCTCTGGGTCTATAATCCTCAGAGTGGCTCAGGTCTCCCCACTCACTGCTTACAGCCATTGCATGTCTGACTGGCTTGGGTTTGTTGCTTAGCTTTGAGCAGTTGGGCCTGATGTGGCCTGGTTCCCTGCAGTTATAGCACCTGCTCTTTTCTGAATTGGGTGGTTTGTCCTAATCTGGGGCCACCTTGCGCTCAGCAGGACATGGCCCTCTTTCCCCTTTTGGGCCTGGCCCTCCCTTCCCCTCTTTTTGGAACCCTTTCTGTTCCTTCCCAACGTAGGGAGGTTTCTTGTCCAGCCCCTTGCGATTTAGTGACAGCTGATCCACAATTTCAGCGGCCTCTTGGATAGTTTTGGGTACCCTATCTTTCACTAGGGTTTTAATTTCCCTTGGACAGCAGTGATAAAATTGGTCCAGTGCTATGAGGTTTAGCGCCTTCTCTCTATTGTCAGCCTTGGCTCCGTTTGCCCATTTGAGGAGCAAGTCCCACAACTGGGCCGCAAAATCGACCATTGTCTTCCCCACAATGGTTGTGGGATGGTATTCCAGAATTGTTTCTGGAAATAAACCAGTCCTAACCTGAACTTTGAACACACAGCACTTTTAAAGGCATCATAGTTATCTGCTGATTCCAAGGGCAGGCTGTTCAGGACCACAGGCATGTCGCTCTCTACCAGCAGCCATATGTTTCATGAACTCTTCCTTTGGCAACGTCCATCGGTGTGCTTGGTTTTCGAAGATGCTTAGGAACATTTCTGGATCATCCCACAATGCTACTGGGCGCCTGCAGTTTCAGCATTTGTCTTCATCCCGAGTACAGTGAGCTCATGCTCCCATTAGCACTGAGCCTCTCTAGCTTCATGCTCGCACTGTTCCTTCTTGTGCTCTTGCTGTTCCTCCTCACGCTGGTGGTAGGTCTCCAGCTCCATCCTTTTCAACTCCAGCTCACGTTTGAGCTTGCGCTTTCACTCCTCAGCTTCCAGCTGCAGCTGGTATTTCTGGAAGTCCCACTCAGATGGTGGCCTCTCAGTGCCCCTCGTGGGTTCTGGAAGGACATGAGGAGGTGATCTTGCACCCGGATCATTATCACACAGGATCTTAATCAGGTCTTCTCTCTTTTGCTCCTTCCTCACTTGAAGGCCTCTCTCTTTCAGCAGATCTCTCAAGTCAGCCACCATCACGTGGTCATACTCGTCAGCCATCCTAGCTGTCTACACTGTCCAGTTGACCCGATGCCAAATTGGAAATTGTTTGCTCAAGTGTTTTCAGCGACTCTATTCCCTTCCCCAGATTATGCCTTCAATACAGCAGGTTGTTGTATCCCACCCCTAACACCATGTGTGGTAGGCCAGTAGGGAGCACTCCTTCATTAAGCCACCCATCTCACTGCAACCAACCACCTTCCAGGCTCCGAGTGCCTCCCTGGGGGTGCTTCACATCTGGCTGACCCCCTTTCTGGAGCACACCCACTAGTCTGGGGGTAATACTGCCACCAGCCAGGGCTGGGCTTGATTCTGGCTCTGCGCACCCTGGGAAACACAGGCCTAGTAGCCCTCGAGGGTACTTGATTCACTTCAAGAACTTGGGGTGCTTCCCTCAGTCGGAAGCACAAGTAGTGGTCTCCCTCAGTCAGCTGAACCAAAGGGACCCCAAGACATAATCTAGACTCACTCCCAATAAGTCTCCCGTGCTAGGTACAAAGGAGAACTTTATTGGTTACAAGAGGTAGGGTTGCAATAGGGTACAGGGTAGAGCAATATCAGGGAAATCCCACAAAGCAAACTGGCATGGCTGGGTAGCCTCTGATTACATATCTGAGTTACTGCAAGCTATATATCTAGTTAGAGCTCAGGTAGCTTACTCACAAGTATCATCCCGAGGCAGGTGGAGATTCCCTCTGGAGGCAGGCAGTTCCTTGATCATAAGTTTTGAGAGAGGGAGAGCAAATTTCAGATGGTCCAGCTCCTCTTTCTCTCTGAATCTTCCTCATGGCTGCTGCCCCCTCCTCCTGGGCAGTTCTTACATAGCCTTATGACCTCATTTACCTGGTCCAATGGAGGCCAGCCAACCAATCTGAAATGCATCTCTAGTTGCTGGGTGGACTAGCAGTTCCTGGCTCCCCAGGGAGTCCAAGCTCCTCACTCATCTATGTGATGCCAGTCAGGTAGGCAGAGGGAGCAGGTTTCCCTCCTCCCTCAGGAATGTATCCAGCTCAGGTTACCTAAAGAGAGAGGGTAAGGTGTGTACCCTCTGCAGGGCCCATCTTAACCAAATTGTCACAGAGCAGAGTTTTTGGGGAGAAACAGAGGCAGCCTTCTGCCACACTGACACAACTGCGCAGTTATGGTAAAGCTCACCTCCCCACTCTTATTTCAGTTGTGTTCAGGGGCCCAGATGAGATCTGATATGCCAGGCTGTCTCTATACAGGGGTTGGAAGCCTTTTTGGAGTGGTGGGCTGAAATAATACAGCTCAATCTGTGGCTACTGACCTGGCCACTGGCCCTTCTCCCCACGAGCACGTCCTCTGCCAAAATGGAGACAAATTGCCCCACTGCTGAAATGCCATGGATAGCTAGGTTTTTGCAAGACAGATTAAACCAGTTGGTGGTGCAGATCCAGCCTGCAGGGCAAAGGTTGATGACCCCCACTCCATGACTCATAGCATTTACCCACTACGGCCCTAAACATGCATAGATTTATATCCCATTTAGCTTGGGTGCAGAGGCAGGGGCCTAAACAGGTCAGAGGTAAGGAGGTTGAGATAAAAGGATTAAAAACAGTCCGGATCAAGAGGGATATCTGTCAATCACTTATCGGTAAGGAACTGCATAATAGCGAGAAAAATGAATGTGCTACTGAATGAAAAGCATCTCCAATTACATTAGAAAACATGTCACTAAATCAAGTACATCCCTTCTTGAACTAGATACCATCAACAACTGAAACAGTCTAATACACTAAATGACATTCATCACCTACTGATTGAAACACATCACCTAGTAAAATAACAATCAATCCATGCATATAAAATGCATCTCCTCGCCTAATAAATGAAATGCAGAGCAGGCTAAAGCTGATGCAGCATTTGCTGAATTATGCACAATGAGGACTGAACTCATTTCACCAGCTACCGAATCTGAAACATGAACTACCATCAGATGCATCAGCTTTCTGGGAAATGCCAATCATGGGAGTAGGGCGCAACCGCTGTCAGGAAATGTTTAGGTCAACAACAGCTACAAAGTAACAGCTATTTGCTACAGCTGATGACAAAGGTTCAACAAGAGGGCAAAGCTGCCAAGATCTCAAACATCTGGAGTCTGATAGTCATCAAAGGCGTGTGTGCATGCATCTGTGTTAGAAAGAGAGGCATAAAGGGATCAATTTAAGTATTCTGTAGCTCACCGGAAAGAGAGAGCAGCCTATATAATTTTCAGCATTTTTCGGGGAAGTAGAGGGTGCAGAAATGAAGGATTTTAGTTTTTCTTGAAATAGATCTCTCCTGGTTTTTAAAGTAAAAATGTTTCCTATAGGCAATACATGCATATACACATAAGCCTAGCCTCCTTTCCAGGAGGAATGCCTAAATCTTTTACAAACGACACCACGGAAATCATTTTTTTTTTTATAGGTTTCCTGGGATTGAAATGGATCTGGCAAGAACCATTCAGGTGGCCTTGTCTGAATATCATGGCAAATTCTGAGGTTTCCTTTGATTAAATTGAATGCAGAACAGCCTTCTGCTCTGGGAAGGAGAGGAACCATCAGATATGTATCCACTACCAAGATGCATACCCATACACACAGCTAGTCACGAAAACACCCTTCCAGGTGATATTCAAATAGCGGGTAGAAAAAAAACACAAGAGCCAAAGGCATCCCTGGCAGGACTTTGTAGACTATTTTGTTTAATTTTTGACTGATTACCTATATAATACCACTGACGTACACTGCCCACTGCAGGCACCTGGGCCATAAATCCTAGTACATATTCGTTAAAACCTCAACCACACACCTTCTTATGTGGCTAGTTAAACTTCAGTGCTTGAGACTGCCAGGAACTTTATGCCATATAAAGTCACTAACTGCTTAATGGAGCAGTTAAACCTCACCATTGTAGTGCACCAGTATTGCTATGTCCTGCAAAACAAATTCCTGACCCCAAAATAACGTATAACCGATGCAGACAAAGGAATTAGGGCTGGATCCAACATGCAGGCATAGAGGCAGTGCCATATGCTTGGTGAAGATCTGTTCAGTTTGAAGTTAAGAGTAATTCTAACCAAATGGAGATGATTGAGAGAAGGTATGCGAGTGAGGCTGGTAGCGTTTGAAAGCTGGACTTGACCGGATTTATATTTAAGAAAGGTCTTGAAAAAGGATGGTGAATTTGCTTGGTTCACTTGAGGATGGAGGGCAAATTTCAGCTCTTTATTTTGGAAAAGCACACAGAAGTCTTGCTAACTTCCCAGGTATATGGCCCCTTTCAGGTCTGCCCTACCAAGCCAGAAGTCTCAGGATAACAGACTTTTTTGCGGTATTTTGTCTGCAGTGCTGAGTTGCGGTGAGTACTGAAAACAATCGGGAAACATGCTCCTTTTGCTTGTTTTCTCAGTTGCAAGTCTCGAGGGAATGATGCAGTTTGTGCATCTTCCCCCAAATCCAGTCTGCCTATCTGGGAATTGTCAAGGAAGGAATGCATTTACTTTACATTTCTGAACAATATATTCAGAGAAAACTCGAAAGGCCTTGAGAGGTGTGGACAGTTGTCTAGTTTACTTCCAGATTAAGGAATAAGGCCTCACCTTCAGGTTTTTTTCTTTGCTTGTATCCTACATTTGCAGGAGAATTTCTTCTCGCCCTTCAGGGGCCAAATTCCTACCAAGCGTTGTGAAGTCTTTGTTGCCTGTAACCCTCAGGTCCAGATTTTCAAAAATGTATTTAGGCACCAAAATCTCAATGAATTCAGTGGGCATCTGAATGCTTCCAAGAATTTGGCCTTCAGGGCACACGCAAAACTTTCTCCATAGGCACTGAATTTAGGGTTGCCCATTGCTGCTCTAGGCCAACTACAACTCAAGAAGCACATTTTGACTCTGTAAGTCAGTCTGCTTCCTGACCCACATCAAATTTTGGAAGGAGGTGTCCATGCACCTAGTGCAACATATGGGCCTCTACATCCCAGCTCATCCATGTGGCAGAATGCATAAGCCTGGGGAAAATGGGATGTTTGGTTTATTTGCCTATCCAAGCTGGGAAACAGTAGCTCTTTGGATGCTCCTCTCTTCCCCCAAAGCTTACAGAGTGGGTAACTACCTTAGGGTAGCAAGTGGGCTCTTTATGCCATCTTGCACTCCTGTCCAAGCCTACAGAATAGGCCAGAGGTCAGCAACATTTTTGGGCAGAGTGGCAAAAGCACCTGCAACCTTGACTTGTAAAGTGTTGGCATGCTAGGGGCAGACACCAGAGGAACTGTGGGGGCCAAATCTTTGTTGTGGCAGCTCAGCCTCAGCCCTTTCCCTGAGGAACAAGTGCCAAGCAAAATGCCTTCCCATGCCATGCCCAGGAGTTGTCTATTCCTGGAATAGACTGTGATCCTGTCCTCAGTTTAGACAATGGTAGCTATCGGGTGCCAGCCAGCCCCTCACAGGATAGCGCCTACAGAGCTCACCATTAGTTCAAGTAAAGCAAAGCAAATGCAGCATTGGATTTTATATTTCAAGCTAACCAAAGGCTAGATACAGCCTCAGCAGCACAAAGAGGATTTACAACTTTTAACAAGCAGCACTCTATAAAAATGAAATGACTTCAAACACAGTATTAAAGCTTTCCTCCAAAAAGCTGTAATGTAAATGTTATACAGAGCGCACATACATATACTCTACATGCATTTGGTATTTGCATTGATTTATTAAAAATAGAACCTAACCAGGGTTGCTTAGCTCTGCATGGAAAGGAAACAGCAGTAAATGTAAGGTAACAGTTGGGCCAGGGTATTGACTCACAATGGAAGTCTGATATACTCTGCCATTTTCTAAAGGTTTATGTCTTGAAAGTGTCAAGCCCATAATAACTCCTTAATGTGGTTTTAAAAATACATGAATACAAGGGGAAGGCTTTCCTTGTCTTAATCTAGAGGGGGGCATTTTCAAAAGCATTGGCTGTGATTCTAATGCCGCTTGCATGGAAGTCGGCATTAAAATTCCAGTGGCCTTCAGCAAGAGCTGAGTTAGGCCAGTGTTGATTGCTTTTGAAAATACCACCCTATACAAATAGAATAAAATTAGGAAGCTTTGTCAATAAGTTCATTTCAACCTGGATGCTAAAGGAAAAGATCTGGAATATGAAAAATAATGAATATGCCATGAGACAAAATTTTATGCTGTCAGAGGAAGCAGGGAGATGACCAATAGATCTTTTTCATTTCAAAAGTTGATGAGTCCATGAACTTTCTCTCCTTCCAGTACTCGCAAGGGAAGGGACTCTGCTAGTTCTCATAATACCTTGGTCTCTCCCTCTTTCTCTCTCTCCCTCATACACACATGCACACACACAAAACACTTAACCTCAGTCACAGCCTGAGAATTTATACCATTTCTCTCTCCTTTAATTTGTCTCTTCGTAAAAAACCACAAGCAGTAGCATTTACCAGCTTGTTGCTGACTGCTGTATAGGGATCTCTTTGTAGCACCTGATTTCATTGGATAGTAAAGCTTGCAGCTGAGCATCACAGAAACCAGGCTGATTGCACTGAAACAGCATCATCCCTGCTGGTACTGGGTGAGAGAGAGGTCAAATTCAAGAATCATAGCTTGCACACTGGTAAGGTAGTAAAGAGCATAACGACCGGTAATTGTTAGGTCTTGTGGTTTAGTTTTCTCCAGTTTCGAAAAACAATGTAATGTTGACTCATTAGACTTTACTAGTATATCAGCCACTGGCCTAAATGATCTAGGCTTGATGTGTCAAATCCTGCTCCAGGTACTGTTGTATCAAAATCCCATTTTATGGCCAGCCAGGACCAGCACCTAGACGAGGGATAGAAATGACACACAAGCTGGCATAAGTGATCAGAAACCAGTTCAAATCTGGAACACAAAGAAAGCTCAGTGCACAGAAACCACTTCCAAAATGGTCAAAACCGGTTTAAGATAAATCTGGATGGATGTAGTATCAGATGTAACCGATTTCAGTTAAATTGGTTTATTGAACTTCTGTCCCTGATCTTCTCCCAATACACGTTAACTCACAGTCCCCCAGCATCCCAGGATGCTTTGCACCTCCCCCATAAACCCCACCTCACAGGGGGACTAGCTTTGGCCCAAGATGTCTGGTCCAGCTGAGCAGGGAGGTGTGCTCTAGCACCCCTTAGCTTCTGGCCTGGGCCACTGCGGGCACGTGGCTGCATTTCTGGAATCAAAAGTGACTGTCTGTTCACTTGCTTATTGGTTCAATCTATGCAGCTTAGACTAAACTGCGAAGATTGAATCAATTCAGTATCGGGTTTTTGACTGTCTGTACTTGGCCGGAGTGACCACATAGCCCAGAATTCTCTTCTCTATTTTCTGTATTAAGCCCAGTGCTTTCTAGACCATGTTTTCTAGGAAAATACCTAATTTTAATTTAAAACCTCATTTGACAGAGGACTGGCACATCTCCTGGTAAGCTGTGTGAGAAGTTAATTACCCCCCCAGTTAAAATTTAGCACTTAATTCCAAAATTGGAATTACACAGCTTCCATTTTAGACCACATTTTGTTATGCCTTAGACTGCTAGATTTAAAAACTCCATACTTTTAGAAACTTCCTCCCCATGCAGCTAATTAATGTTCTCAATTTTTTTTGGTTCTGATGAATTAAGCAAAAGTGTCATTGCCTCAACACTTTCAACCCTGCTGCAGCAACCAGGAATTTACCTAGAAAGCTGATGGCAGCAAGCCTAGAAAAATGGGGTGTTTGGTCTTTTATGTACAGGTTTATTGCTGTGAGTTGAAAAGCAGGTAGGCTATGAAAACAGGCCTAATCAGTACTACACAGATGGTGGTCTCAAACCCAGCTGGCTCAGTAGGAAGAGCATGCAACTGAATGCAAAATAATCAGATTTTGTGCTCAAAATTTAAAATTCAATTTATAATAGTAATGGAGGAAATATGCAAAAATTGTATAGTGGCTAGAAAACAAAACCCAAGAAACAAAAAAAATTCCCATCCTGGTGGTGCATCAGCATAGCGTGCCGCGTTTGAACCTTAAACAAATTTTCTTTTTTCTACTTCAATGAAAATGGGTATATTGGGAAGCTTATTCTTTGCCACACTGTGGTGCAGGGTGGGAACCAGGAGGAGTAGCTTCAGTTTGATCAAAATTAGTTCTTTCAAAAACCCACTGATGCCAGCAGTCAAGCTCCCAATGACTTCACTGCATGCTGGACCAGAGCATTAACCCCAATCAAATGGGGAATATGCACTATTATTCTTCAAAGACTACATCAGCTGAAAAATTCCATAACTTTCTGAGCGTGTCTGGTATATTCACTACAGTGGTCGGATATTAATCAATTAAAAACAGTAGCTGTATATGCACATGCATTGGTTACTGAGTAGAGAAAAGCAGTAGTGGAAACATATAATAGATACTTTCAGTTCCAAACAGGCCCTTACTGTTTAAACTAAACGGAAATCTAAATTAATTATTCATCATAATAAGGATATTTTTGTAGACCACCAACTGCCAGGGGAAATTGTAAGTCCCTGACTAGGTCTGGTTAAGGCATTGTACCGAGATTCGGGAACTGTTTAAGTCTTAGATCTATCACAGACCTCTGTGACTTTAGGTAATCCTATAAATCCCATTGTGCCTTCATTCCCTGTCTGTAAAATGGAAATATTCGTTCCCTTCTGCACACTGATTCGGGGTGAATAAATTAGTTACTATCTGTGAGGTGCTCAGGTATGCCAGTTACAGTGGCTTAGCTCCTAGAAAAGCAGACACAGATTTGGTGCCATTGATCATAATGCCAATTTTTAGACCACTTTCATTTGAATTTTATATATATATATGTATATATATGTGTGTGTGTGTGTGTGTATGCACACACACACAAATATATATCGTAATACACAATTGTGTATACACAAATATTCATAGGTCATAGATGTTAGGGTCAGAAGGGACCTCAATAGATCATTGAGTCCGACTCCTTGCATAGGCAGGAAAGAGTGCTGGGTCTAGATGACCCCAGCTAGATGCATATCCAACCTCCTCCTGAAGACCCCCAGGGTAGGGGAGAGCACCACGTCCCTTGGGAGCCTGTTCCAGACCTTGGCCACTCGAACTGTGAAGAAGTTCTTCCTAATGTCCAGTCTAAATCTGCTCTCTGCTAGCTTGTGGCCATTA
>JAGPOW010001296.1:132696694-132721773 GCA_030014935.1 Caiman crocodilus
TAAGTATACGACATCCACCCCTCCTCCTGCATCCAGGCATTTTGTAACCTGGTCATAAAAAGAGACTAGATTAGTCAGGCATGATCTGCCTGCTACGAACCTGTGCTGGTTTTTCTTCAGCATAATTTGTCCTGCCGGGCTCTCGCAAATGTGAGCCTTGATAATTTTTTCAAAGACTTTGCCTAAGATGGAGGTGAGACTGACTGACCTATAGTTGCCTAGGTCCTCCTTCCTCCCCTTCTTGAAAATGGGGACTACATGGTCCCTTTTCCAGTCCTCTGGGACTTGGCCCGTGAGCCATGAGCATTCAAATATTCCTGCCAGTGGCTGTGCAATGATGTCGGCCAGTGCCTTCAGTACCCTCGGATGGAGCTAATTGAGGTCTGCCGACTTAAAGGCATCCAGTTCCTCCAAGTGCCTCTGCACCATCTCAGGGTCTACGCATGGCAGTCTGGCACCTTGCTGCTGCCTCTCTACAATCCCAGTGAGAGACTTGTCTTGCCCCTCGCTTAGGAACACTGAGGCAAAGAACTCGTTGAGGAGTTCAGCCTTGTCCCCCCTGTCCGTCACCAATTGCTTCTGCCCCTTTAGTAGGGCTCCTATTCTTCCCTGGGACTTCCTTTTACTCCCTATATATCTAAAAAACAATTTCTGGTTATCCTTAACTTGGCATGCCATCCTCAGCTCCATGGTAGCTTTGGCCCATCTAACTGCCTCCCTACAAGCACAAGCGGAGGAGGTATACTCCTCTTTGGTGATCTCTCCCTGTTTCCACTTTTTATGTGCCCCCTTTTGGCCCATAGACTGCCCTGGATTTCTTTGGTCAGCCACGGAAGTCTCCTGGCCCCTTTTCCTCTTCTTCCTCGCATTGGGATCATCTCCTTTGTGCCCAAAGGATCATTTCCTTAAGGCACAGCCACCTTTCTTGGGCTCCCATCACTTCAAAACTCCTACTCTGAAGTGCGTCCTTGACTAATCGCCTGAGTTAATTGAAAACAGCTTTCCTAAAGTCTAGCACTTTCACCGTACCAGTTACCTTACCCACTCGATCTCTTACGAAGAATTCTATTATTAGGTGATCGCTGTCCTCCAGTATATATATTACAATATATGTATTGGAATACAAATAATAAATGATAAGATCAACAGCTAGATATCTAGATAGCTAGATAGATTATCATTTATTATTTGTATTACAATGATGTTTAGAGGCTGTAATCGGAAGCAGGGGGCCCATTTTGTTAGGCACTGTATACACCACACTGAAAGACATTCCCTGCACCAAACAATTTGCAGTCTAAATATATGATAAGCGGCAATGTGCAGATACAGACAATAGGAACACTGAAGGCAAGAGGGGGGCATTTAGGCTTGACATTATTAACAGGCCTATCCAGTATTAAGACTGTGGTAAACATCATGGTCAAAGTTTTAGCTCTGTTCCCTACCCCACAAAATCTGGCATTGTTTTCATGTGAGAAAGGTCATCCAATGGACCTTATTATAAGGATTAACTGTCTCCCTGATGGAGCAAATACCTCAATGTAAAATATAACTATATGGTATGTCCCTTTTAAAAGTGAACCTGGACAAGAAAAAGTCAAAGTAAACCACAAAGAAGCAAACAAAACACCTATTGTACTTTCATACTGGGGCTAATAACGTCCCACCTGAAAACAGGATGGTGGGGAGGCAGGTGTTAATTCCATCAATAATTTTCTGATTAGCAAAAATGTGGCTTGAATCTTTTCCCGGTATTGAATGTCTGAAACTATATTAAATCATAACAAGCTGGATGTTACTTCTAGAATGAAGATGATTTCAGTAATTTTGTACAGTTGAGCAAGCCATTGCTAATAGTAAGTGAGACTTATTTTCATCTGATTTTCAAGTAGGCTTTGTTTTACATTCATTTGAGTTACAAATTCATATGGCTTTGACATCCAATTGAAATGCACAATACACAATGCACAAAGATTAAAGGATCTCTTCTATCAAAGTACTCAAAAGCTCTTCAACCACTCCTTGTTACACTTCTTACTTAACACACCCTTTTCTTGCTGTCATTTGCTATAGGTTCACTTTAGCCTTTATTCAGGTACATATTGTTTCTGCCTCCATCCAGCAGTGCAGATTTAGCCGATAAAGCAAAAGTTTGGGAGAGTGAAATAGAAGCACAAGCTACTGAGTGTAAATGTGAGATCAAACAAATGATCATAGGATTTTACACTGCCTTCTTTCACCAAAGAACCTGAGTACCATGTATAATCATCACCCAGCGGTCTGTCATGCCCAAGCACAGGGGGCTGGACCCGATGATATGTAAGGTCCCTTCCAGCCCCTAACAACTATGAAACTATAAAAATGATGTTCCTTATGGAATTCATGGTCTATAACAAATATTCAGTCTTTTAGTGCCTGAGATGGGGATGTTTTATAGGCAGGACTGAGAAAATGACTCATTTTAACTCATTTTAATTGAGTACTGTCATCATGATCAGTAAATGAGAAAAGGAAAATGCGTTGAGTTGAGTTTAGAAATTGAGGGCCCATGCCTGCAAGGCCCTACACATGTTCGTGAAAGACTGGGCCCTAGTTTTATTTTATTAGGGACCTCCAGGATATTTTGCTAGATTTAATACCTACAGTCAATATTGGGCCTTGAGGGGTGAGCAGTCCTTTGGAGTGTCTAAAGACATTAGACTGGATACAATGACTGCAATGAATAAGAGGTACTGGCCACAGATACTTTGAGCAGTGCAGTTTTTTGCTTCCTCGCATAACCTATCAGCAAGTACAAAAATCTGTATAATAGCCACAGCAGTAAGTGGATAAAGTATATACCAGATGGAAGTATTACGAGGTAGATACATAGCTGGTTGGTAAATATAAAAAGTGCATATTATTGTGCTCAATGTGTAGCCACCAATGGCTCCATGTCTAGTTTGAAGGAGGTATCAAGTGGGGCTCCCTGAGATGTCTCAGGTCCAGTATTGTTTACCATCTTCATTAGCTATTGGGAGAACGGGACTGAGTGCGTGCTTAGCAAATTAGCAGATAACATCAAGTTGGGTGGTTGCACCACACAGCATTTCCCTCTCTGTGTCTGTAATAGTGTTTAAAGTGCCCTCTCCATTTCCCATGCTGCATCATGCCACCCTCCCTTTTTCTGACATAATGGATGACTCCTGCTTCACCCCACCAATGTGGATGCTGAGCAAGGTCCTCGTGTCCCCTGAGCTCTCCACCTATGGGCTCCTTCAACCCTACAGGCCGGACTGCTCCATCCCATGCCCAGGGATGGGCGCAGGCAGCACAAGTTCGAGGAGGGAAGGGAGCCCAGGGACTCCAGTGGCAGAGCAAAGGGAGGAGTCGTGTCTGGACCAGTAGCTCAGGGACCATACATGGACTCCATGGGGGCTTCACGTAGCTTGCAGGCTGCCAGCTGGACACCCGTAGATTATAATGAAGTACCGCAAAGAAGGATCGCAATGGATCATAAGCTGAATATAAGCCAATGGCGTGCACTTTTGTTGCAGAAAACGCCAGTGCAGCCAATACTGGGCTGTATTAAGAACAGTGTTGCTTGCAGATCAAAGTGATTTTACCACTCTATTTAGCAGTTATGAGGCCTCACCTAGAGTACTGGATACAGTTTTGGGTCCCACAGTCTCATAAGCATGTGGACTGACTAGAAAGAGGAGGGTGGAGATGGCCAAAAATGAGTGGAGGCCTAGGAAGCAAGACTTATGAGGAAAGAGTGAAAAAACTAGGATTATTTAGCAGAGTAAACAGAGGGGATTTAATAACAGTCTTCAAACATCTGAAGGGATATAGGCTGTTTTCTGTGGCCATAGCTGACAGGACTAGGAGCAGTGGCCTCAAATTACAGCAAAGAAAATTTAGGTTGGAGATTAGAAAGAACTTTTTGACTATGAGACTTGTTGGGTATTGGAACAAGCTACCTAGAGAAGTTGTGGGATCTCTGTCCCCTGGAAATTTTTAAAGCCAGATTAGACAGATACTTGGCAGGGATGGTTTAAATCAGGGATGGTTCTGCCTTGAGTGGGGGGCTGGACTCGATGACCTTATAAAGCGTCTTCCAGCCTTATTTTAATATGATCCTACTTTCAGGTGGGACATAAGGAAGAATTTTGCGGTAAGGCTGACCAGAACCTGGCACAGACGTCCCAAGAAGGTGGTGCATTTCCTAGGGAAATCTTCAAGATGAGACTGGTCAGATACCTTGTTGGGATCATTTGATCTCAGCAGTATTGCTGGCCAGAGCCAGGGGGGTTGGACTCAATCTTTTGAGGTCCCTTCCAGACTCTATGATTCTTATCCATGATTTACGTATGGCTCAGGCCCATGTCTTACCTTGATGCTAACAGCTAGTGGTGTTTACTGCTGCCATACTATAAAGCTAGTTAATCACTGCCTATTATATTGTAAAAAGCTGCACTGATGTGCCTCTCAAAATTTTAATGAAAAACACTCCTATCATCTAAAACTACACAATTAACCCTGCATTTCTAGAGTGAGAGAAAGCAGTGATAACACTGCATCAGAAATTATTAGCCAAGGCACCTAACGTACACAGTTCTTGTGCCTTCCTAAGCCAAAAGGATGAGGGTGTACGCAAATGTATCGTCCCATGGTGTGTGCGCGCATTTCTTCACAGAAAGTTACATTATCATTGTCATGATTTTCCACCAGGAGAAACAAAATCTAGGAGGGAAAGCCTTACTCACTAAATGCTGGGATAACGTTCTTTCAGCAGTGCAATACGTTTCTTTTTTTCCCTCACATTAGTAGGGTAAGGAAAAGATGCCGCTATTTATGTGATTACATTAAGAGTATGGAGAAATGATCTAGTTACTTTGTAGTAAAAGGAAAAGGGCTTTGCATGCATCAGCCATCCCACTAACTGCCTGTGTTCACTCTTAGCTCACAAGAGTTGAAAGCTAAACCCTGTTAGCCTAGCTCGCTTTCAATGGGAGCAAACATTTGGTGAAGCAACTGGTTCCTCTGCCTATAACCTAAAGAAACAATAGGCCAGGTCACCCCTACTATAAATTAGATTAGCTCCAATTATAGCGAATGTCAGGCCAGGCCTCTCTTGGTCTGCTATCTGATACCAGGCCAGCTATCACAGCCAGTTCCATGGTTGGGTTGCTGGTGACTAAACCAGTACCCCCACCTGGACTTGCCTGGGCAAGGATACCCAGCAGGACTAAAAACAAGACCTGTTAAAAGGTGGATGATCTCCTTGTGAGCCAAGAGCCATGCACACCTGGAGAGGAGATGGGTGCCACCAGGTCACTCTGCCCAAAGAATCACCAATGATTCAGAGCAGCTCAAGTAGGGTTTTTATAGCATCTAAGGTGCCCCAATGGTTGCAGTGGCCTTGGGACAAACTTGGCCAATGACATCAATTAGATTACTCTGGTTCATATTAGTGGGTGAACTGACTCAATAGGTTCAAGGTTCACGTGTTGTCTCCTGCAATTTGTAATGCTGCTCACAGCTTTTCACTCCTGAACGCCTGTTCTGCCTCTCCACGTATTGTACACATATGACCTGCTCCTTATAGTCTCTAAATACATCATAATCTTTGTCGCCTTTGTAGTAGCACACCACTGAGGTAGGGAAGCGCCATAATCTCCATTTCACTGAGCTACAGAGAGCCTAAGGGCACCTATACGTGTGGCGGAGCCGACTCGTTTAAACAAGTCTGCTGTGAGTCTGCTAGGGCATGGTAATTAGTACTCTCCCGCAGCCTCCACATCACGTGTATTCCACATCCCCACTTTTCAAAGCGGTGGCGGGGATGCTTTAACTAAAGCTTGCTGAACGAGCTTTAGTTAAAGTGCCGCTGCCTTCGTTTTGAAGCAGAGGATCCTAAATACATGTGATGCTGCGGACACTTTAATTAGAGCAGCTCTCAGAGCAACTGTACTTAAAGTGCCCACCCAGCGCATATATAGAGATGTCCGAAGTGATTTACTAAGGTTTTTTATTATATATATCTGTGCCACACAATACAAGGTAGTGGGTTTGGACTGGCCTTCCTACCACGTTTCCCCTTCCTTTTATTTGATTTCTTTTTTTCCCCCAAACTTCCAATAATGCATCCTGCTTTTCACAAAGGGACCAATATCTGCACAGAGCTTATTGGGTTTTCCTTTGTGAAGCAACATGCAGCATCATGGCCCTCAGATAAATTTTTGCAGAGTGATTTCAGCAATCACAGAATAATGCACTGTTACAGACAAATAGAGGCCATCAGTAACTCCACTCCATTAGTCAACAGGCCACATAAGCTATCAGCCATTCCACGTGAACAAGGTTTGAGAGCCAGGGTTTTGACTGATTGTGGCAGGAAAGTCTACATAAAGAGCACAAAACAATACATAAATCGTATATAAGAATTAAGAGCTGCTGAGGAGCTCGGCGTTACAGTGTAGGTATCGTAGTGTAAGATCAGATCCCACAGAGGTGCTGAGGCTGTCGAATTTTTCAGAAACCTGCTGCTTCCATGAAGGGCTTGATCATGATTTGGCAAGTGACAACAAGTGTGACTCCTTAGGTGCGACTCCTATTATTAAGAGTTTCCCTCCTGGTTCTCCCATTCAGGGAGGGAGTAAACTGCATTAGCACTATACCAGCTATATTACATGTTTCCTGACGTGGTGGGGAGATGGAAGCCAGACCCTGCCCAGGTCCCATCTTCTCGCCTGCCCTCCCAATGTGGGGAATGTAGGAGTGTTGTGGAGATGGTTTCCACTCCTTTGCAGCTGTCTGTAATGTGGATTAGTGACTAAGAAGCATATGGGAGCGGTTTGTACCTCTGCACCACTGAACAAACTGGACCCCAGTAATTGGTAGCCTTGAAATAAATGAAGAGGTTCATCAGTAATTAGCGCCTTGGAGACAGCAGGCCATTCATTTAGGTAGCTTTAGGCATCCGTTTTGGAAAACCTTGGCACCGGGAATTTAAGCATGCTTTTCATTATTAGCACCTGATGCTACCTGTGTTTAAACGATTGGGCATTTAAATGAATTGGCTTCAAAAAGAACAAAACAGGGCCTTCATTTTTTTTTTCTTTTTATATCTGTCATTTCAAATCTTTAGGCTATTTTAAGAGTAACAATCCCTATGCAAGAGGATGATTCCTGGGCCAACAGGGAGGGAGAAGAGAGGGAAGGTTCCTCCACTCCTCTATGTACCCCGGCGTACGGACAGGACTGGCAAGTCATTAATTAATAATTATATTTGGGCGGTTTTTTAAACCCACTACGATTTGGAAATGGAGACAGGCATAAAAAGTTAGATCCTGGTCTTCCTAACGCTTGTGTACCAAGTAACCTACACCGATTTCAGTAATAGCATTTAAGAAAAACATGCACAGAGCAGCATATTTCGCAGACTTAAATGTCAACACATCTTAGTAACGGCCACAGGCTGCTGTAGCGGAGAAGACACCTGCTCCAGTCCGACAGATGGCATTCCTAAAGGGTCTTCACTTCCCTTGCAAAGTAGGCCTATGAGTTGCCTATGTTCATCTTTTTGGCAAACAGAGAAGGAGAGTCAGCAGGATATTAGATACACTTACAAAAACACCTGAGACAAGGGAGCAGCCAAAGAACTCAGGTTTACGTTCATGTTACTCAGCAAGTTAAATCCCTTAAAACTACCCAAATGCAAACAGAAAAGGGCAGCAAATTAGCACCCTTTGCAGCTCTCACAATCACACAGACCGGGCGGGCAATACCGACTGCCCCCTATTACAGAAAAGGTGCACATCCTGACATACGCCCATGAGCTGCCAGTTCATGGTCCTCGTCTTGCAAAGGGGACCAGACTGATCCCTAGGTAAGAATACTGAGATTATAACTGGGAGATGGTCCCTTAGTTAAGTAGCTGGCCAGCTACTGAGAGAAGGACAAGAGTCTGCAGGGCGTTGCTTGCTGTTCATGGTTAAAATGGGTAATTGAGTTCTTCCCATTCATGTGCGCCTGTGTTTATTGAACCCAGTGATCACTACCGTGGAGTGCATTGGTATTTGGCTGAACAGTGTTCATTAAAAAAACAAAAAGAGGGACAGACTGACAAATGGGACCCTAGGACTTCATCCTCTCACCAGAGTGCCCAAAGCATTGTGTGCAGAATCACACTCCTTCTCTCTCATGCTTTGTCAGGTCTTAAAACTCTTGCATTATTAGCTGCATGGAGCTCTGTCATCCTGAAGGGACGGAAATGCCCATAATCCTGCAGCTGGATTCAGGATTTGTGGACAGGATGGAGACCTTTGTCACAGTTCTACTCTTTGGTGGTTTTATCAGCAGAAGATGTAATTCAAGAGCTGTTCAATTCAGTCAGTGATTTCTTCCCCAGTCCATTTATTTATAGCAATTATGGCATGCAAACACTTGGCACTACCCCAATCACATTCCAATTAAAAAGTTGCTGGTCAGGGTGTTGCTAAGCCCATTTGTTCATCTGCAAAAATGTGCTGTTGTACCTGAGGCTCAATTCTGCATTTCTTGTGGGCAATCCTTGCTCACTTGAGAAAGGGGTCAGAAGCAACGTGGTACAGTGGGCGTGCTTTAAACCAGGGTCAAATACATTTCGGTAAATTGGCTAGTCAAATATCGGTCAAAACTTAGAAAAAAAATTGCCAATAGATGCAAATAATACACATGAAAAGCACATTTTTCCATTACAAAAAGTTTCAAAAAACAAAAAATTGTATTTCTGCAAAGAAAATTTAAAAATGTAGGCGTTTTGTAAAATTGCTAAAATCTTTGGTCAAAAATAATTGGCCATTCGGTTGACCAGCTTGCCAACCCTAGTTTAGACCCCAAACCATGAGAAAGCCAAAAATTCAATGTCTGTGTTTTTGCGTGATAAAAAGTGCTGAATTCCAATAACCCTGTTCTACGGTCAAAACCCGTCTTTCAGAAAACTTGGTAGCACAGTGGATCCAGGCTAAAGAACTACTAAACCTTTTGCTCAACAATGGATAAAGCAATTATTTTCCAAAAACAACAATGGCAACCATAATCAAAGACCCGTCCTATCCTGCCCCATGAATTCAATCGTAATACCATTTTTCAGCATCTCATTTGCCACAAAGGCCATTTTACCTGCTCATAGATGAAATCATTCCCACCGTAACTTAATTTTGTTAAAAAATATATATATATATATCTGGGTTTGCACAGAAATTTTTTAGTTTGGCCTGGAAACTGGCAATGCGCCACACTATGTGAGTGGTTTCACAAAACAGAGCGTTTCACCACCCAAGCGAGAGCAAACCAAATAAAGGCATTTTAACTTTAGGAAAACCTAAGTATGCCCCTCTCATTTTTGTGACTACCTAATAGGCGATCCACATGGCTCCAAACATACGTATTTCAGCGGATAATCTATTAAAGGGAATTGCTGGTTCTACATCTGTATGCAAATACGCAGCTTTAGAGCATGATGTCAAATGCGGTCTAAGCAAGAAAACTAAAAACCTAAGAACAAATGGGACATTACGATTTGCACGCTAATAAGTGCAGAAGCTTGATGGGTTAAATAGAAGAAAACACCACACAGCTGCTTTATGCAATGCACACACAACTTATCGTTCTAGGTTACTGAGACCGTGGCTGCTTGATTTAATAGCTGAGGAATACATTACATGATTTCTGCCTCAAAGGCCACACTTAAAGACAAAGACACAAGAAGCAGCCCTAATAAAAGCCATAAGCCTCCCCCCACAAGAAGAAACAAAAAATCCAACAAAACTTCGCCCTTTCCTCTTTAAACGAGATATTTTGGAAACAATGATTTATGGCATAGGAGAGAATAAAGCTCTCTTCAGTTCTGTTTCTGGCTACTGTTTGAAAAGCATTCTTCCTAAGACTTTCTTTACTCTTTTTAATTTACTGGAAGTTGAACGTCAGTTTGAGTCAGTCACACATCAGGTGCAAAACAGGGAAGAAGTAGTTGCCGTAACATCAGGTATCCGATCCTGCGAAGTGCTGGGCACCATCTCACTTTCAGCAAAGCATAAACCTGGAGAGTTCTTCGTACTTTGGAGAAGATGCTCAGCCTAGGACAGGATGGGGCTGTATCTCAAAGCAGAGAGTTTGAATACCGATCAGTACAAAAATTAGGTATTTGACTGACTCATTTTGACAGCACAGTGACAAAAAGATAGAAGACAAGGATGCTAAATTTCTAGAGTTTTTTTTTTTAAACCCTTTTGCATACTTTCATTTGAAAAAAAAATGATATTGTTTTCCTTATTATACCGATGGGCTTAAAATACAGTCTCATTTGCTTCTTTATTCATTTTAACACACATCGAACAAGCCTGAGATGCTTCCAGGGAGATGGTTCAATCAAAAGATAGTGTTTCTGGAATCCAGGTCTTATAAATCACTTCAATGTTAAGCATCAGGCATTAGCTGCCAGGGGTTGTAAGTGAGCCTGGCCAGTAGGTGGTCCTGCTATTTCCATGTTCTGAATTCCTCACTTTCTCTGTTCCTCGGATGCTGCAGGCTAACCCCACCGCAGAGGAAATCCAATTCGTATTTTAGCAGGAATAGTGCAGAAAGTAATGAAAGGGCAACGGGGGGAAGGAGAAAGCAGGGGGGAGGTGGACTGGGGAGCAAGTTTTAATATTGCCAGGCATCACAGCACAATGATACATGCTTATATAATGGACATATCGTTATATATATATATATATAATACATATGCATTATATAATGGAACGATCAGCCATTCATTTTTGGAAAGAAAGAGATGATCTTTTGCAAGTCAATAGCTTTTAAAAAAAAAAAACACCCAAAAAACCATGAGCTATGTGGTGGCACCTTTGGAGCGCTTTATTGGAAGAAGCAGTGCATGCCTTCACCTGGCTCTGCAGCATCTTTTAAGATCGGGCGCTTCAGCGTGGGCACTTTTAGCTAAAGCGGTCAATCAGCTCTGAGATAAAACCACTAAAAAAGCCTCACTAAAGCACCGGATCTTTACAGGCACTTCAGAGCTGGGTAGATGTAACCCGCTGCCTCTTCTGGGTGTGTGCAGGGCTTGGCACGGGAACGTGCCGAGTTAAAAGTAAAGTGCCATTTTTTTTTTTACGTTGGCACCTATGCTCTTTACCTCAGTCTCCCCATCTGAAAATGGACATTAAACAGCTGGCTGGCTATTGCAAAGATTCATGAGCTAGTGCTCATGAAGAATTTTGAAGTGGTAGCATTTAATAATGAATTATTTGTTCTTCTATCTGCCCCGTTGTATCCTCTCATCCCTGCATTAACACCGTACAGATAGCACAGCTCATTAGAAGGGGCATAGATCAAGACATCAGAAATAAGAGTACACTACCATAGGGGGAGCAGCAGGGAGAGGGGGGACAATGACAGAGGCAAGCAAAGCGAATGCATCAGCATGTTAAACACAGGAACACGGGACTGGAAGGGACTTCCCCAGCCACTGCGTTCATTCCCCAGCGTTGGGAGACAATCACTGATTCAAAAGCTCCACAATATGATGCACGCTGACCCATCTCCCATACCACATTTGCAAGCAAGAAAAAAAACAACCCTACAATGTGTCACAAGTAAAGAGCAAGGGAGCCAAGGACTTCGCCACTGCAGTGCCCTGAATAAGAAACTTGTAATCATTAAAAAACAAAAATCAATAAAGTAAAAAGACTAAATAATGAAGAACTCTTCTCCTTCAAAATACCCCAAATGCAGACTAATGATGCAGACAATGCAGAAAGGAACAAAATAGTACCAGAAAACAAGCTACAGTAGGCCAGGTCTTCAGATCACGTCTTATAGCTTGAGTTATCATTTTACTTGAGTTGAGGCATTGACCCCATTAGCTTGACAGTCTGAAGTGAACTGAAAGGTTAAAAAAACCAAAAAAACCTCATCGTTCAAAAGCGAAGGTCCCAAATCTCGGCCAGAATATGCATGTGATCTTGATAGTTACAATCATATATTTTAAAGCAAAGCACTGGAAAACGGTTTTCTCACTTATGATCTCAGCAGGACCTGCCATAGTTTCTTACATCAGTAGCCCCTGAGGTCTTTTAACAAATACTGTTCTGGGTGGCCTTTAGATCCTAATGTCATGGCAGGAGAAACAGTATGATTTAACCTGAGTTTTACTCCAATAAAATCATTTTACTAATCTGGGATCCATTTGAAATGCCCAAGTACGAGGCATTCAGGCGTGTCAAGAGAAACCCATTCAGCTGTAATGTTGACTCAGTCCACCAAGGTTCAGTGAAGATGTGAAATCCTCAATCCCAAGGCATTCCCCAACCTCAATAACTCTTCAGCTTTCCCTTTTTATTTCATTTACAGGATATAAACAAATCCCACTGCTATTAAATCTTCTGAGGTTCATCATGGCCAAGCACTCCGTGTTGTTCCTGTACAGCATATCCCCTAGAGTTATATTTCAAGAACACAAAAAGCAAACCCTTGTATTAGGACTTAGGCTGGTAAATTTTGCCTTAAGTGACATGACAAAAGCCATACTAGAAGTCAGTGACAAAGCCAAGAACCGTACAGTTCTGCCCGATCCTGTACCGACATCTTCTCTACCGGTGCAGTGTTTCAGGAATCAGAGACAGTATTGAACCATGAAGTGTCATCTCTCCTCAAGTTTCATGGTGCACCGAGGTCCACTTGAATTGCAGCCTCATTAATGCAGCAACAAAGATCAACACAGGGCCACAACCCTGCCTCCCCATCCACCCAACCATCCATCCAACCATCCATCCATCCCTGACACAGTTGAGGCAAAGCAACTGAATGATGACCTTCACCATTTCAGTACTTCACACAGAAGAGAGAAGTGGGGGCTTCAAGCTGACTGGCATCTTCCCCCACTCATCCCTTGTGTACCCTAGTCTTATTCCAGAATCAGAAATTTTAAGGTCAGCAGGAACTACTTAGATAGTCCAGCCTGATGTTTTGCAGAACATAAAACCATAGGACTTTCCAGAATTGCTTCCCGCTTCCAATTCAGTGTCTGTGGCTGGATCCAATGCAACAGTTGGCAAATAGTTGTAATGGCTACTTATCCTCATTGTTAAAAAAAAAAAGCCTTATTTGTAGTCTCAATGTATTTAGGTTTGGCTTTGGATCTTGTTATATCTGTGACAGTGAAGAGCCCTTTATTATCAAAACAAAAAGGTAGGTATCACATTCCCCCCTTCATTTTCTATTTGCTTATATAAGAAGATTGGGAGTTTTTCTAATCCTTTAACTGATTTCATGGCTTTCCACTCCAATTTTCAACTTTTTTTTAAACATGGGTACTAGGACTGGAAAGGGTACTGTAGTCAAATTCCCTTACTCCTCTTGATACACACAAGTATTGCCTTAGTCCTTTGAACTCCACCTTACACTTGGAACTCGTATTCAGCTGATTACCCACCACGAATCTCGATTTACTGTTTCCCAGTATAGATTTCTGCAACCTTGCTGAATGACCCATGCTGTTTTCTACCAGATCTGTGCCTTCACACATGTCCATATTATAATGTTTGACTGCATCTAGTTTACCAAGCGATTCAAATCACTCCTCATTCATTATATCATTTGCAAATTTTATCAGCAAGGATTCTGGTCTTCTAGACCTTATGGATCCAATTGTAGCTTCAAATCAGGATTATAGATGGTTAACACCTTTGTGACTAGCAAAGGAAAAAACTCCTTCTGGACTAAGATACAGACATCGGGCTGTTCACAGGTCACTGGATCCAAAACCCTTCAACGGTCCCATTCTTTTGGGAACTTGTCCGGCTGTTATTGGTTTAGACTTTGTTGGTAGCTTGAGAAGATCTGCGGCATAATTCACGTGGATCAGATGTTCTATGGAGCATGAGACATTTTGTCCGTGAGACCTATTGGATCATCAGCACTTGACACTTAAATACAATACACTCCTAAACAACTTCACCAGCAGTAACAAAATATAAGCCTAATTTTATTCCATCTAAAGGTAGTGGTAAAGCTATTGTAGTCATCAATGGGAGAAAGCTCCTTTTTTTTTCACTTTGTCTGTGACACACCATACAGACCCAAAATGGCTAATGCTCTCCCATTATTTTGAACCTAAATTCCTCCCGGCATTAAGGGCTGTTGGTTGTAGCTGTGTTGGCAGACAAGATTCTTTGGGTCGATGTGATATCTTTTATTAGACCAAGTAAATAGTTGGAAAAATTGTTCTTTGCAAGCTTTCAGGTACAAACAGCATTCTTCACGTGACTCTCCCCGTGCCTTAAGAAGGGTGTTTATGTCTGAAAGCTTGCAAAAACCCTATTTTTCCAACTGTTTATTTGCCTTAATAACAAGATATCACCTTTATCCAAAGAACATTGTCTGCCTTTGTATTAACACACACAATGCAGATATTAGGGGTGTGCAAAGCAGGCCCTATTCGATTTGGATTCAGACTCAGTCAAACCAGGGACAGTAATTCCATTCATTGATTTGGATCACTGTCCCCGATTCAATTTGGCCAAATCCAAATCTGAAGATTTGGTGCCAATTCGGAGAATCAGTGATTTAGACACAAGACACAACTTTATTTTTTTTTTTCTCAACATACCATGACATAGCATGGCTTGTGAACGCTGCGATGCTGGGGTGGATGGAGCATCCCATAGGAGTCGGGGGTGGGGGGCTCCACTTGCTCGGCGGCAAACCTGGAACTGGACCGGAAATACTTCCGGGTCTACCAGGGAACATTCTGGGCCCCCCAAGCCCTCCTGGCTTGGCATCAGCTATGGGGGGACCCCAGGTGCCCCCCCAGACCCAGGAAGCACCAGTTGCTGAGCTGGGAGGGCATAGGGGGGGTCACCCAGTGGACCTGGAAGTGGACTAGAAATGTTTCTAGGTTTGCTGCCGAACACACTGGGGAGCCCGCCGCGCTTCTGTGAGACGCTCCATGAGCCCCAGCACCCCAGCACTCACGAGTCACCTGGTACCTAGAGGTATGTAGAAAACACATTTAAAGCTGTATATGTCCAAATTTCCAAATCTTTCCAAATCTCTCCGAATTGATTCAGAGGGAGGGTTCTGATTCAATTTGTAGATAATAAAGGGTCCTCTGATTTGATCTGGAGATTCGGTTACTGTATCGGGCTGAATTTCCACAGACTGAGTCAGGGACCGAAGCTTTGCACAGCCCTAGAAGATATACAAAGAGCTGCACTGCCGCTTCCTATAGCAACTTCTTCTTCTGGAGTCCCACGTGTACACTCCCCCCCCACCAGGCACACCATTTTTGTGAGATCTCTTAGGATTACATTTACAGGTGATATGGTTGTTGCTTTCTTTTTAAGTTTGACTGTAGGTAAACAATACATGAGCAAAAATAGGGAAGTACTACTCAACAGACTTCTACTATTTTTTGCATGGAAAGAAACTATGGCAATATACAGGCATTTCAAGATAGTACGTTCCAGCATGTGGTCATGGTACATATTGAAAAGAATAAAAATGAAGAGAGAGATCAATTCTGTTATCATTTTAAATGCACGTATCCCCTTAAGTAAACAAACACGTTTCTTATTCTTGCTTTTCTGGTCAGTAATGAAGTTTTAGGTACTAAAATGTATCACCAGAAGATAAGAGGTATTATCTGAAACACATTTCTGTCAATTGAATCGTCTCCTATTTCTTGCATTGAAGCTCTTACAGTCTTTTGATTTCACTGATTTTTAAGGATAACAAAAAACAGAAGATATTGGATTGGAATATGCACTGCTAATTTACATGGGGTAGCCATGATGGAGACGGAGCAGAATACTTAGGCAAATACTTTGTATTACGGATAAGTTCTTTATAGTTTAACTTATGCTTCTTCCTAGTGTTATATCTGTTGTTGAACCTTACATTTTAACTTGTAATGCTGGCTGTATTTTTTATTTAGTGTTTTGTCCCAGTGTTTAACTGTAAAGCATGGGATGAAATAAGTCTGAAGACCTATCTTTGTACAAATTCATCTGTTTTCATTTAATGAACTCATTGAGGTAAAACTCAATTCAAATATCAATGGAATAAAGATACTTATGGTTTAAAGCTATTACTAACTAGAACAAAACATTATCTCCATTTCAAATTCACATTGTGTTGAATAAATATCTGTGTAATGGTATAGTTCACATAAAATATTTACTATCAGCCAAATGACTCCTGATCAGTTATAGTGAAAAGCCATGATCTGCATGCAGTGGTTATGGGTAGGGTGATTATATTATTTTTCAAGACGGCAGGGACATTGCCCGGCTCCCACAAGGTCCCACAACTGTTCTAGCTACATTGGGGCAGCATGGTAGGGGAGGCAGCTGAGCCTGGGCAGAGCCTGGAGCTACCCCCCACCAAACACAGGTGCCCACCAGCAGGGTGGGAGGCAGGGAGGGACTCCTACTCCTCTCAGGGCAGGGATCTGAGATGCCCCACTCCCACCCCCTAGGAAGCCCTACCCTCGCTTGCATGCCACATGGTGGCAGCTGCTCTCTGGTCCCGAGTCCATTGGACTGCAAGTGGGTGAATTTGCACATGTGCAAGCAGCCCACACTCACAGCAGTGCTCACCCCACACCCTGACCCGCTCCCACAGATCTCACCTGCCCCCAATCATGCTTGCAAATCCCTGATCCCCTCCACAGATACTGCCTTCACCTCTAATTCTCTGGATCTTGCCTGACCCCGTTCCCTCCTGTGGATCCTGCCTGCCCTCCTGATCCCCTTGCAGATGCCGTCTGACCCCCCCCATCCCCTCAATCACTCCTGTGGACCCACTTGCCTCCTGATCCCTCTGCAGACCTCCAGTAATCCCACTGCCTGCTTGTCCCTCCATAACCCCACTGCTAGCTTCTCCATCCTGATTTACTTTAGATCAAGTGGCCATTTTTAACGTGACTTGAGCTCTCACTAACCCCTACCCCCCAAACATCTGCATTTAGCCTTGCTATCCAAACAGGAATTATGCACCTGTTCCCATCCATACAGAAAGGGATGACGCTGTTCTAAAATTGTTCCCCCACAGTGATTCTCAAGCTTGCTGTTACGAGTGGCTGGGTCAGCTGGAGCCCAGACCTGTTTGGCTTTGTCTTCAGTTTGCTGTACACAAAATTATGTTTAATGAAATTACAAAGGCTGGCTGCAGACATTAACCCCTCTCAGTCCCTCGCCCTGTGCCCTCCCCCAAAATACCACACTTTACAGGAAGTAGCAGCACATTACTTTGACCTAGCTGTACAGTGTCTATATAGATTGGGTACTTCAGCAAGACTTTATGTCACTTTTATCTAATAGCTGAGTCAATCAACTATTAGATAAAAGCACCAAAAAAGCCCCACTAAAGCACCCTACATATACAGACATTTGGCAAGCCAAGTGCATTTAATGCACTGCCTCTTCTGGCATGTATTGGGCTTGGCACGGGAGTACACTGAGTTTAAAGTAAAGCACCAGGTTTTTTTGTTCCTGTTTGTTTTTTAAATGACTGCAAGTAGCCATGGTGACTATAACCAAAGAGCCTTCAATCATTGTTGGCAAGATGATTAGATAGCTGGCAGAGGGGATGAGCTCAGGGGTTACATGTCCAAAGTGTGATAGAACAGTTAAGTTACATATCTTCATATTTTAGCTATACGTTGAATAACTATAGAAACCAATCAGATTCTAATGATTCAATAAGCAAACCAATAACAAGTTACTGCACAAGTAACCAGGCAGATGTTCCCTGTTTTACTGCTTTGGCATGTAGAACAATTAGTTATTTCTTTATTAGAAAACATTTTATCAAAACTTTTTATTTTCCAGGAAGACGTACTTGACTTACCATGTTCCAGGTGTGATTTACAAGGGCCTTGAAACTTTCCACTTATATTTTTGGCAGTTCAGCCAAACCTGGTACCAATTTATTTTGGTATTTATTACCTTCCAAGAAGGGAGAGAGAATGGGGAGAACTTGGTTAAAAGCTAAAACCTTGTTAAACTGAAGAAAAGGGGAGGGTAAAGGGAGGCCTGCTAGAAGCTGAGGGCTTCTTCAGCCAAGGGTTTTTTGCATATACAGATACGATGTATAGTTAGAAATTATATATGAATATAATGCATAAGGATTATGAGGCAACTTTAAGCTATAAAATATGAAAAAGCTTATAAATACATATATAAAAAATTAAGAATACACACACATATGTATACTTAATTCTTTATATATGTATTTATAACCTCTTATATTTCATAGCATATAAATATATATATTTCATAGCGTGTGTTTATATATACTTCAGCTGTGAAATGTTAAATCGTTTTATTTATTTGCTGGGGGACGGTTTGGATGATTTTTTGCGTGTGGCTATTTTTGGTGTTGCATGTAACAACACATTTTATTAAAACATCCATTTTTATGCCTTACTTTGTAGTTCACAGCCAAATGCATGCTTCAAAAGTGACCCCTGACCCCAGAATAATTTTATTGTCAGATGTCTGGATTGAGCATTTGCTTGGGTGCATCCCAGAGTGGACGTGCTGGGGCAGTGGTGCAGGTATGCCCTCATTCGTTAGCAGATAACACAAAATGCAATGCAAACTCTGCCTTTCTACTGGGCAGTGAAGAGGCTGGAAGGTCATAGCTCCTCTTCTTCCCTAGTTCTGCGGGCTACAATCACGAACGGAGAGGGCTGGCAAAGAGAGAGAGGTCAGGAGGTGGGAGGGGAATGAAAAACTTAGACCTACTGTATCACCCTGTGACAGGTAGTACTGTGGCCCAAGGACTGCAACAGAAGCTGTGGCTAGATATTCTGTCTTTGTGGCAGCAGAAAGGGATGATTTGATTCTTTCCAGCACTGATAAAAATTCCCTGGAGCAAAACACTTATTACATGGGGTCAGAATTGCACTCTTACTTCATGGAAACACAAATAAGAAGATTTAGAAGGTAAGTGGCAGCTGGGTCATCCTGTTATCTCATGATAATATCACTTCCGCTAGGCGGGTAGGAAAGCACTGGGACAGGCTACCCAGCCAGGTGGTGGAATCTCCATCCTTGGAAGTTTTTAGGATCCAGTTAGACAAAGCTCAGGCTGGGACGATCTAGTTGGGAATGGCCCTGCTTTGAGCAGGGGTTTGGACTAGGTGTGACCTCCTGAAGTCTCTTCCAACCCTAATTTTCTATGATTCGATGATAGAGTGACTGGTGGGGGTGTTTTCTATGTGGACGCTATCAGAGATTCTACCAGCCTTTGTCCTTTTAAACACTGGACAAAAATAAAAAGGGTTACATTCCTATTTACAATTCAGTCTCTCAGGATAGACACACACGAAGCATGTAAAAGAGAAAGTGGAGAAAGGCGATGAATGAGCCTTTGAAAAGTGATTAGTGACTTGGACTGTCTCCGTGTTTGGCAGCCACAGAGCAAGTTGTTTTAGCTTCACTATCTCAGTTGCACTAATAAGCAGTCCTTTATGTCTCCTTCACTGCCTCTCTCCCCATAGCCCTCAGAAATATCAAGTGAAAGTGTCTTCTTTTGACAAGGGGTTATGCATTGGTCCTCTTGTTATATGGACGATCATAGTTATGGAAGGTGGGGTGTGCTGAGCATTTTGTGAAATTTGAGATGTCTTCAGACGTACTGGTAAGGTCGTTCATTTGTTCACCTAAAAATAGAGGCTTGTTTAAAAATCATTAGCAAACCTGAGGAAATGCAGACTGATCACTGACATTAGAATTTAAAGCCTAATTCTTAATTAACATGGCATTATCCAGGTGTCTAGACCCATTTACACAAGCTGAGAATCTGCACCTTTATCTGAGTGTGGGCCAACCCCTGAAAGGCAACTGTTCATATTTGACAACCATTTTTTAAAATACCATTCGAGTTATCAACACATATTTCCCCAATAAATCGCTACCTGAAGTGTAGCTTCATTCAGTTTCAAAAATTGCTTAAGGCAACATCAAAGAATAAAGTGGAAAGCAAAAAAAAAAAAAATCTTTTAATTTTTTTTTTTGCAACCAACCAAGTTATATAACAGGTGTCATTCACTTCATTTAAATTTACGGAGCTACACCAGCCGGGCTCAGAAAGAGAGAGTCAATGCATTCGCAGAAGTCATATCTGTTTCCCCCTCTTCTTCCTCACTTCTAGCTTCATATTTTTTTCTGATATCCTGAAGCAATTTGGCTGCTGAGGCACAGTCCCAAAAGATAAAAAGTCTTACGGTCATGGATGATTCCTTTTAGCTGGAAATAACACGCTTGATTCCTTTCCAATGCAAAACCTTCTTTTTTATGAGCAGCAAGAGCTCTTGGGTAGCTGGGTGTCTCAGGGAATGGTAATGGGTGAAGGATCCAGGTCAGTAGGGATTGAAAACTGTCACCTTCTGATGGCATTTGGTGGCCTATGTGAAATAGATTTGGTGATCTCCGCTTACCGCTGGTTTGGCATTGCATGCTCTACAAACAGCATTGACTTTGAAGCCTCAGAAAGGAAAGGAAAAGAAATATATGACTATGAAGAATAAGCTACCTTTCCATATCTGGAAATGGTCTTCTCAAGTGAGGATTGAAAAATAATACTAAGACACTGAGCAATACTGAACTAATACCACTTATGCTCTATCAGCTTTGGCTAAATAAAAGAGACCTCAGTCTCTAAAGTGTCACATCAGAATTTGTCATATTATATTCATATGGGAAGGTTTTTTTCCCCCCTGTATGGGCGTGTGTGCCTATGTTTTTATATTTGAAAAAATAAATACAAGGCAAACGCTTTCTTCTCTGTTATGTGAGACTATGTTTTTGGGGATTAAAAACAAACAGCTCTCCCCACCAATTTTAATTTATTTCTGCTTTTACTCTCAAGAACCACCCATGTCTTGCAAGATTTATTTTACTTCCTATATGAGTGTGGAATCTCTTTTCTTTGCTGTAGCAAGCTTGGAGACACTACATGGCATGCAGTTATGAAGATAGCAGTCAAGATTTCTGCATTAACCTTCTCACAGCCATAACAGTTGGCTGAGTACTAGGGCTGTGTGCAGCTTTGGTCCCTAATTCGATTGGGTGGAGATTTGGCCTGATTCACTGGCTGAATCTCCATATCTGTATCGAATCAGAAGACCCTTTAATCTCTCTGAATTGAATCAGAACTCTCCAAATCGATTCAGAGAGTTTCGGAAAGATTCGGCGATTTGAACATAGAGACAGCTTTAAATGTTTTTTCTACATACCTCTAGGTAGCAGGCGGCTTGTGAACGCTGTGATGCTGGGGTACCTGGAACATCCAACATAAATGTGCGGGGCTCCCCAGAGTGCTCGGCAGCAGACCCAGAACTGGATCAGAAGCATTTCCTGTCCACTTCTGGGGCTGCCGGGGAGTGCGCCAGGGTCCCCCCCACCCTGTGCTCAGTGACTGGTGTCTCCTGGGTCTGGGGGCACCTAGAGTCCCTCCATGACCAATCGCTGAGCCAAGGGGGCATGGGGTGGGGGGGAGCTGTATGGTCCCCAGCAGACCCAGAAGTGGACCAGAAATACTTCCAGTTGACTTCTGGGTTCGCCGTCAAGCATGTGGCCCTCCCCCGCACCTCCAGTGGGATGCTCCATCCATCCCACTATTGCACGGTACGTAGAAAAAACATTATAGCTGTCTCTGTGTCTGAATCACTGATTCTCCGAATCAGCATCAAATCTTCAGATTCGTATTTGGTTGAATCAAATCGGGGACAGTGATCCGAATCAACAAATCGAATCACTGTCCCCAATTCAGGCTGAATCTGAATCAAATAGGGCCCGCTTTGCACATCCCTACTGAGTACTGTTTCAGGCACCGTCTTTTGTGCCTGAATCGGTAGGGGGGTTCTGATAGTATCCTAATGGGGCTTGTGATGCAGAAACAATACTTTATTTATAGGAACTTATATAAAGAATTGATTACGGTAAAGAACTAACAGTCAAAGAAGTTGCACAGTAGAGTTGCATGAAGCCAAGCTAAGTTTTGTCAAAAATGCCTTCACAAGGGCCTGAGTTTGAAATGACGCCAGTTTTCCCATGGGTTTAATCTCTGTGCAGGGTAAAATTGGATGGTTCCCGTCTCTGCGATAGGTTCACTGGAACTCAGTTCTGATTCCACAGTGCAAGCCAGAGTACAGAGAAAATAAAACTGGGGCACAATATTCATGGGATCCAAAGCATAAATTTGATAGTAAAACAGATAGAAAATGCTGGGGAAATTCCACTAATACATAGTCCTTTATTAAATAAACAGAGACTAGATTTCAGCTCTCATGCACCAAGAGAATTTTCTCCATGAGGACAGAGAACATCTACAATCTTCCTAATAATGAAATATAATTATGCGAACCAGAAAATATAATGATGAGTCATGTCCTAGTACCCAAGGGAAATATAGAAGGTGACAATGTATTAGAATGATAGTTTCTAGTGGTAGACAACCAGAGAGCTGGGAGAAAACACCCTTATTATCACTTTTTTAGTTGAACTAAGATGAAGTCTTCCCCCTGCCTGCCTGTCTGTTTTTTTTTCTCTCTCTCTCACTCACACACACACACACACACACACACACACACACACACACACACACACACACACACAAGAAGCAAGTGAAAATGCCTTCTGTGAAGATTAGCCCATCCTTTTAATCATATGGGACCATGTCAACAAGACAATGACAGAGGAGTAACAGATTGAAATTCTTCTTGCACCTGAAATAAATTGAGCAGAGATGCTTCAGCTACTTTTAAATGCTTTGGTAGCTGGTTTGCTCAATTTCACTCCAGATTAATAAACTTTAGTGCATTTCCCTTACTCTTCATTGACAAACTTGATCTTTTTGTGCATTTGTGAATTAGGCAGGCTTTTTTTTTTTCGTTTTAATAAGACATGATTTCTTCAGATTTAATCTTTTAATAATGTCTATGGCTAATATTTGGAATAGTAATTTTGAACACTTCATTTGCATTTTATTTGTAAAATTTGAACCTTTTCATATTGCTATCTTTAGACGCATAAATCACATATTATTGTTTTTGTTTTATCGATTGGATGAGCAGAAAGAATCAGCTTCGCCAACAACGTGCATGTGTATGCCAGCATGCCTAAACACTTCATGGCATATAGTCCACTTGCAAAATTCGGGCTTTTTCTCTTAGTTTTGACTGAACCTATAGATCTCATTGCCTTGTTTCTGTTTTTAGATGGCATGACTGTAAAGGATCAGTTATAAAATGTGCAAGTTTATAGCTGCAAGTTTAAAAATCGCTTTCCAATAATTATTTCATACTTGCTTAAGTTTAGAATTTGTCACAACATTTCTTATGATCAATCCACGCACTAGATTATTCCTAGAACTTTACTATTAAAACCATGAAAACCAGGTATAGTAAAATAAGGGGAAAAAAGGAAAATATCAAAGTTGTACTTCAACAAAAATCCACAGAATACTTTTGCTCTGGTTTGGTGTAGAAGCTAGGGCTGACTGTTTTAAAAGTCGCTCCAAGTTGGGACCTTGTATTAAATTTTGCTTCACTTTTACGTTTTCTTGTTTTGAAGGAATGCTTTAGCCAAACCTGAAGGGTCCGGTCCAGATTCTGATGTGTTATCAACTGACATAACCCCAGTGAAGAAAATGGATAGAAGTGGATTTACACTTTGTGAGAAAATAGTCACTGGAATATACCATATTCACCTGAATCCAAGATTACTTTGAATTTAAGACTATCCCCAAGTGGAGGCTATACCTGGAAAATTATAATTTAATTATAATTTCCTATATATAGAATCTAAGTAGTGATCCCACCCACTGCTGAACAATGGAAAACAGTGGTGGGGGGCCAAGAGGGCAGACCCTTTCTTCTTGCCCCCTGTGCCTACCTCCTTTGGCCTATACCTTCCCAGCCCCTCAGGCATCTGAACCCTCTAGCTATTTGCAGTTCCTGCTATTTGCCCCCCCTGTGCTCACTTCGAATGGTGGCTCTGGCTCTGGGGCAGTCGGTGATGGTGGCCCCAGGCCAGCCTGCCCTGGTCAGGCAGAAGTAGCAGCAGAAGCTCTGGGCTGGTCAGACCAGGTCAGGGTCAGGGTTGAAGCTTGATCCTGAGCTGAAGGTGACCATCAAGGGGCACCTATACACATGCTTGATGCCGACTCCAACGTGTCCTAATTAAAACCTGTCAGAGCAGACTTGATTAATCAAGAGGATCACTGAGGCTGCTGGAGGATTTTAATTAGAACGCTCCAGCAGACTTGATTAATCATGTCTGCTGGAGTGTTCTAATTAAAATCCTCCAGCAGCCTCAGTGTCACATGCATTCAACATGTCCAATTTTCAAAATAGCAATGAGGGTACTTTAAACCAGTGAGTACAATTTTTTTTGTACTGGGACCCAGTTGTAAACATCAATGGCCAGTCTCAACCTAGTGCCCCTCACTCCTAACCTGCTGCCCCCAGGCTCCACCCCTGCCAGTGTGTGGGGCGGGCTGGGGGGGAGGAAGGCAAGAAGCCCCTTACAGGCTGGACCTCTGCCAACCTGTAAGGGAAAACCGTGGTTTACCACCTTTACAGGAGAATTCATTTTAACGTTCATTGATCCATTTTTGAAGTTTGTTTGAAACCCTTTCATAGGCTCTTGAGACCCACTTTTGGGTCACCATCCACAGGTTGAGAAACACTGCTTTAAACTAAAGTTCATCAGATGAGATTTAGTTAAAGTGCCCCCACCACCATTTTGAAGCATGGGATGCTGAATACAGAAGATGCTGCAGGGGTTTTAATTAGAGCAGCTACCAAGAATCACTCTTATTAAAACACCTCCCAACCCAGAGCACGTGACACTCCTTGGAGACTAGCTATATACTTCCCCAGACCACATATTCTGGGTCTCCCCCCACCAAAGCAGTCTCCCCCATGTGTCCACCCCACAGGTTTTCCCAATGCTCTTGCCCTTTCAAGATGTAGCGTCACTTGCATTCCCCCTGAACAACACACCACAGATCTCCTCTGGCCTCTCTCCCTGCCCCCC
>JAGPOW010001296.1:132723732-132735703 GCA_030014935.1 Caiman crocodilus
CACTGGCTATTTATTTATGTTTTAAAGACAGCATTGTATATGTAGCTCCCTCATGTTAATGATTTTGAAATGATGAGAATAGGTCATGCTATATGTTTGAAATGGAAAACCAAATGCATTGGCTTGGGGTAGGGAAGGAGGAATTTTGTCACATTTCTTTTCCTTTCTCTCTTTCTTTTCTTTTCTTTTAAATAAATATGTATATCAGAAGAGTCTTTGATTTTTTTCCCCTCCTTCTCTGTATCTTCTGGGAAAAAATGACAGACATAGTTTGAAAAAGCCTGAGGTACTATGGAAAGATCCTTAATGTGCCACAAGGTAAGTCAGTCCTTTTAACAAGGGTCATAGTTGTGATATGCCTGATCAAAAGACTATCTGGAAGGATTCGCTTTGGGTAGTTTTCTTCCCTCTGAGCCTGCACCATTGGGACAATATGAAAATGCCACCTCCAGTAAGACTCCTGGGTTTCTTCTTTGTGTGTGATAGAAGCTCTGGTTGTTACCAGTATTAGTCACTTGTGTCTGCTTTGTCAAATTAACATCAGAAGAGATTTCTAACTGGCTAAAGACAGCTTTTCCTTCTGAAACCAAACACTAGCTTGGGCATGCATGAACTAGGCATACATGTTTCTTGACTTGCAGTTCCTAAGGATTTGAGTGGTTTTCTGGGGCGATATAAAATTTACTGCTACTTATCAACTTGGTTTCAGAGCTTTCCTTTATAGCAGAGCCCCTCTGCCACATCTACAAACCTCCACAATAGATGTGTACCAACCAGAAACAGATTTTGAGGCTCAAACAGAATTTCATCTTGTAATCTCCAGTGCTGTGAGGTTAGAGAATAATACGCTCCATGGGACTAAAGTAAATGGAATTGCATCTTACTGTAAAGATAAAGAGGAACGTGAATAATGTGGATTTTGTTTGATAATGTGGGCAGCACTGTTATGTGCCAAGGATAGCATAAAATGTGTATTGCTGAGCAGGATGGAAATATTCAAATGAAATCTGTGAACAAATTGAGGCAAATGTGTTCCTTAAGTCAATAGAGCTAAGCAAGGAGTAGTATCTTCCTCTGCGGAAGAAGAAATTCAAATGTGCTTTGTTCTCAAAATATCTGCCCCTTTTTTCCATTTTGTGACTTCTCCCCAGAATTCCCCTTCCTCGGTTAAGCTCAGATGTCAAACTCATCCATACAGCATAATGGTTGGTTAAGAAGTCTTACGTTGCAAAGACAGGGGCTATAAACTTGTTTGGAGCTCCAATCTCACTCTTTTACTCATCTACTGTAAGTACACAGGCAACTCTGAGAGCTTGGGCCTGCTTCTGTTTGCTCCAATTTAGAAATTAAATTAGGGATGAAGGAATAATAAGCGGGGATCCTGGTTTTCTTTGATTAAAAAAAAAATCCCCAAGTTTTGGCTTTAGAAAAGTAACCCCAAATCCACATTTTTCCATGATTAAAATGAAACACCACTATATATATATAGTTACTTTTTGATGGGGTTACTTTTTTTAAGCCCAAAATTGGGATTTTATTTTAAATCAGAGAAAACTAGGATCCCTCATAATGAGGAGATATTGTCCCATCTCACTGCTTTAATAAACCAGGGGCGGTCAACTGGGGGTACACATACCCCCAGGGGTACTTGAGAAGGCCCTAGGCCAGAGGCAGGCAATATTTTGGGCAGAGGGCTGCTTACTGAGTTTTGGCAAGCCATCGAGGGCTGCATGACAGGCATCCAGGGCAGATAAATATTAATTTTCTAAATTTTGAAATTTGGGCCACATTTTGCCCACGCCTGCCCTAGGCGGTACGCACAGGCGGGCAGGGACGAAGTGCCGCTATGCACCATCCTGCGCCGCTGTGCAGGTGCCGACTGCTTGGCCAGATGCGTGGGGCTGGGGAAGCTCACGTGCAGCGGCTGCCACCTCTCTGTGTTCAACGATGTGCCACCCTCCTCCTTCCCCACCAACCTCCGCATTCGGCCACCTGGGGTACACTGATCCAAACAGGTTGAAAACCCCTGTAATAAACTAATCCTTGACAACTGCTTCACAATCATTAGTTTAGGGATCTTGGCTATAGTTAAATTCACAATCATTAGTTAAAAGATATGCACACTTTCTATTCAACCTTTTCCTTTCAAACACAGGTGTGTCTTTTTGAAGTAAAGTTCACAGTCAACAATGAAGATAATAGCTATACATTAGCATGAAATGTCATACTACTGAACAACATGTACCCATACAGTAAAGTTAATTAACATTATTTCCTCTACAACAGTAGACCTGAGGCACCACTTTTAGGCTAAAGCATTTTTGCCCAACAAAAAAGCCTTTAGAAAAATCAATACTTTTTTGGTGGGGGAGAACATTAGTTTTTCAGACAAAATGCAGAATTCAGTTTCCGCTGCTCTTTCCCTGCCTCTTCCTTCCTCTTCTCTCTTTTCAATAGTAAACTGGAACAAAGTGAACAGAAGGAGAGAAGGGAAAGTGGAACAAAAGATGAGACTTGAAAGATTGCCCCAATAATTTAATTTTGCATTTTTAAAAATAAAAGCAAAAGTCACTCCTTCTCAAAAGGTGTCCAACAAGAGCTTTTTCATGGAAATCTTCTTGGAAGCTTCTATTTTCCAGAACTATATAGACCTATTTACACAACAACCAAGTGATGACACTGTCCTCGTGTAAAAAACACTGACAGTTTAATTAAGCCCTTCACTCGGCTAGACGGGGAAAGACGGATAGTTTCCGAACTCTCATTCTGACTAGTTGTGCATTAGCAACAGCAACTGATAATGACTTTTTTGCTCATCGACGCTCAGGATACTTTTCCTTACATGTTCACACAACCCAAAAAACCACACCAAGCCCTCACCGGCTCCACTGTTGCACCCAGCACTGGCATGGCTAGCAGAAACACTGAATAAAAGGAAGAGCCAAACAAAATACCAGAAAGAAAAAAAAAACAGCGGTAAGCTAAGAGCTACACAGAGCTCTGAGAGGGCACATTTGACTTTTCTGCTGAAACACAATATTCTTGATGAAACAATAGGCACCACAGTCAAAATGAGAATAATGATTCTTAAGAGACTGTCTGTCTCAGGAGTTTGGGATGGATTGGTGGAGCCTTTCAGCTTTTAAGCTGTCATTACCTGTGGGGTACAGGCTAGTAATGACCTGAAATGTGTATTTCAGCTTGGTTATCTAGTGATGAAAACCACCTCTCCAGTGGCATCCTCCAAGTTGCAGCATCAGTTATAGTATGGAGATGCTACGTAGGAGCAGCTGATCCTCGTTCTGAGAGGAGGCCAGGTTCTTGCCCCACAATCCCTGTCCTGTAGGAAAAGCTGGGGTACCTGCTAGCTTTGATTTGCAAGTACCTGGAACAGCCCTTAAGGCTCTGTGGGCAGTTTTGGAAGTGTCATTGTGGGTTCCCATCCCTGCTCAGACAATACACCTCTCTTACTCATTTCAGTGATTAAGTCCTTGTCACTGCCTCTAACTTGATCCCTGGACTGGTGCTCTGCTACTTCTCTGCACATCAGTTTCATAGAATCATAGAAAGTGAGGGCTGGAAGGGACCTCAGGAACTCATCTAGTCCAACCCCCTGCTCAAAGCAGGACCAGCCCCAGCTAGATCGTCTCAACTAAAGCTTTGTGTAGCTGGGTTTTGAAAACCTTCAGGGATGGAGCTTCCACCACCTCCCTGGGTAACCTGTTCCAGTGTTTTGCTACCCTCCTAGGGAGAAAATTCTTCCTAATGTCCAACCTAAACTTGAGCCCATTGCTCCTTGTTCTGTCATCTGCCGCCGCAGAGAACGGTCCAGCCCCATCCTTTTTCAAACCCTCCTTCAGGTAGTTGAAGGCTGCTCCTAAGTCTCTTCTCAGTATCCACTTCTCTAGACTAAATAAGCCCAGTTCCCCCAGGCTTTCCTTATAAGTCACGTTCCCCAGCCCCCTCACCATTTTTATCATCCTCTGCTGGGTTCCCTCCAATTTGTCCATATCCTTTTAGTAGGGGGGGCGGGGAGGCAAAACTGGACACAGTACTCCAGGTGTGGCCTCACCAGTGCTGAATAGAGTGGAAGAATCACTTCCCTTCACCTACTGGCAACACACCTACCAGTGCAGACCAGTATGTTGTTAGCCTTCTTGACAACTAGGATGCACTGTTGGCTCATACTCAGCTTCCTATCCATTGCAACCCCCAGGTCCTTTTCTGCAGAGCTGTTACCCAGCCAGTCGACCCCCAGCCTGTCCTGGTTCATGGGATTGTTCTGTCCTAAATGCAGGACTTTGTACTTGTCCTTGTTGAACCTCATGAGATTTCTGTTGGCCCTAGCCTCTAATGTGTTCAGGTCAGTCTGAATCCTAGCCCTACCCTCCAGCATATCTATGACTACCCCCAGCTTGGTGTCATCTGCAGACTTGCTGAGGGTGCGCTCTATCCCACCTTCCTGGTCATTGATGAAGATGTTGACCAGAACCAGCCCCAGGACTGACCCCAGGGTACTCCACTTGATACTGGCTGCCAGCTAAACGCTGAACCATTGATTATTGCTTTCTGATCCCAATGCTCCAGTCATTTTTCTATTCACCTTACAGTCCGTTCATCCTAGCCCATACTTCCTTAGCTTCCCTGTGAGAATGCTGTGGCAGATCATATCAAAATCCTTGCGAAAATCAAGGTACACCACATCCATGGGTTTCTCCGCATCCACAGAGCCAGCCACCTCCTCATTGAGGGCAATCAGGTTGGCTTGGCACAACTTGCCCTTGCTGAATCCCTGCTGACTGTTCCCAATCGTCTTCTTCTCCTCCAGGTCCTTACAAGTGAATTCCTTGAGGATCTGTTCCATGATTTTTCCAGGGACTGAGGTGAGGCTGACTGGTCTGCAGGTCCCTGGATCCTTCTTTTTCCCTTTCTTAAAGATGGGCACTATGTTTACCCTTTTCCAATCATCCAGGACCTCTCCTGATTGCCATGAGTTTTCAAAGGTGATGGCAAATAGCTCTGCAATCATATCAGCCAACTCCCTTGGGTGCATCCCATCTGGCCCCATGGACTTGTACACGTCCAGCTAGTCCCGAACTTGCTCTTTCCCACTGAGGGCTGCTCATCTCCTCCCTAAATTGTGCTGCCCAGTGCAGCAGTCTGGGAGCTGACCTTGCTTGTGCAGACAGAGGCAAAAAAGGCATTGAGCGCTTCAGCTGTTTCTGCATCTTCTGCCACAAGCTTTCCTCACCCATCAGTAAGGGACCCACCCTGTTATGGGTCCTCCTCTTGTTACCATGATACTTGTAAAAACCCTTCTTGTTCCCCTTCACATCCCTTGCTAGCTGTAACTCCAATTGCACTGTAACTTTGACCTTCCTGACTTCATCCCTACATGGCCCAGCAACGCTCTTATATTTTTCCTTAGTTATTTCTTCAAGTTTCCACTTATAAGCGGCCTTTTGTGATTTCCTTATCTCTGATAATAAACCTCCATCTATTTTCAGGAACGTTACATGACGTAGCATAATTTGAGACAGGAAAAAGCAATGTCAGGATGCATGGTAACATGGCCTCTTTCATAAGCCTAGAGGTGCAGAGAATTCCCTTGCACCAATGGCAGGGAGATTGTACAAAAGGTGGAGATGAGGCTGACGCTTATCCTATGAAAGAAATTACAAAGCAGAAATGATCATAGACCTTGGAGTGCCTTAAATTTTGCAATGTTGTTAAGCCTTTGAAGAGTATATGAACATTAAACATACACTCCTCGCCAGTCACAATCTTTATGGGTAAGATGCGTGGGAGGGCAGGTCCGAGATTTGTGATCTGGAATGGAATAAATGAAAGATATTAGCACTGAGGGTAATTTTGAATTGGACACAGAATTGAATGTGTGTAGCGGCGGTGTTTCCATAGGGGGATACTGTGGTCTGGCATCATTGCTCAGTGTTTCTAGGAGCTAGTCCTCGTAGAGGACAGCAACCTCCTAGCGATGCTCTTTGATGACTTAACCCTTAGTTCAAATGGAAATGACACCAGCACTTTAGTGCTGAGTTCAAAGCTTGCCTGACTTTGTTAGCATGTTAGACCCTCAAACAGGCTAGTGATTTGGAGGAAGAGGTGGATAATAACTGCTGAAAATTTTACAGTCTTGGTGCACTAGGTAAATGGGGATGCATTTCATGGGGATCTGTGGAAAATCACAAGTCACTCTAAGTGAAAACAGGCCATCCAATAATATATTTCTTCTAAACTTTGCTAAATACTCAGCCAACTTTCTAGTGTCCTCTTCAAGGCTTTCGAAACGTCACAGCCACCTTTACGCTTAGAGGATTTCTTTTCATTCTCTGCTCGTTTCTCTTGAGCCTTGGTATAATTTCACTTATTTATATAAAAGCTGCCTGATCGCAAGAGAGAAAAAGGTTTTGAAAGGAAGGAAACGGGGGAGGGCAGATGAAAACATTTCATAATATTCCTGCATCTCCCAGTACCTTTCTCAATGCCACCTCTCAGTCCTTAACACCCAGGCAGCGTCCTCTGTTTAGTAAACAGCTGGAGAGTGGGATGAGAGAGCATTTCAAAGTGCGGCAGAGGTGGCAGCACGCAGATTCAATTTCTCCAAGAGCGCTCAAATACCTAGTTACAATAGAGGTAAATATCATTTTGTGGTGTCCTGATGTGTATATTGACTTGCTTTTCCTTTGTATCAAAACCTCTTTTTCTTTCTTTCTTTCTTTTTTTTATTATCTACACTTGCAGAATAGGGCAAGGTACGTTTGCAACTCAATCTGCAGTCTCTGAGTTTGTGCAGTAACACATTTGTGATAGTGGTATTAGCTGTAAAATATTAGCGTTCTTTTGTTCAGCAGCGGTGGTGTCCTGGGCACTAGATACATTAAGAAGGTACTATCATGATCAGTACAAGACAAGAACATGAATGGAAACACTTGGCATGACTCTGTCATTGTACTACTGTTACTACTATTCAGTTCAGCAGTGCTTATGAACCACAGTCATTGGTCAGGACATACGCAGGCCAAGACAATGGTCTAATTTCATGGCTCTTCAACTGGTGGCGTGTGGGCTGAAGGCAGCCCTCAAAGATTTAACCTGCAGTTCCCGGGCTCCCAATGTGGGTACCACTTCCTCCATCACTCTCCTGCTGCTGGAGTCCCATAACTCCCCTCATTCCTCTTGCCTCTGCTGGTAGGGTAGGATGGCAAGGTGAGAAGAGAAGAAGGTGGGCACACCGTGCAGCATGCACTCCTGACAGCATGTGACCCAGGAGGCCTATGGGTCTCAGCCACTGAGAAACCAAACAGCCCTAGTCTCTTCCACAAAGAGCTTCTTCATCTCACGTACATCCGTTTTAATTGCATTGGGTTCAATATAATTACTCCCAATGTAGTTGGGCTATAAGAAAGAGGAGAAGCAAACCCACTTAGAAACACTTGGAATAAACTTTCTGAAGCACATAAGCTCCTTATAAGCCAAAACCTCATTTTCAAAAGCATCTAGGATGCTAAGCTTCAGTGAAAGTCAGTAGGGCTTGGGCTTCCCAATTGCTTCTCTACTTGTACAAATTTTAGCCACACTTTTCCTGGAAAACTTGGCAATCTAAAACTTTCTGTTACAATGATTTCTGCATAGGTCAACCTCTATTCTCCCACAAAACCCCACTGATTGCAATTTTAAATGAATTCTCAAACTCTTTCTCTCCACAGCTGCTGATGTCTAACTGTAGTCTTGCACTGTTAAATAACCTTTGTATTCTTCCATCCAGTGACATTCTTAAATGAAGTCCTAAACTGCAGCTCTTATTCCTGCAAGCAATCTTTACATTATGTGAGCAGGATTGCAGGCTGAGGTCCTTTGACCTGGAGACCTATTTCCGACATTTGCAGACCATTCCGATGATAAAAGGCAGTATATGCCTATATAAGTAGTTACCAGAATTAAAGACCTATGGCTTTTTGTTCAACGGTGCTGTGAACAATTTGTACATTAGATTTCCTCATGTGCTGAATATGCATATTTTAAAAAGAGTTGATAGGTTTGACGTTTTCTAGGTCTGGGATAGGAGATGAATCTTTTTATAGAGAACTGTGTGGACTTTGCCTTCATGTTTAAAAGAAACTATAGCAGAAATGACTTACCCCTTTTGCCTGCCTACCCAACACAGATCACAAAATTATATTCAGCAATTCCAACAACAGGATACTGGGGACTTGGCTCCTTCATGATGTTGTAATTATATTCTCTTTCCTACAACAGGAAGATGCTAGGTAGGATTTCAACATTTGAGATTTCCCTGCCCCCATCTGTCTTGTCATTGTTAAATCTTATCTCTATTTTTTCTCTCCTTCATTCTTTTAAAAGAATCATAATTGGTATGATTATCCTTGCTATAAGAATAATTAACTATAGCTTTTTGACACATTAAATGGGGAACATTACATTTTAAGCAGCAGGCACTGAACCACTAAACAATACTGCTCTGAATAGGACCATCAAGAAGGGGGTCAGGTGAAACAACTGCTAATTTTAGAAACTTGAACTTTACATCTTTATAGAAAGAAAATGAATTTCATGATAGCTTTCGGCTAAAAAAAACCCTATGCATGCGCGCGCGCACACACACACACAACACATTCATTGGCCTCATTTTAAAACAGGCCTTTAGATATTCTTGGGGAGGAAAGATGGTTGAACAATGAATGGTTCGTAAGTTGGAACTTCAAGCATATACTAGATCTTTTATTAAAGCAATCCATTTTAGTTGTGAAAAGCAAGTTTTAAAATTAAAAACATGCGTTTCTATCAACGGCCATCATGGGTCACCTCAGGGGGACTGAACCCTTAGTCCAGGTACAGACATTACACTTTAAGTAGTAGAAGTGATTGGAAACTGGTCTATATCAGTAACAGGACAGAAGCTCAGCACACAAAACTGGTCTATACCCATAACAGAAGTTCAGCGCACAGTCGGGTTTAAAAATGGTGGCACCTTATCTAAGAATTGCCACCACTCACCCCCACCACCCCCTCCTTCCACCAAAAGGTGAACGTGTGTTTTGTTCACTACCCATGTAAACTGTGCCGCTTACAGAAAACCATGCAACTTGGACTGATTTCACCTCAGGCTTTTTGAATGCCTATACCTAGCCTTAATGCCTATCCTCAAACTTGTGAAAAATAGGAGTCTCTTCTTAGCAATATTGGCCTTATAACTTCCATGAATACAACCACCAGTAGTAGGCACAGCGCTGGCCAGTAGGGCTGTGCGAGGCTTCGGACTGCGCTTCGGATCTGGAGAAGCTTTGGATGCTTTGGTGTCTGAAGCAGCGTATCTGGATCAAAGCGCTGGCTTCGTTAGGCTTTCCAAAGCGCTTCGGAGCCACTTCGGAGATCCGGCCATAGGGTATAATGAGTAATCAATGAAATATCTATAACCTTGTTGCTTTTTGTCTGCTTTGAATGAAATTTACAGAGATTGTAGCTTCTGCTAAGAGCACGAATCCCTCCAAGTTTCAAGAAGATTGGTGCAAGGCTTCAGAGGGAACTACACCTCAAGTTTTGTGTGTTGGCAGCTAGGGGTGCAGGTCCCCAGAACCCCCCTGCACCGATCTCGACAGCTGGCAGGCTTCATGGCCTCAGCAGAGGCCACCATCCCTGCAACGTTCACCCCGCTGCACCTTAACACACACAGAGTCACCCGTGTCATGAGTTTTGCCTGTCCTCAGCTGGAAGTGCAGCTCCCCCCAAACCCCCGCACCTTTCAGCTTGAAATTTGGAAGACTTTGTGGCCTCACCAGGGGCCACCACCCTGCACTTACACATGTGACATGAGTTTTGCTTTCAAGAATTTGGGGTGCAGTTCCCTCCAAATCCCTGCACCAATCTTCTTGAAGCTTGGAAGGCTCCATGCTCTCAGCAGAGGCTACCACCCTGGAAGTCTCACCCAAAGCAGAAAAAAACCAACAAAGTTATAGATATTTCATTGGTTCCCCATCATACCCTATGGCCAGATCTCCAAGGCAGCTCAGAAGCTTTGGAGCTGCTTTGGCCAGATCGAAGCGGGAACCCGGTCTGGAGCTCCGGGTTGGATCCCTGGCATCTGAAATGGCCAAATCTGAAGCTAGATCAAATAGCTGCCTACTCGCACAGACCTACTGGCCAGAGAGTCGCACACTCTCCTGGATGCTGAGAGACTCTGTGCTCGGTTCCCTTTTATAGCAAAAGAGCAAAGATCTACAAACTCTCGGGGCTGCAAGAGGCTGAAATCAGTCTCCAAAAGCATGATGAAGCATTCGTGAGCTCTGAAGAATCTAGCTTATACTTGAGAGCTGGTCAAAAAACCTTTTTGGTAGAAGACTTGTCCCAAAACATGCTGAGCCACTGGAGTAGAATTTTTTTGTAAAAACATGTCAGCACAGTGAGCCAGCCTTTCTGGTTTGCTCCCGTCTTGACCTTCTGTCTCTTTCCCTTGGTAGCTGCTGCTGACGACTCTCCAGGAAGCACATCCTGAAGGAGTTGGTTTTCCCCACCAACAAGAGAATTTTAGAACTGTTTCTTTCCATAGGAAAAAAAATCCATTTTTTGAATTTTCATCCTAATTTAAGGAGACTTTGCCCTCCTGAACCCAGTGAAATTTCCACTGGAATAAAATTCCATTTCATGACCAGCTCTAATCACATCGTCATTAAAAGAAAGGGAACAATCAGAAATTGAGATGGTTGGTGTCATGTTCAAGTCCCTGGAATAAGACTAAGAAATATATGGTTCATTTCTAGCATACCTACATTCATCCTTAGTCAAGTTACTTAGGGAAATATTCAGACTAGGTCCTTAGGGCCTGCATTCAGGTAGTGCAATACCTAAGTATGAAGAGGTGTTCACCAGAGGGTTTCTCATTCTGGGGTTTGATTTAGTTTAACCATTTGAGTTGCATAACATCCCCATACAGTTATTGAGGAGATTTCAGAAGTGCCTAAGAGTGATACAGCACTGGGAGCATGCAAGAGGGAACATGCCCCCATAGCCTAGTAGTTATGGGATTCCTATAAGAGTGAAGTCCAGGTTTCTGGTTTTGCTGCCGGCAGTCACAGATTTCAAATTAGAGTCTTTGGATGAAACTAAGATATAACAGTGGCAGCAGAGAGGGGAACCCAAGGCTTGTTCTCCTCCAGGGGACTATCACAGCCAATATTCTGCAGACTTTCTCTTCTTCCTTCTCCTTCTGGCCCATTCTTTTTGTACTTCTGGCTTTGCAGAAGTGCAATGGCTCAGCTTTGATAGAAGCATGCTCTGCCCTAGACTGTATCTATGGCTAGGGACAGACATTACACATAAACTGGTTTAAGTGATCAGAAACTGGTTTAAATCTGTAATAGAACAGATGTTCAGTGCACATAAACTAGTTTGAAAATGGCTGAAACCAGTTTGAGATAAACCTGGTTGAATGTAGCATCAGACTTAACTGATTTGGCTCAAACCACTTCATGCAATGTCCTTCCCCGACCCCTTTCTGGCTAGATTCCCCCAGCATCCTGGCATGCTCTCTGGGCTGGGCAGGTCTCTCTGCTCCACAGGAGGGCTGCCCCCCTCCCCTTCTTTCTCGCCGCAGCTCCAGCAGAGACTGCAGGCATAGCAGGGTCTGCCTGGCTTCACTTTGCCCTACCCCCCACTCGCTGCTCACTGCTGAAGCAGGTGTGGCCTCCCCACTCCTATCTCCCACAGCACAGACCCCAGCCTCTTGGCCCCTGGGCATGTGGCATGTTAGCTAATGCCAATAAGTGTGTGTGTGTGTGTGTGTGTGTCTCCAATTTCACTGGGACAGGCAGACATAGTATCATAGTATCTAGAGTCAGAAGGGACCTGGGCAGATCATCTAGTCCGACCCCCTGCCTTGTCAGGAAAGAGCACCGGGGTCAGATGACCCCAGCAAGGTGCTCATCTAACTTCCTCT
>JAGPOW010001296.1:132735803-132761444 GCA_030014935.1 Caiman crocodilus
GTCGATCTCTTCTCCCTGGTTGGGAGGTCTATAGTAGACTCCCACCGTTAAGTCCCTTTCCCCTTGATTGCCTTTTACTCTAACCCAGAGCACCTCAGACAGAACAATGGCTGCTTAGGGCTTTTTGGAAATTATCAACAGGTCAGTTGTTAAGCTGTTTAAGAAGAGTCTGAACTAATGCAGAGAGCTCCGTTTCGTTTGAACTAATGAAAAGCTCCATATCATCAACACATGCATGCACTGAACTCCCCCTCCCCACCTTTTCCTCCTGCCTTGGAGTGCTAGCAGGGGGGTGGGGGCTGGCAACACTCCCACCCCTTGAGCAGCCAGTAGGGAAAAACCTGGGATGGTGAAGGCAGACCTAATCAGAGGTCCTGCCAGCGCTTGGCCACATCCCACCAACCTCAGCTCAGCACTCTGGAAGGGAAGGGAGGGCTGCTTTAGCACCCATGGGGTCTAGCCTGAGCTACTGAAGGCATGTGCCTAAAGTTCCTCAGTCCAGAGAGAGAGTCTGTCTGGTTACAAACTGGTTCAGCCTAGCCAGTAAAGATTGTATCAATTCAGACTCAGGCTTTTTGAATGTCTGTCCCTAGCTCAAAGGCAGGTGTGTTCATGATACCTCCTGAGGAAAGGGGAATGCAGGTTTAAATAAATGCCTGCAAACTGAGGAAAACCTAGAACCTGAATTTCCCACTTCCAACTACTGGGCAGAAGAGAAGCAAAATAAGCAACAGAGACAACAATTTACAATTTTAAGAGCATGCATGTTGGCCTTTGGCAAGGCAAACATGCCGTCTGGTGGAGACCTCTTCAAGGATGACTCAAATACTTTACAGCCTCAATTTGAATGGCAAGGTATCTTATGTGGGAGTTTGGTGCCATTAATAACTTAAGTTAGCTCAGAAACTATAGGCCAGATAAAACCATTATACATAAATTGCTGTAAGTAATTGGAAACTGGTTTACACTCCAATTTGCCCACATCCTTTCTGTAGCGAGGGGCCCAAAACTGAACGCAGGACTCCAGATGTGGCCTCACCAGTGCTGAACCACTTCCCTTGACCTGCTGGCAACACTCCTACCGATGAAGGCCAGTATGCTGTTAGCCTTCTTTGCAACAAGGGCACACTGTTGGCTCATAATCAGCTTACTGTCCACTGTAACCCCCAGGTCCTTTTCTGCAGAGCTACTGCCCAGCCAGTCGGCCCCCAGCCTGTATCAGTTCATGGCATTGTTTTGTCCTAAGTGAAGGATTTTGCACTTGTCCTTGTTGAACCTCATGAGATTTCTTTTGGCCTTAGCCTCTAATATGTTCAGGTCAGTCTGAATCCTAGCCCTACCCTCCATTGTATTTACTACTCCCCCCAACTTGGTGTCATCTGCAGACTTGCTAAGGAAGAACTCTATGCCATCTTCTTAGTCATTGATTACTGCTCTCTGAGCCTGATGCTCCAGCCACTTTTCCATAACCACCTTACAGTCCATTCATCCAGCCTGTATTTCCTTAGTTTGCCTGCAAGAATGTTGTGGGAGATGGTATCAAAAGCCTTGCTAAAATCAAGGTACACCACATCCACTTGTCTCCCCACATCCCTGGTGCCAGTCACCTCACCATAGAAGACAATCAGGTTGGTCAGGTATGACTTGCCCTTGGTGAATCAATCTGACTGTTCCCAATCTTCTCCTGCAAGTGCTTAGAAATTGATTCCTTCAGGATCTGCTCCATGATTTTTCTGAGGACTAAGGTAAGGCTGACTGGTCTGTAGTTCCCTGGATTATCTTTTTTCCCTTTTTTTAATATGGGCAGTATGTTTGCCCTTTTACCATCATCTGGGACCTCTCCTGATTGCCATGAGTTTTCAAAGATGATGGCCAATTGCTCTGCAATCTCATCAGCCAATTCCCTCAGGTACATCCCATCTAGCCCCATGGACTTGCATATGTCCAGCTTTTCTAAATAGTCCCTAACCTGTTCTTTCAGCACTGCTGGCTGCTGCTCACCTCCTCCCAAAACTATGCCACCTGGTGCAGTAGTCTGGGAGCTGAACTTGCCTGTGAAGCCTGAGCTGAAGAAGGCATTGAGCATGTTAGCTTTTTCTGCATCCTTTATCACAAAGTTGCATCCCCCATTCAGTAAGGGACCCACACTTTCCCTGATTCTCCTCTTTCTACCAACATACTTATAGTAGCCCTTCTTGTTCCCTTTCACATACCTAGCCAGCTGAACTCCAGTTTTGCTTTGCCCTTCCTGACTTCATCCATGCATGCCTGAGGATCCCATGGTTACTTCTGCCCAAGTTGCCATGCACTACTACATTCCCCATCAATTCTTCCCCATTTGTGAGCAGCAGGTCAAGAACAGCATGGCCCCTCATTGGTCATTCCAGCATTTGCGCCAGGAAGTTGTCTCCAACACTCTCCAAAAACTTCCTAGACTGCTTGTGCATTGCTATGTTGCCCTCCCAAAAGATGTCAGGGTGATTAAAGTCCCCCATGAGAACCAGGGCCTGTGATTGGGAAACTTCCAGCTGTTTGAAGAAAGTCTCATCCATCACTTACTCCTAGTCTGGGGTGTCTACAGCAGACCCCTGCCATGACATCATTTTTGTTTCTCTCTGCTCTGACCCTAACCCAGAGACTCTCAACAGGCCTGTCCCCAGTTTCATACTGGAGCTCTGAGCAATCACATGGCTCTTTTACATGAAGCATAACTCCTCCTTTTCTTCCTTGCCTGTCCTTCCCAAACAGTTTGTACCCATCCATGGCGGTGCTCCAGTCATGCGAGTTCCCACCAAATCTCTGTTATTCCAATCATGTCATAGCTCCCTGACTGTGCAAGGACTTCCAATTCCTCCTGCTGACTTCCCAGGCTCTATGCATTCCTGTACAGTCACCTGCAGTGACTAGCTGATTGCCCTGGTTTCTCAGGAATTATGAGAAGTGGAGGGGCAGGGAGCATCTGTAGCTCAGTATTTTTCTATCTGTATACAACGTCCCAAGGTGTGGGGGAGGGCGCTCCACAGGAGGAAGGATTGAGGCCCTTGGATCTCATGCCACGTGGTGGAGAAAGGATGCTTTGCAGAAGTAAGGATTGGGCTCCTGAGAGATCCAGCAAATAGCCGGTGGTGGCAGCAAGTGTTTGGCATGATCGAGGGAATCGTGATTGCAGGAATCATGCTGGGCACCTACCTCCTGTCACTGGCTGCCTTTCTCTGGAGCTTGGAGGGGCCCAATACTTCTTTCTGCGGAGCACCCCTTTCCTCGCCACATTGTAAGGGGGCTGCCAGGTGCCTGTCACCACTGCCTGCCATTCAGCAGAGCTCCAAGGGGCCTGATTCTTCCTTCTCTGGAGTCCTGCCTGTCTCCGTGCCCCCATCCTTCCCTGCTGCAACCAGCCAGATTGCCAGGCATGTCATGGTGACCCACTCTGGGGCTCCCCTGGAAGCCTAAGGCTGGGTGTGGGAGAGGGTCCACAGTGACAGGGACCCTCAAGGGTTGGAGACATACTCACCCATGCCCAACAGCCAATCAGAGGTGGGCTGGCTGCTTGGCCATGCTCGGCATTTTCTGACAACCCAGGGAGCCCTTGGGGCATGGTGGGAGGTGTGTAGGAGTACCCTCATCCTGCTGGCCTCAGTCAGTGCAGGCAACCTGTGTGCCCCATGCCCAACCAAAGGGCACGTGTGTTCTGTTTGTGCTTGATCTAACCCATGCTGCCTATAGAAACCCACCTAAGTTAAATCAGTTCTCCCTTGGACAGTTTGAACACCTGTAATCAGCCGTAGTGTAGACAGATAAGAAGTTCTGTAATCCAAAATAGAGGCACCAAGGGAATTCTGGTTCCTATTAATTTTTCCGGTACGAGGTGCTGCCACCACGAAGAGTACATTAACCTTACGGAGTGTCTGTCTCAGGTGCCTAAACTGCTCACATTGCAGTTAGGTATTTAGGGAACTACTTTGTCTCCTGTCTTTAACCATCCTCGGTCTCTGTTTTCCCGTGTGTAGGTAGAATGGGTATGTGAGATACACTCTCCATTTTACCTATTCAGACTATAAGCTGCTGGTGCAGGGATTAACTCTTACTAAGCATTTTTCAATGATACAGTGGGTCCTGGGCTCAGTTGTGGCCTATAGGGGCATGTCCAGATGTGCGTGGATGCTTGGTTCCCTGGGGATAAGTAGCAGTGGTGTACCTTGCACAGCCACTTCTTGTCCCTGGGGAATGCTTGTGCCATGAGTGCTTTGGCACACAGCAAGTTACCCTGGCTGGGGTAGGGAAATCTGGGGTCAGCATTGGGCTGGCCCCAGCGGCCTTATCTGGAGCCCTGGCGGCCTCCCAGGGCTGCAGCCATAGCGATCCTGCCATGCGGAGCCTGGCTGGCAGCAGATCATGGCTCTGGGCGGCCTGGCTCCACTTTTCAGCAGCGCATGCTGGCTAAGCATGTGTTGCTCCACTTTTTTTTTTTTTTTTTGCAGTATTTTTTGACCCCTGGAAATCCAGGGGTCAAAAAAACAGTGGAAACCCTCCCACCCGGCATAGCGCAAGCTTGTGCTGCGCACCCTTGCAGCATGGAGAACATCGGACTGTACAGGATGTGGTGCTGTAAATGTGTTTTCAGCACCACGTACCGCACAGCTACGCTCATCTGGACATGCCCCAAGATGCTATCAAAATATGAACAACAACAACAAAATCAATAAAATCCTCAATGCTTTGAATCTCCCAACGGTATATTAGAATGCACTTTTGAGTCTTCAATCTGCTTCAAGACGTGTTCTCCCATAACATTCAGTGCTGGTATAGAAGAGATTAATAAGAATATTGGCATTTGAATACTGCAAAGGAACCAATCTCCATTTTGCTTAAATTACATACTATCAAGTTGTTTCAAATATTTGGCATTAGAGCCAATTATCTACATATAACAAAAAGTCTCACTTACACAAGGCCGTGTGCTATACTGATTGCCCTTTACAATTAAACATCGCAAGATCAATGCCGTATCGCTAAGAGGACCCTATCTGTTGTAAAATAGGTTTGAACCCTCCTTGCCTTGTTCTGTCTTTGGAATCTATGTTTAAGGTCCTCCCCTGTCGAAGCAGCTTCTGAACTTTTGTCACTATTTTGACATTTTGATGCATCACCTGGGAATGATGAAATAGCTGGTCTGACACTGGTGTCACAGCTTTCCATCTCTACATGAAAGCATCTATTACTATACTTCACAGCTAAGGTATGATCTAGACACTTACGACAGACCACAACAGGTGTGTTAGCCCAAGTGAAGAGGAGAGGGAGATTTTTTTCCCCTCCTGCTCACTGACAAATGACTTTAACTCGGGGCTAATACAACTGATGATGTGGGCTCCAATACTTTTCTGGTGGGGGAGACTATATCCGATGGGTACTTTGCAGAATGCAAAATCTGTAAAGCAGCATTAGAAATGGTGAGGGAGCAGAAAAAACTGGGTCTTGATGATCAATGTCCAAATGGTATTTGTGTCAGCTAGGGACAAATAAGTTGCATTTCCAAGCTCTCCAAAGTTTGTGGGTGTACAGACATTGTGGTTTATTTACAGCTTTGCTAAAAGGTGTGTGCATATTTAGGCCTGGGGTCTGATTTCAGCTTCATAACAAATGAAAATAGAAAAAAACATCAATTAAAACATAAAGCCACATGGTTGCATTCTGCCCTCAGCCAAATGCTGCTTCCAGTTTCAGCATGTATGCCTATGGACAGAATTTGGCTTACATTTATTACAGATACAGAATCATACAATTGGTAGGGTCCTCAAGGGGCATCTGGTCCAACCCCATGTGGAAATGCTATTACCCAAGTCATCCCTGTCCAGTGCTTATCCAGCCTTCTATTAAAGAAGCCTCCTCAGACAAGATCCTTTTACTTACATACCCCTAAGGTGGAATAAGATTCTGTGCTACGCACTGTGTCAGCTATCTGCATTGCTTGCCATAGTACAAGGTTTGGAAGAGTAGCTTCTGCCCGTTCGGAGTAGGCGGAGGTGGGAGGAGGGAAGCTGAAGGAGCCTTCGTTTTAAATTTCCCACCCTGAAACACCAGCCAGCATAGATGAGCTTGAATGAAATACAGAGCAATCTGCTACTATTCTGTATCTCTCTCTGAAATGAATCACAACTCAGGATGGCCTGCTGCTAAGATAGTGCGGTCGCGCAACGCTCCTTACTCCTGACGTTACACTACAATCTAGCCCTGCATTGCCTTTTTCCTCTTTGGACTTCTTAGTGTACGTATTCTAACACTGAATTCATAAGCAACATGGAAAACGTATTGTGCAGCTGAGGTTCTCTCATATCCAAAGGCAAGAGATCGAACCTGGTCCCCAGGGAAGGTCAATAAGGTGCGATAAGGGGGTGGATTTGCATGCCATTTTCTGCTAACTCCCCATGTCAACTGTTAGACCCCGACTCCATGCAGCGCCCAATGACTAGGAAGATGACGGTTCAATTACCCGTGGATCCTGTTATTCATTAGCCAGAGCAGAGCAGGGAGCAAACACCAGCACACATTGCTCGCAACAGCTTTATTCAGAATGGAGACAGCTTTGGACAAGGGCCTCATGCCATAAGAGACAGGGTCCTACCCCAAACAATAGGTCCATCCTACATTTATACACTTAGATTTATACTCATTAATATTCACTCCTCCTTCATCCCGCCTTCTGTTCCACCCATTTCTCCTCCCATCTCAAGCTCCGCCTCTGTTTACTTCATTAGCATGGACTTGCCTATGCATTTCATTCATTTACATGTCTTTTGCTATGAGTGCACGTCTAAGACCTTGACTTCTCTTCTTCAGTCAATGGGCGGACTTTGACCAAAACCTGGAAGCTTCTGGAGGCTTCTTCGCCAGCCACTATTCACCTTTTTGCACATGTTCATCTCGGATTCTGTTACCAATTACGTGTTGCTTTCACATTCCCGTCTTTTTTTCTGTTTCGGGTTGTACCATCTTCCACATTCCTAAAACGTCATTCACAGCACACAGACTCGCACAGATTTACTTGCTGCTCTTCCCTCAGAAAATGGTTGACACAGTTAAAATGGTTACTTAGCGTAAGCAAATGGCTGGCTTAACTATCATTCTGCCTTGTGGATAGCAGCTCCGCTAGGCCACAGGTCTTGCCTTTCTTCAGCTGCAAATCCAGTGCTCTCTAAGATCCAAATATTGTCACCCTAACATCAACATTTTTAGTGTGCACAAAGAGGACAAGTTAGTCCACTTCCCTTTTAGTGTACCACAAGAGCATCCACTTGGGAAGTCAGTGAAGAGTTTACATTCATAGCTTAACTTTGCCGAGCAGCCAAGACTATGGCCCCAGGTATCTCACACATTACATTAGCACTATGCTTTTTCCCAGACAGAAAAATCATTATGAGTGATTAAAAGCATTAAAAGTAACAATAAGGAATGGAAGATAAGTGTTTTGGAGAAAGAAAACTATTTTAAAATCTTTTTTAAAAACTATTCAGCTTTCACTACTCTTTTCCTTTTTTAAATTCTTGACGGTTAGCTTGGGGCTTTTATTTAAACACTGCATTCTCCATTGTATTTCTACTAATGTTTTTTTGGTGATTTACTGGGACTTTGACAATTCTGCTCCTATGTTTCGTTTTTGTCTGTGGACTATATTCATAAGGCCCGTCAGAGTTTAACTGAAACATAAAGACATGAAAAACATAAAGACACTAGCGCTGAAAAGAAACCACAGAGTGTCTAAATTCGCCCTTCTGCCTTAAAAACAGACAAGAAAGAAATGCACATGGCATTCTTTATACTTTGTAGATGCAACCCAGGCTTCTGAGACTGGATAATCACAGGCATCCCACTGATGTTACCCTGGCTCCTGCATTTTCCTTTCCCTCCTCACTGCTACTTCTTCCCATCACTCATTGCACCATAGCTAAAATTAGATGGCATGATCCTTGGGTCAGGAACTATTTATTTGTTCTGCAAAATGTCCAGCAAACTTTAGCTGTTGTATTAAATACCAGTGCTGGTGGGAGGAGTGGGTGAATTTGATAGACCACTTCACTGTCAAATACAGCAATCGATTAATCCATTACCTTGCTCACATTTGGCATAACATACCAAACCATTTGGCAGTGTTCGGTTAAATAAATTGAAAAATAATAAGACATGTCTGTGATAGAATATCATAAAAGTATGGAATCATAGAATCATAGAAAGTGAGGGCTGGAAGGGACCTCAGGAGGTCACATCTACTCCAACCCCCTGCACAAACCAGGGCCAACCCTAACTAGATCATCCCAGCCAGGGCTTTGTTTAGCCAGGTCTTAAACATTCAAGGATGGAGCTTCTATCACCTCTCTGGGTTTTACTACCTCCCTAGTGAGAGAGTTTTTGCTAATACCTAATCTAATATAAGATCCCATAGCAATACACTGTCCCATTTTCTGGTTCCTAAACACAGCAGGGGTGCAACCTATACTGGATAAGAGTGTGATGTTTAAAACTGTGTAGCTGATATGTGTTAATTAACATGTTTTTGAACCCCATTTAAGTTAGGTCTAAACACAAGATGTGATGGCAGGACAGGTGCTAGCACCCAAGTAGGTACCCTGAATCCCCAGAGGGTATCTGTTGTGCTTGGTAGCCCATGCCACCATGTCTTCATTGCTATTGTGACCTTTGCTAGTTAGATTCAAACTAGCCAGATCTGTCTTACAATCCTACTGTAACAGGGGACTGTCCTGAGGCCAGTCACGATGTCAGCCCACCCACCTGTCTGCCTGCCATACCTTTGTTGTAACTGAATAGTTGGTCCTAGGTGGCATGCTGCCCGTTTAATGTCCTCATGCCAAAGGTGTAATACATGGCTCCAACCTTCCTTTTACTGTGTCCCATGCTTCACAGATGGCATCACTTTATGGCTCCAGCTCCATACTGGGCCCCATTATATTCCCAACTGACATTTGGACCCCAACCTGAATCCCTCGTACTCAGACAACCTAATGTTTCCCATCATTATGGGCTGCGAGCCCCCTAGATGGCTTTTCCTCTTGGCAGTGGCCCCCTCAAGGACCCTTGATCTCGCAGGCCCTGGCCTCACCTCTAGGCCAGTCAGAACACCAGGTTGCTGGCTCTGGCTGTCCCTTGTGGTGGGTGCTCTTGTCCTTCGATCCTCAGGGTCCTGCCCCCAGCACAGGCCAATTGAGGTTCTATGGGTAGGTTCTTGAGCAGCTAGCCCACCTTCCTGTATTGGCCTACCCTCTCAGGCCCCTCCAAATGCTGCCTTCATTCTCTAGGCTTGTAGACCACATAGTTCTCTAGGCTTCTGACCCAAACTTGGCCTCAGGTGCCTTTAGGAATGCCTTGGCCACATATCTTCTCACTGAGGCTTCTACTCCCACATACATTCTGGGCTTTGTGCCTCTCATTAGGCTCCCTGCCCCTCACACTTCGTCCTCTCAATGAGGTCACTACTCTTGCCTCTCACTGGGGCTCCTAGGACTTATGCTTTTTGGGCCTTAGTTGTCTGTCAAAGTGTCTGGGACTAACTTGCATTCAGGCCTCCCACTAGACTTTGGGCCCTTCTGCCCGCCATGTTGTTGCCCAAGTCTCACTCTCTCAGGCTTTAGGCCTTGGGACCTCCTGGCTACATAGTCTGTTGCCCAAGCCTGATGCTTTTCTCTCCAGGGTGTGCTTCTCTACCCTTTTCCCTCCAGAGTCACCCAAAAGGCTGTGGCACCCCATACTCACCTTTTGTTAGGGAGGTATAGGTGTGGCATTTCCTGTAGACTTTCCTGCCAGAGAAACCCCCACCATACCCCCAACCCTGGTATAATTTTAAGGCATGCCCCAGGACTCCTGGAAGCCTACCTGCCCTGGTCTTTCTCCACCCTCTCTGGGCTCCTTGATTTTCTTCATGGGCTTCTCACCCCTGGACACTCTATTCCAGCCTCCACTTCATCACATCAACCTCAGTCGCTGGCCCCATCTCTTTCACAGGCCCATTACAGGATACCTCCCTTCGTGTGACTGAGCTTCAGGCTCTGTCACTTCAGACTCCCCAAACTCCTTACTCACTCACCAGTGGTCTCCCCTTTGAGAGACCTTCACTCGCTTAAGCCTGACCCTGCTCTCTGGCCAGTTGGGGTGTGAGGGCTTTCCACCACCCTGGCCTGCCCCTCACGAGGGTCATGCTTGCCCTTTGGACACTCTGGTGCTGGAACTAGCTTGGACCAATCAAGAGCCCTGGGTCAATCCATAAGCAGCTGACCCTTTCACTCGATGGGGTCCCCACCTGGGCCCCTCCATAAATTATTAGTCTCAAACCAGGCTTACCTAGAGCCCCAGAGATCTGTTATAAAGCAGCGCTTTACTTCACTGGGCTCATGTAAGTCCCTCGACAGACCCCTCCAGGGTCAGCTCCACTCCCTCGGTTTTCCCAGGCCTGTCCTCAGGTCACCCATACTCTCACCAGTTCTAATTCAGGGCTTACCTAGCCCCTCTGTAGGCCCACAAACTCTCAGCTCCTTTCCTAGGCTAGCCTGGCTCTTCTCTGGGCGCTTGTGTGCACCACCTCTCTTATTCAACTCTCTTGGCCCCTTACCCAGGCCCCTGTGTACATCACCTCTCTCTTTCCAGATCCCTAAGGAATCTCCTCCTTCCCCATAGTTCCTACCCTAACCTCCAGGAGCAGACTCCTCAAGCCAGGTGATGTTCATCCTCTTGACTCCCCAGTTGTAACTGGTAGCCCTGCTCCTTGGGTCTGGTTTTATACCTTGGCTGCCCAGTCTGTCACCAATCAGGCAGCCTCTTGGATGCCATGTAACCACCTGGTTGGGTCTGCTTGCACCTGCAGGCTGGTCTGCAGCCTACTGAAGCCCCTAAAGTGGCAGACACCCAAAGTTGCACTGACACACCTGCAATGATGCTTTCATTTTTTCTATGTGAACTTTTAATGCTGAGTATAGACAGGATTTAAACATGTTATCAGTGTCTCTGCGTACACTGAGTAACATTAAAAAGCATTAATTAGCAAAAGTTAGCCAACATGTGTTAAGACCCTATTCCTTCTACCCAAGACTAGGTCAGTCCTTAATGAAGCCTATTGTTAATAATTTTAAATAAGGCAGTGAGTCAAGAACACAGGAAAAAAAAACAGAAATGATTTTAATTTGATTTTTCCATCTCATGCTGCACAGAGGCTTATCAGCATCTGCAAATTTCTACCCAGGGTTTAACTGATAGAATCTGTATTGACCCTTTGAGAATCACACAATTACTTGAACAGCCTTTAAATTTCAGGGTACAAGTGTGATCAGAAATCTAAATTTACCAATTCATACTCAGGTGCCCTTGGTTATGCTTACTTTCATCATACCTCATCCATGCTCTGATCTTAGGTTTTGATTGGGAGTATCTGTTGGGATTGATCAACCATGACCGTGCCCACTCAATTTTCTGAAATTGCAAAGACCAGCTTCTCTGGTTTCTTTCATTTCCTTATTCTACGTTTCTCTGTGAATGGTGCCTAATTATAAAGGAAGACACTGATTGTATTCTTTTATCTGTATTACTGTATGTTTTTAAAACAGTTGTCAATATTAAATAGAAATGGTTAATGCATTTCTTGCTGTGTATTTCAATAGCTGCTAGCCATTAAAATCCTCCTGGTCAAATTTTCCTTTGGCATATTGGCAAAAACATTTGTCAGGCTGACAGATATGGATATAATATATAGATTTCTAAGGAAGCAAAACAAGGAGCATACATGAATATAGATCTCCAAAGGAAGTGGCAAGTACATGAGCCAATGAATGGATGCTCCTTGATATACTCCTGCAAAGTCCTAGTGTTGTCTTTACCTTGTTTATTTGACAAAGCTTTTTAGCTTTTAAAACAAATGTTTCTCATTGACTGTGAAAACCAACAGCATCCTGGAAAGATCTGGACGTCATAAACAGCACCTGTTTTACTGAGGTTTCTGATGGAGTCAATCTTTTTCCAAGGCACAGAAATATTAAGTAGAAATATATCTGACAAGAACAGAAAAGGTATTCAAAGATGATTCATTACATAAGTCTATCCTACTAGCACCTGCAATCCAAAGGGGAAAGCTTGGATTGATTTTTGGCAAAGTTAATTGCAGTAACTGATAATTAATGGATCATATTTTCTAATGGAATCTAGTTTCTTAGTTTTGCAATCTCTGCTTGATCACAAAGTAACGGACGTTTGTTCAGTTCTCCTTGGACACTCATTTATACTCACTAATTATGTCTAGAAAAATCTTATTCTCATGATATCCATTGGATGAAGATACAAATTAAAAAGAAAAAAAATGGATAGGCAGATAGCTAAAGATTCAGATAATTACCAAGAAATTCAGAGACCATCTAAAACACCTCAGTGCTCTAAATAGGCTGGCAGTCTCTAGGTGATGCTCTTCCATTTGAGAAGGTCTAAAAGATAAGGATTCAGGAGACATGGGTTGGCTTATAATCCACTTTCTGTCATATATATGCTCTGTAAAATTGGATGTAGCACTTCATCTCTCTGTTTCTCTGTGTGTTTAGATTGTAAAGACTTTGGGACTAGGATTTTGAATATGTGCTTGCATACAGGGCCTCAATCTCAGCTGTGGCACGAGCATAATATGAATATAAAACAAACACCATTGGAAAAAGATCTGATGAAGAAATCCACGCATTCAAAAGCTTGTCTCACTTTATTCCAACCATACAGCTGGTCCAATAAAAGATATCACCCCCTGCAAAAAAATCCACACCTCTCTATTAGAAAAGATCAAAACCCACAGTGTCTGATACTGATAATATTCTGAATAATGATGGATGTTAAATCTGAAACCACGTGAATAAGAGACGATCATTGCTGTGCAGCGCAGAAAAGGTTTCTAGTCAGGTCTACAATGCCTGCAGGTCACGGCAGTAGGGAGCACCACAGTAAAACACAGTACATCTGCTTGACATGCAGTAAACCCCAAGATGGAAGCAATGTTTGTAACTGGGTGTTTGCCAATAAGCTGACGGTGAGGTTTACTTATTGACAAGTTCCCTGCACTGCTTCAGGGTGGCTGTATTACCTTCATGCTGGAGCTAAGAGTGTACAAAGCAGGCGTGTTGACACTTTATGTTGGCACTTACAATTGTGGTCCAGTGTCAGTGTACAGATTCCCTTTGGCTAGGGACAGAAGTTACACAAACTGGTATAAGTGATCAGAAACCAGTTTAAATTTGTAACACAACAGAAGTTCAGCGCGCATAAACCACTTTCAAAATGGCCAAAACAGTTTTAAGATAAACCTGGATAGATGTAATAGCAGACTAAACTGATTTAACTTAAATATGTTTACTGACGTTCTGTTCCAGATCCCCTCCAGGTTCAAGTTAACTCACAGTCCCGCAGCATCCCAGGATGTTTTGCACCTCCCCCACAAACCCGACCTTGCAGGGTGGCCCACCTAGTCTTGGGGCAAGCTGTTTGCTCCAGCCTAGGAGGGAGGCATGCTCTAGCACTCCCCAGATTCTGGCCTGAATCACTTCAGGCACATGGCTGCATTTCCAGAATCAAAAGTGAATGTCTGTTCACTTGCTTATCAGTTCAATCTGTGCAGCTTAGACTAACCGGAGAAGACTGAATTGATTCAGGCTTATGATTTTTACTATCTGTACTTAGCTTTGTGTTTCAGAAAATATCATTCTAGGAATTAGGTTTTAAACTAGGTTCTAGGCTTTAAACTAGGTTAGCCGAGGGATGGAGACCAAAGCCCTGAGGTAAGGGGTTGACCTGGAGGAAGAGCAAGCAGGAAGCGGCAAAAGGGGAAGTGTACTAATTCTTCCTGAGAAATCAGGGCAATCAACTAGTTACTTTAGTTGCCTGTACATGAATGCATAGGGCCTAGGAAACAGGCAGAAAGAATTAGAAGTCCTTCCACAGTCACGGCACTGTGATGTGATTGGAGTAACAGAGAGCTTGCATGGCTGTAGCACTGTCGTGGATGGCTACAAACTGTTCAGGAAGGACAAACCAGGAAGAACAGGAGGAGGAGTTGCAATTTATGTAAAAGAGCCATATGATTGCTCAGAGCTGTAGTATGCAACGGGAGATAGGTCTGTTGAGAGTCTCTGGGTTCAGTGTCTTCATCAACAACCCAGAAGATGGCATACGTAGTACATATGCTGGAGGGTAGAGCTAGGATTCAGAATTAACTAGAAAAATTAGAGGATTGAGCCAACAGAAGTTGCATGAGTTTTAACAAGGAGAAGTGCAAAGTCCTGCATTTAGGACAGAAAAATCTGGGGACTGACTGGCTAAGCAGCAGTTCTGCAGAAAAGGACCTGGGGGTCACAGTGGACAATAAGCTGGATACGAGCTGGCAACGTGCACTTGTTGACAAGAAGGCTAACAGCATCCTGGGCTGCATTGCTGGCAGGTCAAGGCTGGCAACGTTCCTACCAATGCAGACCAGGATATTGATTAAAATATTCTTCTGTGACCAAAGTGTGGCTGTTGCAGAACAGAGAACTCATATGATTTATATTGCTGTGAAATGGACTCAACGTGAAAGAATGTAAAGAACTCAGACAAACTCCTCGGCTGGTAGAAACTTGAAAAATGATACATAAATGCCCAGATCCTCAGTCAATACAGATAAAAGCCAGAACACTTCATTTCAAAGTCATTTTGAAATGAAGAGACATTACATTATCTAAAGAAACAAGAACAGATTGCTTCTTATCTGCAGTAAAGCTCCATATAGACTGAGAGACATGTGTGGGGTCTCAGTTTTAAAAAAAATCAAGCCCAGAGAATAAAAATGTAGTCCAGTGAGTTTCCACGGCAGTTTAAAATGGCCCTACAAAGCTTGATCGAGGTCACGAAGGCATACAGTAGTAGCAACAACTGGTGGCCCCATGAAAAGGCTCAGAGTAGGTAATCATGACTTAATTAAAGTATTGACATTCTGAAAATGTCTACAAATATTTGTACTTCAGGATTTTAGGTCCTTGGGTTTCCGTATAAAACTCCGAAGCAATGTGGTAATATCAATGTGAAGCCAGAGATGTTACTGTACTATGCAGCTTTGTTACTGGACTTGCTGCTTTGTTCAGGGATTACATGTGAAGCACACCTCCTGTTGTGACTGGGAGAGAGGGTAGACAGAATGGAGAAGGATGACCACCGCTCAAGCATACAAATCCAGAAACTGAAATCTGGGCCTAGCTACACCACCTCTGGAGTAGCCTAGGAGCACCCGTGGAGTGGCACACCGCAGTGAGCCTGAGCCAGAGAGTTCACTGGCATGTATTCAGCACCACTCTAAAGCAACCATACCGGTTTTGAGAGGTAGCTTGTACAGAGGAGTTGTGCTGTGCTCCGCAAAGCAGTCCAAAACCATGAAGACATGATCTATATTACCAAAATCCCTACCTTCTAATGTTTTGGGTGTAAGCCAAAAAAAAAAAAAATCAATGTCATAGTTTCAGTTTATAAGGACTTGATCTTAACCAGGGCCTAAAGACTCTGGATTGCATCCAGCAATCACATAAGCACACATATACATTTTAACATGTGTATGCGCGTGTAGTTTACAAATTACACATGCACTTAAAAATGTGCTCAGCACATTTGAAGTGCTCAGAAAGAACCCTGCACGATTGAGCCCTAAATAAAGTAAATAAAGTTAAAGTAATGACAATGGTAGGCTGGCGTCAAAGTCAAAGGATAGTCAGGAGCCATCACAGCTGTGGGCACCATCTGTGTCTCAGATACTTGTTATGCAAAGATTGTGGCAGTCAAATGTTGTCTGTTTCTCTAGGCGACATTGTCCGTCCTCAGCCCCTTTGCCACTCCAGAGTGATGTGTTTACCCAACTACAATGCTGACATACAACTGAAATGTTCACCATTGCACAGAATTTCTGCGGATTTGGAGAAATACCAAATTGAAGGATCCTAGCAACTACAGAGTGGGGGGAGGGTCGAGTTTTGTTTGGGTTTTTTTTGAGGGGGGGGATGTTGAAATCCAGTCCTCTCTCCCCCACCCAACACTCATTCAATTACAGCTAACAATTTGGCATTGATGTGATCTATACATAAGGGACTGAATATGAACAGCAACCCCGTAGACCAGAGTCAGATCCTCAGCTGTAAATTGGTCTAGTATTATTGAAATCAATCACCTTATTCCGGTTGGACAGATATTTTAAGAAATCCCATAGGCACTTACAGACAGAGGATTTGCTGGTGCCATCTGCATCTCCATTAGACTTTGAAAGGCAATGGGGAAATGCCAAGTGCTGTGCTGAACGTCCATTGAGTAAACAAAACTTCTCCCAACTGTTAAGGGTGTGTTCTTCACTGAGACTTGACCTCCACTGGACAAACCTTTGGCTGAGGTGATGTAGCTGGGGCTGGTCCTGCTTTGAGCAAGGGGTTGGACTAGATGTGACCTCCTGAAGTCCCTTCCAACCCTCACTTTCTATGATCCTATGACACTGCCTCTTTCCCTAAGTTGTGTCCTTATTACAGCGCCAAGCAACAACTTCTCCCTAGTAATTCTTTCATCACCAAGCTACCAGTGACTGCAATTGCTATTTATTAATGTATATGCTGTATCAGGACTAACCTTTGTATGCAAGAGATTACAACCTGAAAAGACAAGATAGCCAAATGAGAGAAGAAAAGTATCTGTTACTTAGTAAATGAACCCAGGTTAGAACCTCGAATCCCCAACAGACGAGTCCCTCCTACATGCACAAGCAGCAGATAGAGCCAAGAATGTTTCTTACACCATCTTCATTCATTGCTAATATTCGTGGCTTTCTTACCTTCTCTGTCATGGTCTCTGTGGAACTTTAAGCCAGGAACATTAGGGAATTGGTTCAGACTGCAGCTCCATCACATTATACAAGTGCTTAGGGATTTGCACTGGCTTCTGATAGGTTTCAAGATAGAATTCAAGACCCCGTTTTTAATCAATAAAGGCTTGAGTCACATTTTAGAGGCATATGCAAGGTGAAGTTACCTTCCTTTTTAATTGAATGGACAAAGGCCTAACCAGATCCAACAGTGAAACTGAGATGACAATTATGAAGAATCAACAATATTCCATTAGGGAAAAAAAAAAGTCAGGTCTTAAAGTATATGCACATGCCTTGGGCTGGCCCCATGCTGTTTGACACAGTCTGTGAACGACATGATATTCTGTCAGTTGTTATTTCCATGTTTTCATACCAGTTCTGGTGACAAATCTAAAAAAATGAATTGCAATTTGAAAATATTTTCCAGGTAAAATTACTTTGCAGTTCGCTCCAAAATGTTAACCTGAATATAAAATGCATTATTCTTGACAAATCTCAACACGCATCTAAGACATTTTGTAAAAGGATTCCTATATCTATATGTGGAAAACCGCCCGTTTTTTAATTAAAAAAATCGTTTAATGCAAAATAGCTCAGCCACATTGCAAAGTCTAAACAGGGTAGGACTTTATAGAAAGCTTTTCTACACTTTAAAATCTGCATAAAATTCATCACGCAAACTAATGTAAGTTCGTAATATTTGTAACACAAAGGTTTCTGTCAAAAAAAACCACAGTTGGAAATAACATGCTGTTTGTCGTGTAATTGTTACTATTCACTAAAGCAGAAAAAGCAAATGCAGAGAGCTAAAGAACTGACAGCCTAGTCATTTAAAACTACAGGTTGTCTCATGGATGACAATGGTTTTCGAAGTACAGCTCAACCCATGCCGAGCAGTTGCTTGTTGGAGGTATATATAGGATAATATTTCAACACTTTAGTTGAGCAGGCCTTATTTTTTCCCAGTAAGTACGTAAGGTAATATAATTTAGAAAATCGGCATCACTAGGGTACCATAATGTATTGGGCTTAATGTGCATTGATGTACAAACATCTGAATTCTGGTATAATAAAGAAGGTTTATTTTAAATGTCCATCCGAAAAAAACCCGGCATTTCCATTGTTTTTGTGAGAATATTGAACCATACTCTTGTGTTTAAAATCCCCAGAGAATAAAGTTGGTTTATAAACTCTGTGTGGGCGAGTGGAATATCAATAGCCCCCAGTGCAAGGGTGAATTTTGTCCTAATGTCACTCCCACATAATTGTTGTTCAGTCGAACCCCCCACACACTTCCCTAAAAAGAACAAGAGAAATAAAATCAGAAATCTCGTTCAAGTTATTTACGGGGTGCAAGCCAAAATTTGTGATCTTTTTGAAATAGGAACTGAGAAGTACTGGGTCCAATACCGGGTTCTGCCTCAGAGTCTGTTTACATATTGTAGAGGTCATTTACTTATTCTAGGTATCAGCTCAGGACTTAATAAGAGTACCATAATTCTGTTGTATCTGCTTGCTTGCTATGGTTAACGAGGCAGCTTTCTTGTTATCATGTGCTTGAACTGTACATAACACACATATGGAATCCAGATCTCAACTCAGGCCTTGAAGCAGTTTCTTTAGCGTGAATAAGAACAGGCGTGCATATTTTTTCCCTTGAACTGTCAGCTAACTATCTAGGTTTCATTTTCCATCCTATAATCCTAAAATAACAATACTTCAGAAAACATATGGAAGGGAAACCTCAAGTCCTGGTCCCAGGCTGCGTGACTCTGGGACAGCATGTGTCCTGGATTTGCAGCATTGTGCAGGGATCCTTTAGGAAAAGGTAGGTTTCCCCTTGCAGACTGGTATGAGTAGGACAAAGGAGGTGGCACGTGAATGTACATGCGCATGCACGTGTCCAGGAATATAGTCTGAAGCGCAGCTCTCTGTGGGTAAGTCTATGGGGGGAGGGAGAATAGAAGGGGTGGGATGGGGTAGGCGGTGGTCCATATCAAGTTGTGGGAGGGAGTGGGGCAGGGGCTGGGGACACTGCCCAGTGGGGGAGATGCATGGGGCCAGGGCATGGAGTGGGATGGAGCCATGGATGGCTCGTCCAGGGGGCAGGTGGTATGGGGGAGCATGTGCCCCCCCCCACATTTGTAGGCAGGGTGGGAGCATATGTGGGCTGCCCACTGCAATAGCAGGGCTCCCCACCTTGCTGCCTTCCCCCTGGGAGCCCTGTGCCACCATGGTGAGGTGCTCCCTGCCTGCCTAGTAGCAATGGGGAAGCAGCAGCATGGAGTTATACCCTCCACTACTACTAGGTAGGTAGGGGGTGCACAGCTAGCATGGGGCACCTTGGGGCAGGACAGCAGGGTGGGGAGCCCAAGCCCACCATGGGCAACGTACAGCTACCCCCACCCTCCTTGGCTCAGACCCAAGCCTGCCACTGGTGGCGGTGGAGTGGGGAAGGTGGACATGTGGGAAGGGAAGACCACCTTTCCATTTTGAAAAGTTGGTCACCCTACATAGGCTAAAAGTTTAAATGTCCTTTAGCTCTTTCTTGGCACAAGCAAGGTCCTATCTTGCAGCTGTCAGCAAATCGCCTTGGCTAATTCAGGACCATAACCAAATGTGTTATTTGATCTAGCTGGTCATTAGAAATAAGGAAATTAAAACAATGACTGCAACTGCAGAAATGGTAATTGAAATAGCCTCATTAACAGAGGCAGCCACATGACCCCACAGCTCAAAATAAAGAAAATGTGAGAGGCAAGCCTTTTTGTGATGTCTTTTATTGGACCAACTCCATAGTTGGGAGAATATTGGACAAGCTTTTGGGCTTCAAGTATTCTTCCCCAGGTCTATGTAGAGACCTGACTCCTCTACATGGAGCTGAGGACAGATACTTAATGCTTAAAAACTTGTCCAACAATTCTCCCTTCTACACAGCTGGTTCAATAAAAGAGAACACAAAATGTGTTTCTCATACACTTCCTGGATCATCCCCACTAAAAAAAAAAGCTCCAAATCTACTAAAGAAAATACAGAAAGGGATCTCTCTGAACCTGTATTACATGCAGCACAAAGAAACACTGTAAAGGATCCCATGAAATCTATACAACAGAGCTTTAAAATTTAAAGGAAAGACTGTCTCCCAAGTTGGAATGAAGAAAGTGAAAAGATTGAACAGGGACATCCTCTTGTTTTAAATCAACATTATAATAACAAATCTCTAGAGGGCCTGAGCAAACCCAACTCAAATTGAAGGCATGACAGAAGGAACCTTTGACAGCAAGGTGATTTTGCTGCTGCCTTGAATATCTCTGCAGTAGAAGAACCTCTACTACTATTTATTCCTTGTACGTAGCTCTTCCTTCAGCTCTTCTCCTTCCCCCTTTTCCTCCTCTCTTCAGCTCTTTCTCCTTTTCCCATCTGAACCTTTGCAATCTCATGTGGTCCTGACTACATCTCTAGAGCTCTCTAGTGCTGGGCGTCATGATGCTAGATATGCTAGGAAATGTCTGAGCACATCCGCTGACTGGTGCAAAATTCTTGACGGAGCTACTGCTTTTGCACATCTCCAGAGCCCAGGGCATAAGTGACGTTATTACTTATCCCCTCTCTTCCCCTGCCACTAAATTCAGCAGGGGAGAGGGAGGAAGACAAGAGCAAACAGTAACAGTGCTCACCCCCGAGGCTCCAAAGCTGTGCAAAAGTGGTAGCTCTCCACCTGGAGCTCACACGGATCAGCAGGCGAGCTCAGAGCTCCCTGAACCTGGGGAATTGTGGCAGGAGCCAATGCTGACCAGGTGGTGAACTCAGAGCTGACTGGGCATGCATGGCACAGCCAAAGGGGTATGTGACCACATTACCCCCCTTGCCCACCATTGGTCAATCTGTCCTTATTAACAGGATCCGTTGTTTGGCAGGCAGAGAAGTGACATACTGCTAGACTGACAGGTAGAGCAAGGAAGTCTGGGACACAGCAAAAGCTTCTGGGTTTTCAGATCCCAGACTAGGACTCTAAGTACCAAACTGTTTCTCCTATTTTTCTTCCCTATTCACCATGCAACAGAGCTTCACTAAGTCTTTACTGACTCCTTTAGCTCTTTGGCACGTGTGGAAGGGCATTCACAAGATGCGAGTCCATAGTACATCTTTCTAAAAGTACTTGGTTTCAAATCAAGCTGAGTCCATGTTTAAATGGAGGAATCCTGTAATCCTGTTGAACCCGTGTCTTTTTTTCATACATCGCCTTCCTCTATTTCTGTCTTTTTCATTATATTAGAAATGTACCCAAATAATAAGCTCTGGATAAATCAAGTTGTTTTGTGGGTGCCTGGTGTTGGACAACTGAAAGCAATCAGCACTTCAGCAGTGACTTCAATGTGATCTGAGCTGGATATTACAGTTCCTGGGAACTTTGGTGATTCTAAAATGTAAACCAACCGCTAGAAAAAATGCAGGGCAATAGTTTTCTCACAACAAATCTCTGTCCTAATCAGCATATATCACATACATACACTGAAATCAACAGTTCTGCTTCTCATTCAATGCAACCAGCATATGCATGAACGTCTGATTGACATGCATGCAAAGACTGTTGTGCGCCTGTGCAGTGCGTTATACAGACATGCCCACCTGATGTGCATAAAAGAACACAAGTGGCTTTGAAACTGGTATTATTCATCAATGCACCTACAAAGTAAAATGGCAGTGCTTCACACTACGCATTACGACTGTGCATAAATGAAACGAGAGGCGGGCGCGCACAACACTTTAAAGTGCGTTAAATGCTTTTGCACCGCTCTAATGGTGTTGGTGTTTGCACGCCTCAGCAGCGTATTGCACATTAATTCCAGCTGCTGTAGGAAATACGGTGGCATAACATGCCTTGAATGACTTGGGGCACAGAAAACTAAAACTCAACTCCTTTGAAGAGTTTTAGTCTGATGCCCTTACGGCTGCAGAGCAAAGCACTGGGCTCCGTGCAGCTCCACAGCTCTGCAGAAAGCCCTGCAGGCAGCCTGGCAGCAGCCTGGGAAAGCAGCTCCACCCAAGAAAAGTGCCGAGCCTAATCTTCCTCCGTCACGGGAGCTGTCTGCCTTCCTGAGCTGTGCAGGGGCCCGGTGCTTCCTTTCATAGCTGCAGTGCCCCCTGGGACTGCCCACCCATGAAGGGAAGCACCAGCCCCTCTCCCCCATCTGCAGCCCAGGGACCACTCAACCTGTCAACAGCTTGCTCTCCCTCCCTGCCAGGGAGGCAAGTCAATGGGGTGTGTGCACAACACAGGGCGAGGCGGTTAATCAGCCCTAAATTGAAGCGGTGGGTTTTAAAAAAACCCACCGCTTCAATTTAGGGCCCCTGTTCTGTCTACACATGCCCTATGTAATGTAAAGGTAGTGTCAAGTGGACTCAATTTGTCACTAAACTCTGAATGCAGAAATAGTTCTATTCCAAAGGAATTTTTAAATAGACCTTTAGTGACATGCATGTCTCCTCACATGACTATCAAATACATATAGATATTTTTTTCCATGGAACATTAGATTGCAGGTCAAAGTCAAAGTGACTGACTGTGCATTACAAGTGAAATGTATTTGTATACAATGAATTTTTAAACTAAAGCTTGTATTGTTTACTAAAAACCCAGCATTTGTTCCCTGTTTTATTCTATATATTTCCTCGCCTTCAGCGAGTAATCCTTCTTTGAAATACCATGGAAACAAGCAAATATGCCTCATTAAACTTTCCTTGCAGGGAAGGAAAAAAAAAAAAATCAGAGAATTTTCAAATCATAGTGTAGGAAAGAATAAAATAGAAAGGGTGATTAGCTCGATCTTCTTAATTCTTCTAGGTAAGGCAGGATAATTTGCTAGGAAATAAAACATCTTCTGACTTCCCTTTCTCCAGTTAGACTATTTTAAGCTATCTAGTACACATCTCTTTAGACTTTATAAAACTGCCCATTGCTGTAGCATCTGAGTCACAGCTAATATGAAGCAGTCCTTGAAAACAGCTAAAGTGTTTTTCTTTGCAGTGGGATTATACAAATAAACATGTATTTTAAGAGAGTTCAATATTTATTTAGATTTATCAAATTCTGCATGTATTTATTGAAAAATACCAGTCTAAAGCAAATGCACAGACTTTTGCTTAGAAGTACTTCATTTCTATGACTAAAGTCAGTATGGGCCAGATCCTGGGTGTCAATTGGTAAATCTCTATTGGCTTTAATGGAACTATGGGAATTTGTACTACTAAGATTATGTAAAGTTATTAGTCAGCGCCAGTGACTATGACCTTTAATAGGAGGTTTTACAATAGCTTTTTACTTGCAAGCAAATTCAGCTCTTGGCTGAATCTAGCCATGTCACTGGGATCTTAATGAACTGGTTATAGAAAATTTACACTCACAATTAGTTAGAATCCTCTTTCCACGTTTGTCCAATATACATTTTGCAGCTTTAACTAAGGCAATGTCTATAAGGGACATGCCTTGAAATTTAACTCCAATCTTTTGAACATCCCCATAATCTGACAGACAAACTCTGTAGTGAAAGGGGATATTGATTTGGTTGATTTAGTATTTGGTACCCTGAAATGCACTTTAACAAACAGAAAGATCAATAAATGACTTTCTTAAATCACTCTGTGTTTTTACTTATCCGGCTTGTGGTTTAATTAATTTCCCAACATGTTAATTTCTAGCACTGCTTGAGCAAAGATTCACAAGCTCCAGCTCCAGTGACAGAACCCTGGGAAATGCTGACAAATAGCCCAGGCTTCCCTGGGAGAGTGGAAGCCACCAAGGAAGCAGAAGCTGTACAAGTTTAGCTACCACAGGGCATGTCTACATGTGCAATTACTACTCAGCAGTAAACTTTGGCACATATTGAACCAGAGTTCATTGCTTCCGGGTGCCACATTTGAATGTGCACCTGGGACTGCAGTATGTTGAGCTGGGTCCAAGCAGCCCCAGCTAGCAGGCGGTGTGGGGAGTTACCCTGCCAGCCCAGGGCTGCTCTGACCCAGCTCAGTGTGCTGCAGAGGGGGTGGCTGGGGCAGGAGAGTGCTCCAGTGTGGGGCTAGTCAATAGGCAGCCTCTTCACTGAAGCACCCTTGTGCCCCAGCCAGCCTCATCAGCATCTAATATATGTTGTTGCACACTAACGAACTTCACAGTAGGGCAGCACTTCTATTGACAAGTACTATCCTACAGCAGAGTTTATTAGTTTACTGTGGCCTAATAGGGCCACACATGTAGGTGCTGAGAGATTTACTGCAGAGCTTCTTAGACAGCTCCACAGTAAATATCTTGTGTAGATGCACCCACAGTACTTGCATGTTAACAAACACAGTCGGAGACAACAAACCACCACTTCTTGAGCAGTAGGTTTCAAGCCAGGTGTTTATAGGGATACATCTGGGCATCACAGGCATAGTGCATGGTTGCGCCTTCCTACAACAGTATGGTGCTGAAGAGGAAAGGAAGGCAATGACTGGCACGCTCTGCATACTTCATTTGTCTAAACCTCCTTTACCAAGTGCTAGAATCAATCCTCTCCCCCAGGTCTGGAGAGGCGCTACAGGAGCATGAGTCCTAAGGAGTCTCCAAAAGACCTCTGCTCAGTCTCCCATTATCTTCCGTTTCATCAATACCCCACTGAGTGACTTAATGTAGACAAGCCAGTCTTGCCAACCACCATACTAATTTGATTAAACTCTCTATGGAATCCAGGGATGAAACATTTAAGGGAAGAAAAGCACTACATTTCCTCCCCTTTAGAAAGGAAAAGGAATTTGAAAAAAACCCCACAAAATAAAATGGGAAAATTAGTGGTATAGTCCTGTTGGTGCGGTGCCAGCAAACAATAAAAGAATCACAGAATCATACAAAATTAGGGTTGGAAGGCAGCTGAGGAGGTCACGGGGATGAAAGTAATATTTTGTTTTGTGTTCATTGTCAGGTCAACGGTATTTCGGCTGACCCACTTAATCGGATCTGGCAATGTCTCCAGGAGCATATGCACAACAAACTCTTAGCTGGTGCAAATTCACATGACTCTGTTGATTTTGAGGCAGATATGCCTATTTATACTCTTTAAAGGCCTGGCCCAAAGCGAGTATTTTGTCTCAGGGGTTATCTGGTTATTACAACTGTAACTGATGAAAAACAAAAATTTGTCTACAGTCCAGATTTGTCAAAATTCATAAAGGCTCACTGGGACAGTTGTGCTTTTTAAAACAGTGTTATTCATAGATTTTTCAAACCAAGATGAACTTTTGGTATAAAATCTGTCAGCCCCACTTCCTTGATAGGCTATTGAAGATCCCCTAGTAATCCCTACAACAGGGCCAATGACTGATACTAGAGAATCCACCACATCGCTTTGCAATCTGTCCTGTGAAAAAGCTGCATGGCTTTCCAGCTTGCATTTATTTTTGGTTAAATTCCCAGTTCCTGGCACTTTGCTCTGTATATGTCTACTGCTTAAAAGCATTCTACATCCTATGTAGATACTTCAAGTCTGCAATCACGCCATCTCCTAACCTTCAACTCTGTAAACTAAGTGGTGTTTCAACAAAAATAAATATCCTGTAATTTCCTTTACACCAGAAATGGAACAAGTTCTTAATCTAGTAAATGTGCTAGACTACTTCTGGACACTATAACACTGCAATCTGCACACATCTGAAATATTTAAGATATATTATTCATCCTTCCATGACAACTTTTATAATGGATTCCAGAAAAAAAA
>JAGPOW010001296.1:132761544-132777639 GCA_030014935.1 Caiman crocodilus
AAAAAAAATCTGGCAAGTAATGCTAAGTTTATATTAAGTAAACATTAGTTTAGAGCTATAATATGATACAATATACCAATGCTCTGGAAAAAAAGTAGCCTTGGGAAGGATGTACAGAAAGAGGTACTATCAAAATAAAGATATATATTCACAGGAGTAGCCTGAACACATCATATAACTACACAGGAGTTTATAAAAGCATCTGCCTAATATTAAGGCAGGGTAGGGTCACCCCTTAAAGACTAACTCCCTCAAAAAGGCATAAGCTTCCATAGGTGGCAGTCTACTTCTTCAGAAGCTATGAGAAAGACCAACGTGATTATAAAGATAGAAAACAGCATAACCTGAGATTTGGTTTACATCAAAATCCCAAATAAATGTGGGCATATTGATTCACTACTTTGTTACTTCAGCTACGGCACATACTGCTTAAATCTACTGAAATCACAGCAAGAAAACTGGAGTAACTCAGTGGTGAATAATGCCCAGTAGATATAAGGCAGAAGAAAGATCTGAAAGGAAAAGAAGAGTCATGGTCAACTTGGGTCTTTTTCCTCTGTGGTTTGTGTTTTGTAAGAGGAAAAATGGAATGATTGATATTATGTGAAAGTACGTAAGGAAACTCTCTCAGCTAGAGATTCAACCCTAGGCTGATACCCCTTACTGTAGACTTTGGCCTTGCAGAAATGTAGCTCCCCTGCAGAGCTACTCTAATGATCCTTCTGTGCGTCTGCCTGGAACAAATTTCTGTAAAAAATCATTAAGATGCTCTTCATTTTTTTCCTATTAGGGAAATTCAATTTTCAATAAAAAAAAACTGTAGCCCAAATCTTGATATCCAGGGAATTCAACAAGCTCTAATTACACTGGATATTTTTGTGATATTATTCTCAAAACACCTCTGGGGGGGAAAAGAGGGTTCTCTCTGATTTATCTGAATCCAAGATGACTTTAAATTTTAAAAGACCCCCCCAATAATTAGCATCTATACATGACAACTTGTGGTATATTTTTCCATGTTTGGATCTAATTATTGGAGGATTGTCTTAAATTTTTGCCCCCCACCACTGCAGGGGGGAAGCAATGGCAGGGGAGTAGGCAATGGGGAGGTACCCTGACTCCCACCCTCTGCCACGTCCCCCTGCCACTTTCTCCCCATTCTGCCTGCATCCCCAACACTCACCTCATGGTGTCCTGCTTTCCCTTGCCACTTGTTCCTCCCTGGCACCTGTCCTCCCATGGTGAGTCTGCCATTTGGCACCTGCTTCCCTATCACTTGCCCACCTTTCCACACACCCTCCCTGCAGGACCTGCTCCCTTGCAGAGCCTGCACACCCCCTACCACTTGCCCCCTCCTACTTGTCCATCCCTGCTGCTTGCCTCACCCCTTGCCACCACTGCTTACCCTCAGCTGGGACTATGGCTGCATCACTGACCCCTGCCTGGCTAGGATTGTGTTGGTGGAAACTCCAACTTCAGCTCTAGCTCCAGCGCCAGTCCAGGGAATAAGGTCTGGGTGATGGTCAAGTTTGGGGCTAGAGCTGTCTCTACTACCATTGCTGCTGCCTGGTCAAAGCTGCAACTAAGGGTAAATGCCAGGGGTGGGGCGTAGAAGATGGCAGTGGCAGACGTGTGTGGTGGGGAAAGAGGCAGAAGTGACAAGGCAGCATTTTGCAGAGGCAGTGCAGTGGAGGAAGAGGTGGCAGTGGAAAGACAGTAATGGGGAGGCAGAGGCAGGAGGCAGCTGTGGCTCTGATCCTGAGGTGCAGCAGCTGTCTCACGGGGCTCCCTGCCAGTTCTGACGGAGTCCCAGGAGTTGCACATGGTGGCAGGAAGTGAAGAAGACCATCAGCTTCATTGTGCAGAGCTTCCCCCTGGTGATGCACGCTGCATGTGAGGTGCGGGGAGCACCGTGTGACGGGACTGGGCTGACCCAAGCTCCACATTCAGTGTTCCTATGCGGCTACAGCTTCTCCCTACCCACCCCTACTTCCCTACCTGCTGCCTGGAGTGCTGCAACAGGGACACAAGGAGGAGCTGCTAAAGGCTCAGGGAGCCAAGCAGTTCTCTGGGTGGCTGCAAGAACAGCAGCCTTGCCTGGAAGCTGTGAACATTGGTTGGGACGAGGGCCTGGGGCCTTCCCAAGCATGAGGGCAGGAGTGCAGTACACTAGCCCAGAGGGAGTTGGCAGGGCTTGCCCCAATGGAAAGCACAGCACAATTAATTGGTGGGCACCCACCCACGGGCTGGATGAAATCACTGAGCAGGCCAGATCCAGCCCATTGCCTGTATTTTGCCATCTCCTGTCTAGAACATGCAAATCTACCCTGACATCTGGTGGGAAAGATAGTCAAATGTTACTTTTACCTTACCTCTGTTATTTTAACCTCTTCTATTCCTCTATTTTCTTAAGTTCCTTTTAGTTTAGTTAGCTACATTTTGGCTAATTTTAAGAGCCATTTGGATTAGACTACACTACAGGATGATCTGAGCAGAGTAGTATACTTCAGCAAGGGCCTCTGGAAAAGAAAGTAGTTAAAAAACCAAACAAATTAAGGCAAACCAACTGCTACACAGTAATTTGATGAAAAGCTACACTTGGTTTTTAGGAGGTTATGAGTCCCTATGTCTCTCGGTGAAATCATTTTTGAAAAATCAAGAGAAGCCTGTACTAAAGGTATTGAAGAGCAAGACTGCCCAAGCAACAGCAAAACTCTGGTCATTTTCTTGTGGCACCCATGAAAAGACCCTCTATCATCAGGATATCAGTATAGAGATACCATCAAGATATGAAATCTCTGAAAGAGGGATTGCCACAACAGATTAGAGATACCGGCAATATAATGGAATATCTTGTATCTAACAGTGAACAATGCCAGAGCTCAGGAGGAAGATAACAAAATTGCAGTTATGGGATAACCTGCTCTGGGGGAAGTTACCCATTACACTTAGATAATACAAAAGGAACTTATAATGCAAACATCTGCAAGTTAAAGCTTGTCAACTCATGCTAAATGCCCTCTAAGCATCTCAAAACTATGCCACTTCAAGTGCGAGTTAACTTTGGGCTGTGCTACTAGCTTGCGTTAGAGTACCTTCAATCTGCTGCATGGAAATAAAATGAGCAATACAGATCTCCAGCATCCCAGAAATCACATCTCCCAACCCCTCCTCAGGCGTCCTGGATCCTAGCCATGCCACATGGGTTCACAACCCTGAGGGTGGAAAGTTCACACCCCCAAGGGTAGGAGGAGGAGTTGACTTAGTGCTGGAACTACCCCATGGGCAGTGGAGTTCAGAGGGGTGGACATTTTTTCTACACAGGGCGCATTAAGGTGCTTTTCCTAATGCACATTACATTTAGTACCTCCAATGTGAGGTACTAAACCAATGTGCATCAATCAGGCTGTGGTAATGAATGTGCATGATTTAAGTCATGTTTAATGCACAGTAGCCTATTTTATTGTACGTTAGTATAGTAATACTTTTTTATGTGATGCTGTAATCCACAATGAAATAGGCGAATGCACATTAAAGCACACGTGTGGACATGCCCATAGAACAGGAGGGTGGAGGAAGGAACGCTGCTTCCTGGGGTGCTGGAGATCTACAACTTAGGCAGCTCATCTGTGGTGAGTGGCCACACAGTAATGGCACATGTGCTGGGTAACATGAATCAGAGATAAACCTGCCCTAGAGTGGCATAACTTTAAGCTGCTTAATATGTGCTTAAAACTAGTTTTGAGTGGTAATGTGTGGATAAGCCATGGGTTAAGAGCTCCAGAAGCCACCTAAAATTAATTTTTAATAAATCCCTAACTTTACTCTCACAGAGAAAAGTAAACCATATTTTTGACATATAAGAAACACTTCCCCCCAAAAAGGAAACACTTGTGTGTGATAGCTGAAAATTACATTTGTGTGATAAAGGTGCTTGCTGAAGGCTCTATGAAGATTAGACCGTGTGTTTTTTTTCTGTCGTTTGTTCAGATATTAGGCCTTTAGCAACACCATGTAGCTTAATACAAGTCTAAGATGTAGTGAGGCCTAGTAAATTTAGCAAAGTCTTATAGAAGTAATGGTAGAACCTGTGGCGTAGTTGAAATTAACCTTATCAGAAGAATGCAAGGCTTGTACTGCTATTGGTCAGTCTAAGGACAGTTGAAGTAAAAAGAATCTGAATGGCTGTAAGTTATCAGCATTGTTCAGAAGTTATAAATTGGCTGGCACATCCGGAAATCTTTTAGAAGGAAGATACAGCTCTGTGAAAGGAACTACATATTAGCTGCCGGCCTGGATTTAGTGGGCCCGTGGATCTCGAGGAGCCCAAGGACTGAATACCAGGGTCCTTCCTGGCACCCCTCAGACAGTGCTGATCGGGACTTCGCTGAGCTTTGTGGAAAGAGAAACTTGTCGTACATCAGGCGTCAGAGGGGACTGCCGATAAGTTGCCAGTGTGAATTATTATAGTCTGTCATTATCTGTCTTAGTATACTATGTGCAATTGTGTTTTTGTTAAGTCAATAAACCTTTCTTATCCTTCTACCCCCGACGACACTGTCAATCCCAAACCCTCCTCAGGCAGCTGGGACAATTGTGGAACAATTATTTTTTAACATAAATTTGATTGAATTTTGATCAACTTCTATTGCAATCATTTTTTATTACGTAGCTCCCGCATATAAACCACACTTTATTTTTTTATTGGCTTTTTAGAGGTAAAATGTATTTTATACACCGAAAAAGAGTAGTTCAAGCTCCTGTCAACTAATAAAAATCTTGAATGAAGTAACACCTCTTTTTTATGGCTATTCACCCACTTCCCTCTTTTTTTTTTACTTTCCCCATCTCTGTCACCTTTTTATCTGCAGCTCTTCTTACTTAACCTTCAGATACCCACTTGTGCAAATTACCAAGAACAATAATGAGCAGAAGTATAGCACACAGTCACTTTTGCTATTATGCCAATGTTAGCTCTCTTTTGCATCCAGGCTTGACATCCTTTATCTTGCCAGTACATTAGGGGGAATTTTTTTTTGTTTGCTGTCATCTATTGTTTTTGCACCTGTACTCTGTGATTTATGAAAATAAAGATGTTTTGTTTGTTTTAAAACAATAAGTTCCAATAAATTATCTTTTACAATCAGATAAAAAATTTAACAGAAACGTACAGCTGTGTGAGCAATTAGCAGAGCAGTATGAACTCTGAAAGCCTGGAGCTATTGGAAATTCACCTGATCTCAGATGCCACTGTGTACTCAGAACTCGGTCCAGGTCATTGGAAGGGATAGAAAGCACTGGAACAAAACCGAGCCTCATTGTAAGCTAGTCTGGGCCCAGTTTCAAGGCAGTAGTTATGCCTTGTTCCCCCCCCCGCTTCTTGCCACCAATTATGTTTTATTGTGAATGGGATGTTCAATAGCACTCAGAATTAGCCTATATCTAATTTTACCACTTCCCTGTGAGCAGAGTTAATGCTGAGCTCTGGATAATCTCAGTTTAATTTTATTATAGTAGCTCCAGAAAGCACTGTTGTATTAGACACCATGTAAGCACAAAGCAAGAGACACTTCCCCAAAGGACATATAACCTCAGTGTGTGAAATTAAGAAGCACTTTGTGCTGATCTATAGTTGTCAATGGTAAAACTAATAGCAGCAATGTTAATCCATCATTTTAAAAATCCTGCCATAAAAAGGACTTTTTACACAGTAATTTTGGGTGGCTCCTGGAGCTCTTAACCCCTGGATTGTCCAAACATTCACACGTTTAAGCAGTTTTAAGCACCCATTATGAAACTAAAAGAAATGCAAACTCCAGGGCAGGAGTATCTCTGATCTGCACTACCCAGATCTTGTTCCATTCAGGTGTGGCCACTCCCCACAGATAGGCTGCCCAAGTTGAAGTCCTCTAGTACCCCAGGATCTCTCATGCCCCTGCCAGTAGGGCAGGAATAGAAGCCTATCCTGGCTCACCAGGTCTCTAGGCTAGGGACTGAGACTGAATTGAATCAACCTTTGAAGGTTAGTCTAACCTGGCTAGGCTGAACTAGTTTCCAACCATAGAGACGATCCCTCTGGAATGAGGAAATTCAGACACATCCCTTCAGTAGCTCAGGCTAGAAGCCAGGGGACATTGCAGCAGCCCTCCCTTCTCTTGCACCGAGTTGAGCTGAGGGGGGCTTGGCCAGGCCATGGCAGGACTTTCTCATCAGGGAGGTCGGTATGCACCATCCCCAGCTTTTTCCTGCTGGCTGCTCAAGGGGTAGGAGAGTTGTCAGCCCCCAGACCCTAGCACTCTGAGGCAAGGGGCGGCGGGTGCAGTGCATGCATCTGTTGATGATATGGTGTTTTTCAATCTCCCTCCCTGCTTGTCAGATTGTCTGCAGAAAACTGCCAGGTGAGCAAGGTAGCCTTGAGCTGATAAGAGTCTTCATCACCCAATTAGCAAAACAATAGCCACTCTCCCATTACTTCAACTGTTCTTAAACTGTTTACCTGGGTGATCTGTTGATTAGCTCCAAAAGCCCTGTTCTGTCTGCCTGCCTGTCTCAGTGAAATTGGAGAGAGACACACATAGGACACCTCTTGGCATTAGACAGCACACCACAATCTCTAGGGTCCATGGAGCTGGGGTCGGTGCTGTGGGAGATGGGAGGGAGGGAGAGTGGGATGTCCTGTTTCAGCAGTGAAGGACGGGGAGGGAGGAGGGCAGGGGGAAGCCAACAGACCCTGCTGTGTCTGCAGTCTCTGCCAGAGCCTTATGCAGCAGTAGCTAGCGTACCATATGCTGGCTGTGGTCCGTGCGGTGGGAGAGGGGAAGAAGGGATCCCTGCTTAAGCAGCAAGTGGTGAGACAGGTGGGGGAGCGGGACATGGGGAAACCAGATGGTATAGACATTGCACAAACTGGTTTGAGCCAAATGTTAAGCCTGACCATAGGCGACTGGTAAGGAAGCCACGGGGGGTGGGTGGCATGTGCCCCACCAACAAGGCCGTCCCCGCTGCTGCCAACACCAGCTTCTGCGGGTGCTCGCCAGCCCCATGCCCACCTCCGGCTCCTGTGGGTGCTCCTCCAGACTCAAGAGGTACCAGTTGCCTGCGAGTCTGATACTACATTCAACCAGGTTTATCTCATACAGGTTTCAGCCGTTTTCAGACTGGTTTATGTTCACTGGAACTTATGTTCCGTTACAGATTTAAACCAGTTTGAATCACTGATCACATAAACTGGTTTATGTATAATGTCTGGCCCTAGCCCCCGTGGCAAGTCACAGATATACCTCCTAGTCCTGCCCCTGCTCACTAGGCCTCTAGTAGCAAGTCACAGCTGCGCAGGTAGGAGGAAGCCAAATAAGGTTCCTAGACCAAGGGTGTGACTGCTCCAAACTTCAAGCTAGCACTGATGAAACATTTCTCTAGCTCAAAGTATAAGGTGTAACAAGGCCCAAAGATGGCAAAAGATGTGGAGGGGGAAGTAGCATCACTCCCAGTGAAAACTAAGACATAGAAAGAGGAGAATACAATCTTGCAGGTCTAGAACAACATGGCCCTGGATATCATTTAGCGGAAATGGATTCTCCACCCTGTCGAAACTTTGTTCTGCAGCAGTGAGGAAGCAGGGACTTTTGTTCTGAAGGCGTTAGCTGCCTAATCCTCCTTTTTCCAAAGTTAAAATCCTGTACTTGGATACAGGCTTCAAACACTTTCAGTGACTCATTCTCCTCTGACACGGACTTTTCCTTTTGTGTCTGGATTGTCTCCCTGCAACTGATTTAACACTCAATGATTTGGAAAATTTAAAGAATCAGAGAAATATAAAAGGAGGAGAGAAAAACATCTAAGCTTAGAGGTGGGGGGTGGAGAAATAGTCATGGAACAAGTATTAGTTCTAAATTCCCTTTTGATTTTGTTCAAGGAGAAAACCCTAACCTTGAGCCAGATTCTCAACTAGCTTTTCATGGTGTAACTGAAAGGGGAATTTAGCCCTTAGTCTTTTTTTTTTTTTTAAGCTTGTTAAGGCTCTTTTGTCTTCGAGGCAGAAGAGGCAAGAGACTCAGAAAAGATCCATTTTGCTATTGATCACACAATTTTTAATCTTTTTTTTAAAGAGTTCATAAAGGGTTACAACTTTTTTTATTTCTCTAGACTCCTTTAAAATAGCCTGCAGAAAAGCATGAAGTATTTTTTCCTCCTAGCTGGGATTTCTGGACAGGGTAGATTTCTTTAATTAAACTGGTGAAGGAGGGCAGCAGAAGTGAATTTTCCAGACTGCACCTTTATAAACACTAGTTTATTATATTCTTCTGCTAGCCTTTTCTTGGGTGGATTTAGACATTTCTCAGCAAGAATGCATAGATACCTCATTTCCAAACAATTAGGTATACGTTTCATTTTGCTTCCAATCCCCTAATAGACACTTATCCACTTACAGCTATAGATATTATTCCAACGTATCCATTACAAAAATCAGCCTGTTCCCTAACAACTGGTGAGATTAACTGTTGTACCATTGGGACAGATCCCCCAGTCGATGTATATTTTGGCATAGCTCTATGGGAACTTACACCAGATGAGAATCTGTTTTATTTTATTTTATTTTTTTTTTAAGTATTCAGCCAAGGCATATAAATTCAGAGATTAAGAGAGAGAGGAACATGGCACAGATCCATAACACTATGATCATCTTGGGTAAGTTGTCTAACCACTGAACTAGTTTATAGCTCTGAACGGGCTTGGAAGTATGACCTGCTTTGTTTTCCAAATCAACTACTTAGGCACGGAACTAGGTTTTGGATCAGGTGCTTTCTGCTGGAAATGATTCTGCAGAAATATTTTCAAGCATTTGTGATGAAAGGCTTCAGCAAGAAAAGATTTATGCACACGCTTCTGAAAAAGTGTTATGAGCTGAAATACTGAGGCAGATGGGCTTTCAAGTACTGTCACTCCATCATCATTGTGCATCTTAAAAGCACCACATGGATTAGGTCTTCTGAGGAGTGTGGACAAGACACCCTTCTGATTTATTATTTTCCAGGGAGAGGAACTTGGTCTTGGAGTCAAATGAAAACCAGGACCTTTCATAGAAAGTCTAATGTCCAATATTGACAGAGTCAATTTGATCCTTGTAAATCTCGGAAGCGACTATTTCTTGTCTTTAATGGATGATACGTTTATTTATTAAAACAAGACTCTTGCTACACAAAAAACCTTCATTATATTTTATTTTTAAACTCTACGTAATAACTGTTTTTTAAAGGAGCCGTCTATGCTGTGCTGTGGGGTGTTCTGGACATGCCATTCCCGAGCATATATCATAGACTCATAGTACCATAGAAAATTAGGCTTGGAAGAGACCTCAAGAAGTCATCTAGTCCAACCCCCTGCTCAAAGCAGGACCAGCCCCAACCAGATTATCCCATCCAAGGCTTTGCTGAGCAGGCCTTAAAGACCTGCAAGGATAGAGATTCTACCACGTCTCGGTATGACCCATTCCAGTACTTTACTACCCTCCTAGTGAGAAAGTTTTTCCTAATATCCACCCTTGCTGCAACTAGATCCCATTGTTCCTTGTTCTGTCATCTGTCACCACTGAAAACAGCCCAGCTCCATGCTCTTTTTAACCACCCTTCAGGTAGTTAAAGGCTACTATCAAATCACACATCAGTGCTCACATGCTTTCCCACTCCAACTCTGGAAACACACCAACGAGGCCTTTTAGGGGTGCGTGTCTCAATGGCGAAGAGCCTCAGAGCATTAACAAATTCAATGAATCGATGAAGATTGGATTAAATGTAAATATCCCTACTTTTTTATTTTCCAGCAAAATCCCAGACAAGTGAAAAATTAAATTAATCCAACAATGATTTTAATGTCATTCTCTTTGCTTTCCAGCCTTTTTTGTTAGTGCTTTGTAATCTTTTTCCTCTAAAAAGTAAGGGTGACATTACATATTACACTTAGCCAATACTAAGCTGGTGGAATGATAAGCAATGTTAAAGTTATAATAAGCCATGCACAATTGCACATTAAGGGTTAACACCATTTCTTGCCAGGTGAGCAGGAGCACATCTAGGAGCCAAGACACCTCAGGCACGTCCACACATATAACCATGTGAGATTGCAGCAGCTCAAATAGAAGTGGTGCAAATTTGAGCCAAGGCCTTTTGCCTCAGCTCATATACTCGGGTATGCACTTCGCTGTGGAGCAAACTGTACCACTTGGGGCAAAATAACTCCGCCTGGCTCCTCCCAGATCTGGAGACAGGGGGAGCTAGAGCCCCGAGCCAGCCCCTGTCCTGGCCTGAGCAGTATAAAAAGCTGCCCTATCCTGGCCCCATCACAACAAAAAGCTGCCCTAGCAAAGAAGCTCAGGGCTACTTGTTCTCAGAAGCTTCTGGGGCCCAGCCAAATGGTACCTGGGAACACAGCCCCTTGTGCCAGGTGGACTGTTGAAGCAGCCCTGAGAGATTCCTGCCCCCTCTACCCACTGCAGCTGTCTGGCAGGGGGGGCTGCTGGTTGGTTGTGACCTGTTGCACACCTGTCACACCCAGATGAGGCATCTGCTCCTCTGGGCTAGCTGCCAGCGGGCCGTGGCTGCAGAGTTGGCCTTTGTGCAGAGCTACTGCCATGCGTGCTTCCTGCCTGGCCATCTTAGTATGTTTTGTGTAAAGTGTAACTTTTGGAAGTTAAAACAATCTTTTTATCTAAAAGTATTTTGAAATAGTTAACAACTGAATTAAGAAGTTCTATCTTTATTACATGTAAAGATTAGATATGAAACAGTGTTCTTTGTGACATGCTTCTATATTCTGATGGTTAAAATGATAATTGTAAAGTATAATATAAGTAGCGTGGTAAGAATTATAGCTACAGTTACTCTGGGCATTTAAAAAAATATTTCTAGGGTCTTTTTATAGCTACAAAGGCAAAAAAGCTCTGGGGGTCAGAGTTAAGGATATTATAAGAATAGATTATAGTAAAATTTTCACAAGCTGAGAACTGTTAGAGAATAGGCAGAGATGTTCCAATGTGTGTCCAGTACCTTATGTCAATACGTCAAAATTATTATAATTATTTATGAATTAAGGATATTGTGGATGGCAGCCTTAATGCTTGTGTAACTAAGGTGCTCAGCCTTCTGGCCCCATGGACTAGATGAATGGTTTGGGGCTGATCCACAGGCCAGATCAGGCCCTGGAGCACTGCAGTGCCCTCTCCCTGCCCCAAGCACCTGGACTGGGCCCTGAGGGGCTGGCACAACCATGTCCACCAGGATTGGGCCCAAGGGGCTGGGCACCACTCCTTCCTGCCCTGATGTGCCATGCTTGGTTCCTGGGTACCTGAAAGAGCCTCCTCTTGACCCAGAACAACAGAACTGGGCCCCAATGGCCTGGCATTGCCCTCTCCTGGACCCGTACACTGGGGTCCACCACTTTCTGCTCTCAGCCCCCCTGTGACTAAGGCTTCCCAATGATCTGGATATTTGGAAGTGGTGGTTGCAATGCAAATGCTTTCCTGCCACCAAATTTATGGACCTTATTTATGGACCAAATTTATGGTAATCCCATACGTCAGATGATACAGTGCCATGGACCAGGGTTTGAACATCCTCGTGTATTACACTGCTTACTCCCGCAACCCTCCTTTAGGGTTACACAACATACCCTTTTCTCTTTTTTCTGTAACCACATAAGCAGACTGGAATCGCTTCTTTTTCTTTAGAATACAAGGAAGATTTTTTAGATGAACTATAATATAAAATGTTGGTTTGCGCTACATATATATTTATAAAAACTCTCTGGCACATAACATCATCTTGAACTGCTTTCCTCAGTTCCCAATATCCACATCAATCTTATATTATAAAAAAAAGTATGACTGAATCAATATTGTGATGATAAACTATAAGAAATTGTTTTTGTCTGGATTCAGCAGAAATCAAAGTGGTCTGATGCAGCATAGGAATATTGGAATCAGATTCTGAGAAAAGACAAGCTGGTGAAATTGGTTTGTTGCTGCTTTCAGTCGTTGAGAGTTGGTTTTGTTTTAAGCAGCTGTCTTGCCTCTCACCATTAGGGACAAGCCAAACCTACACCCTCTAAGTGCATCTACACAAGCGTTTTACTGTGGAGTTGACTAACTAGCTCTGCAGTAAAGCGTCACCATTTACACACGTAGCACTATTAGGCTACATTAAACTAATTAACTCTGCCATAGGATAGTACTGTCCAGGACAAGAACTATCTTGGAGTGGAGTTATTTAGTTCACCTCAACACACATGACTATGGTGACTGGAGCTGGCTGGGGCACAAGGGTGCTACAGCATGGGGGCTACCTGCCAGCTAGCCCCCACACTGTAGCACCCTAATGTCCCAGCCTGCTCCTCTACAGCACATTAAGCTGGGGTGGAGCAGCTCTAGGGTGACTGATTGATCCCCCAGGCCTCCTCCTCACCCAGGGCTGCTCTGTCCCACCTTAATGTACTGTGATCCCAAGCACACATGTAAATGCTGAGCCTGGGAGCAATAAACTGCACTCAAGTTCATTCAGGTGCATTAATTGCATGTTTAGATGGACCCTCTGTGTATTTCATTTTTGTCCCAGAGGTGCCAAAATATCCTCTAGTTTAGGATATATAAGTGTGGAATCCATTGGCAAATCCTGATTTTCTCAGGGCAGAAGTCTATTTAACTTTGTGCATCTAAATGGAACTTGCATACAAGCTGTGCTTCTGTCACCCCTGTAGAGGGGACACATAAGCATTTGCACTTACGATGAACATGCTGAGTAAGTCATCAGCTGAGCAGGTACACAGCTAAATATGCTACATAAGTACGTGCATACTTCAGTATGTGTCCTGGAAAAAACAAGGAAGGCCCAACGTGTTTTAACTTTCAGTAATCAAGTGGTTAGGTCAGTTGTCCAAGAAGGAGAAGATACACGTTCTAGCAACCCACACTCAGGCATTATCCAGTCCCTTCTTCAGTATTCCTGTTGAAATTGAGCTACTTCACCTTGTATTTAATAATCATTGGCTGGCACGTAAATAAGGAAGTTTCTACCCCAGTGTGAGCAAGGGTCCAGGCTGGAACCTAGGTCCCGCTTTTCTCCAGAATCACACTCTTTCAGTAGGCCACATATCTCCAGCCTGCTTTTTTTCTCCTGGCCCTCATATATTCAACTTCAAAATAAGAGTGCTGAACAATGGTTTGGATCAGAGCTGTCCCTAGGGGTGTGTGGAGCCTGGGCCATATCAGCCTGTGTGAGGTGGGGGGTGGCAACCGCCCACAGAAGCCAGCAGCAGCAGCAGCAGGTGGGGGAGGGAGGGGGGTGGGGAAGGCAGGCAGTCAGCAGCCAGAGCTTGTGTTTGGCAGTGGCAGCAGAACTGGTGGCGCTTGGTAGCAGTGGTGCATGGTGGCTGTGGCAGGATCTGTACGGCACTACCTGTGGGGCCCCCCAAACCACAAGACCTAGGGTAGTCACCCTGATTTGTATCCCCCAGGAGAGTCCTGGCTTGGATAATACCTGATAGGGCTGTGCAAAATTTCATTGGCTATTTCGTTTTGATACTGTTTCGATGCATTTCAAGTTTGAAACAGCGAAATTGAACCAAAATGAAGAGCTTCAAAAGAGCCTCGAAACAAAACGAGGCTATTTGAAATGTGTAGAAAGTTTTGAAATGTTTCAATTTTCCATAACCCCATGTGTGTGAGCCAGGCGGGGAGCACAGCCCTGGCTCTCCCTGCCTCCCGTGGCTGGGCTGCAGGAAGACAAACAGTGCAGGGGAAGGGACCTGAGCCCAGGCTCAGGTCCCCTCCTCAGCTCTGCGATCGGGTTGGGGAAGGAAACTGAGCCCAGCCAAACTGGAGTTCCCCTCCCCAGTGCTACAATAAGCCTGGGGAAGAACACTGAGCCCAGCTGAGCTGAGTTCCCTTCCCCAGCCTGGCTGTAGCTCTGGGGAGGGGAACTCAGCTCAGCTGGGCTCATTTCCCTTCCCCAGCCCCATTACAGTGCTGGGGAGGGCAACTGAGTGTTTGGGCTCAGTTCCCTTCCACAGCTCCCCAGTGGCAGCACCCAGCATCCCTCCCTCATCTGGCAGGCAGCTCAGGGGCCCACAACCCCGGGAGGACTGGCACAACCTCCTAGGGTTGCAGGCCCCTGATCAACCTGCCAGATGAAAGCAGGTGTTTCAAGCTTCCCTGTTATAGCTATGGGCGAAACATTGAAACAGTGTCACTGTTTTGATGAAACGAAACAGAACAGCAATTTTGAATTGAAACAAAATTCAAAACAAAATGCTATTCTGTCGAAACCTCAAAGAGCAAGTCAAAACAGAATGGTGCTATTTCACACAGCCCTAATACCTGACCTGTGGCATAGCATTTATCTCACAATGTTGGGAAGTCAGAGATCTGAACGTTCAAACCTCTTCTGAGTGAGAGGGGGTCTCGCACTGAAGTTTTGAGTGGAAGGGCTATCTTCCTTCTCTGGTATCAAACACCTCCTAGTCTTGGGGTGTTTGCCCAAGACCTACATATCCACAAGTGGAGTACATAAATAGCCATATACCTGCTTGGCCAGTGTGTAGTCTACTGCACAGTGTACTGTTCAGTGTATGTGTGCATGCTTACATGTCCACGCAGAATGGGTAGCAAATTGGAATCTGTGTGCAAATCCCCAAAATGCCATTTATGCAGCTGAAAAAGCTGCTATGTAGGTCACTTTTACTTAAAGGCGTTTACTTAAAGGCACATGGACTCTGATCCCTGATCCCAACAATGACAGAATACATGATTTTGGGATCTGGGGTTAGATACCAATTGTACCGTACTTATCAGTGCCAGGGGAGTCCAGGATGGAAACCAGCTGCAAAATTATTATACAAATTTTGTGAAATAATTCTGTGGCTTATCCCCCCATTTTATTGCACCATTAATTGCATGGGCATATGGCCAGATCATTATTTAAGACATGATTAACTGGTTAATCATCTCTTCAGTGTAACATCTGCCCATGGCTTCAGGTGCACGAAGTCTAATATAACTCCATTCTAGTGTCAACTAATACTATACACATGATGGTGAATGAAAGCAAATTTCTATGGTCATGTTAGGAAAACATTTGTAGCTCTCATATGTAGACCAGTCTTTTATGTGCTGAGACACGAAATCCAAAGTATGTATTTTAGAGAATCACCCAGGAAATTTTGCTGGATCTGGCAGGGAAAGTGCACAGACAGCAAGTTAATGTTCTCAGCAGCTTCCAGTCATAGGAGATGATCCTGGAAAGTCTTAAAAATACACTTGACTTTGTACACTGAAGTTTGTTGCATTGAAGTCAAGTGTGTGAAGTCAACGAAGATGATTGACAGAGAATAAAGTCAAATACTTGTGGAAATCTTTGCTGGAGCTAAGAGCCCGAAATGGCAAATACTTCTTCTTGTGCATAACTTTATTGATGCCATCACTTCCATCAGGCTAGATGGGACTACTCATATCAGTAATATTATAACAGTGTGTAAGTGTTTGTGGGATTAGGGCCTCAGTGGGAGAGATGACAGCTGAATGAGGGTATAACTTACATCTGTAAGAAGCAGTAGTAAAGGAGAGCACTGGTTATGGGACAATGCTTGCACATTCAGATCAGGGGGGGTGTGTGCGTGTGTGTACACACACACACACACACACACATGCACATATATACATACATATACACAGGCACTTAAATGCTTTTAAATAATAATAAAAAAAGCCAGGCATGCTCCTATATTGTTTCTGAAAGATACTGGAGTGACATCAATTGGCTTTAACCTAGAAGAGTAGTTTCATTCCACAGTGCTTAAAATCCACAGTGGTTAATGAAATTTTTTTTGTAAATGGATGACACGAGCAGAAAGAGCTTCTTAAAAATCCTTTTGAATCCACAGAGCATGAAAAATAAAAGACTCATCACAAAAGAAGGAAAAAAAATACAGTTTACTTCTAAATGAAATATATGCAAGCAATACTAAAAGGGAATTTGAATGTGCATATAATGAATAGCCACACACGCGTGCGTGCACGCACGCGCACACACACACACACACACACACACA
>JAGPOW010001296.1:132777739-132796132 GCA_030014935.1 Caiman crocodilus
CACACACACACACACACACACACACAAGGAGCTGTCACACACTATATGGTATGCATAAAAGCGCCAACAAGTTGCACGGTATGAGGAATAGTTGCTTCTGGATCAGTGCACAGTCATTTAGTGGGCCTATCAAGCTGACAGCGAGAGTACCAGGCCTGATACACATGACTGCCCAAGAAGAGTGTCTCTGGATGTCAGCCTTGTGTACGTCAATGAAACAAGAGTAGAGCAGAATCAAAACAAGTTAACAAACCAGCAGCGAGCTTGTTTCAGCTGCAATAACAGAACTATAGGCTAACTGAGGCTTTCTTTTTAAAACTTGTAAAGGCTATGTCCATGACCTCAGAACCACTGACCCACAAATACTGTATATAGGGAGCATAAAGCGGGGGGGAGTTGTTTTGTTTGGGGGGGGAATTTCTAGGTATCTTCCATTTCATTTCGAAGAGACTGAAATGCCGGTTATTGTTCCGACTCAGAAAGCCGTGATAAATCCTCCTTTGTTTGCATGTTTTGGTTAAACTTGAGGTCGGCTCTAACGAGCATCATGTGATTGTCATTTCTGATCAGTTTAATGAGGTATTTGGAATTTTGGAAGCCTGAGATTTGCTTGTTTTTTCCCTCAATGTTTTGAGTTAACCACCCCCAATGCTCTGATTATTCAATGCATTCGAGATACCACAAACATGAACCAGAAGCTTTGGTAGACTATCTTAACATCCAGATGGAAGGTCAGCATTCAGCTGGAAGTGCTTAGTGAGGATCTAGTGCTTAGTGATGATCTGATAAAATAAGCACGTCACTTCTAATGTTTGGGGAAATGGAAGTCCTTTTGAGAAGTATGCAGTTATAACGTTAATGCTCCCACATTATTTTTACAAACAGATGCATCCTGTGTCTATACTAGTCATGACTGTGATGGTAGTGCTTTGAACTACCTAGCTTGGGTACTGCTAGCTCTGTGGCCACCAGTAACTTAAGATTCAGCACAGGCTATAGCTGATTGCTGATGTATTTATGTATTTCTCAGCAGTTTTGGAGTACAATCCCATGCTCCTTGAAACAACAACTACACCGTTCACTGTTCACTACACTGCTCTGATACCCAAGTTAGTCAGCTTAAAGCTAGCTCAGACGCATCTAAATGAGATGCAGTCACAGTGACATTAAGATTATGAGAACTCTTTCTAGACACAAACTCCACGCTAGAGTTGCAAAGTCAGAGTCTAGGTCTAACGTAACCCATTTTCATCCAGTTCTGTTCTTTTCTCTTCAAGGCACATCCTCTGTTGACACCAAAGGATCCCAACCTTTTTAGACTCAAAGCACCCCTCATTACGCTCAGGACACACCTCAGAAAATGCCAGCTCTTCATTTTCACCCATTTGGAAAAAATAACACAGCATTTTTTTCAACTGCAAAGCACTCAAAAAGACCACAACAGTTCAGAGTTTTTGTTTTTAACATTAGAGGGGATTTTGCTGCAGGGATGGCCATGGGAAGGGGGTGCTTTAATTAGAGCAGCTCCGAGAGCTGCTGTAATTAGCATTCAGAGCATCTTGTGTATCAGAAACCTGGTGCTTCAAAATAGCAACGGGGGTGCTTTATCTAAAACAAGTCAAACGAGCTTTAGTTAAAGTGCCTCTGCTGCCATTGGGAGCACGGGGATGCTGATGCACGAGATGCGGAGGCTAGCTCCACATAAGACGTGGAGATGTGCAGTAGTAATTAGAGCATGTTGGACCAGACTCCCAGCTTGTGTACAGGCACTCATGCTTTCCTACTTGAAATCATTGGGTTTATCTTGCCAATCATGTTTGCACACCTAACAGTGCTAACATTGCACAGCACCTCAGGGTGCTCAGGCACTCTGGTTGAGAATCACTAGTCTACACCTGCTTGAAAAGTGCTCCTGCTTTTCCCTTTTGTTGTAAAACCCAACCTCCCCCCCCCTTGTAAAATGAGCAAAATTGGGTGGGGAACAACATTTCTAAGCTTCCTACTTGAATCACTGTATCGTATGCGGCGATTTCCCACACTTCTAAATCCTGGAAATCCAAGGTCAGTAAAGCAAGTCTTACCAGTGCAAACCTTGGTCTACTCACACTACATTATAATAACCCAATGTTAGCAGACGGGATGAATTAATTAAAATGGCACACAGCATTTACATATAATTTTAATGTTCATAGAACAAAGGAAATGCACAGGGCACCTTGTTCGTCTGGAAAACACTTTGTTTTAAAGGTCTGTTAGAGTATGTCAGATGAAAAGGATACTCGTAAGTTCAGAGTGGTACAGACAACCGCAAATGCATCAACACATCTGCTCTATTCTCATGACTGAATTGAGGAACATTTTCCCCCCAATGAGTTTAATTAACTTTTAGAATAAAACAAATTAGTTTAAAAGGCAATTCAACTTCCAACATATAAATTGTAATTAAAACTGCATGCTGTTTATAGCTTTTTCCCTAAATATTTAAAGAGGTTACTTTTCAAAAAGGCAGCCAATATTTCAGGGCAAACAATTAATAAAAGTTCAGAGAAGCATTCGGACCATTTTCTGGAAGACAATATTTCCTTCATGAAGCGTTACGAGCTGAAGCATCTATTAGGAGCATTAGGATCATTTTGTACGTGAAGCTATTTCCTTCATGATTTTCCTTCATATTTCCTTAGGCATTCAAATTATACAACATCGGGCCCTCATCAGAGCGGGGAATGATGACACTGCTTCACAGTTGACCTTTAACGCTGGCAAGTGGCTTGATTTTTGCTTTTTTTTTTTCTTTCATGAGGACATTGTTGCTACCATTTCATTAATTGAAAGAAAATGATAACAGCAAATTGACTGTATGGGTTATCTCCTCCTCCTACCAAATCATCAAAATTATCTGATGGATTTTCTCACATGTGGAACCTTACTTCTTGTTGAACAGAAGGCAGGGCAGGGTAACGCCTAGACTGGCATGGCCGACTACCATATTTTTCCTTGCCGCTTCCTCCCCTCTACCCGTTGCCCTGAAGACCAAACCCTTTAACCGTGAGTTTCTCACAATGTTATGGTTAATCCCGTCAAAGGTCCATGTTCTGCCCCATTCCTTCCCTTTGAGCTACACCCGTGGTGCAATGAAGCTCCGATTGGTCATATCCACCTAGCCAGGCTCCTCAGTTCTATCCTCTGCACTGCCATTCACATGCTGCATCACCCACGGCAAGTCACTTCACCTCACTGTATGCCACTGCCTCCCTTTGAGATTCACCTGTTTACACTTAAAAATGCTTTGAGCCAGGCTCTCTCTCACTAGGGTTTGGCCACTTCCCAGAAAAAAAGAAAGGCCCAGTCTTGTGCTCTTAGGTACAATAAAACAGACTATTCATAACTAGGGCTGTGCAAAGCTTCGGGTGCTGACTTGATTCAAAGGACATTCAGCTTGATGCGGCGGCCGAATCTCCGAACTGAATTAGGAGACCAATTGAAAGGTCCGAATCATTTCAGAAAAGATGCAGCGAACTTTGGAAATTTGGGCAGTCCCCACTTCCTGCTGCAGGGAGCTAGACCCGGACACTGTGCTGGTAAGAAGGGGGTGGAGAGGGGAGTGGAGAAGGCGGGAGGGGAACGTGGGGGGTCCTTGCCTGTTCTCCAAGCCCCTCTAAGTGCCCCGGACCCCCACCTACTCACCCAGGTCCTCCCATGGTTGCCCTGCCCTGCTGCTGCTCCTGGCTTTTTTTAAAAAGCCCCTACTCACTAGATGCTGGCAGGCAGCGGGGCAATCTCTGCTGCCCCCCACTGCCCCACGCTGCATGGGGGTTCTGCCACAAGCCCCCTGACCCCTGCCCGCTCTCCCAACACCCCCTATGCCTGCACTGTCCACCCCAGCTCCCGGCTCTTTAAAAAAAAAAGAAAAAAAGCCCTGTGCTCACTGGATGCTGCAGCGGCCTTGAGGCATCTGGGGGCTTGTGGCAGAACCTCCCACACAGCGTGGGGAGCAATGGGGATCACCCCCCGCCACCTGGCAGCAGCTGGTGAGTGCTGGGCTTTTTTCCCAAAGAGCTGGGAACTGGGACTGGGCAGGAGATGGGGCCAATTCAGAGTTTCGGCCGAATCTCTCAATCAGATTCGGCCGCATTGATTTGGGACAGTGATTTCAATCACCAAATTGAATCACTGTCCCCCAAATTGGCCAAATCTGAATCCAAAGCTAATACTAGCCATTTTGCATAGGCATAGTAATAACCATTAAATGTTAAGGTGTAGCCAATCTACAGCTTACAGAGCCAATGTCCAAATATTTGCTTGAATATTTGTGTTAAAATGATGACACATTTGGGATCTATGAGCAGCTCTCCAACACGTGTATAAATACTTACAAAGAAGAAATGATGGCAACATAATTTAGCAAACTGAACTCTGTACTTTTTTGTTGTTTGTTCACTTAGAGCTAAATTTTGATTTCATGGAAGCCAATAGCAAAACTCCTACTCAATGAAGTAGAAATAGGATTTGACTTGGTAAAAAATGGATATATTCATTTTTCAATTAGCTGTAAAAACAAACAAACAAACCCCATAAATGTGAACAAAAAAGCAAAGATTAGGACTTCTACACATATAGCACAGGGAAAGAGATACAACAGAAAATGAAAACAGATGACTATTAGAAACTGGCCATTTTTCAGTTAGGTAGCACCCAACAGTTGGCTCCCTCACACTCCATAATCTTCATACATGTAGAATTAAAACCCTGGAGAAGTCAATCCAGATAGAAAGGAAGTCAAAGATTTTTGTCATAGCCATTGAAAGGGGACAGATCCTTTATCCCTGAATTGTATGAGTTGCCTTTGCCAACTCTCACTTCTAATTGTATAGGTAGTGAGGATATTTCAATCATCAGGATATAATGATACAAAGAAGAGTACAGAACAGACTGCAGCAGAGTCAATAGTAGGGCTGTGCGAAGCTTCAGTCCCTGATTCGATTTAGTGGAGTTTTGGCCGGATTGGCTGGCCGACTGTCCGAATCCAAATCAAATCGGAGTCTCTCAGAATTTAATCAAAACCCTCTGAATTGATTTGGAGAGATTTGGGGTTTTGGACATAGACACAGCTTTAAATGTTTTTCTACATACCCCAAGGTACCAGTGCGGCTTGTGAATGCTGTGATGGTGGGCCTCGTGGAGTGTCCCACAGGAGTGCAGGGGGTCTCCAGCACGCTCCCCGGTGGACCCGGAAGTGGAGCAGAATTACTTCTGCTCCACATCTGGATTCACCGCCAAGCATGTGTGGGTCCTTCCCACACTCCTGTGGGATGCCTCCATTCACCCCAGCATCACAGCGTTCTCAGACCGCACTGGTAACTTGTGGTATGTAGAAAAAACACTTAAAGCTGTGTCTATGTTCGAATCGCTGATTCTCTGAATCAGCATTGAATCTTTAGATTTGGATTCGGCCAAATCGAATCAGGGACAGTAATCCAAATCAACGAATCAAATCACTGTCTCCGATTTGGGCCGAATCCAAATCTGAATTGAACAGGGCCCACTTCGCACACCCCTAGTCAATAATTCCCTACTAGAATCAGAGAACTTGTGGCATGTATTAGACCAGAAAGAGAAGGCAGCACACACTTTGTGAAAGACAAGCAGGCGAAAGGAATAGATTGTGTGCATTCCATTAGCTGGAACAATAAGACAGCTTCCCTGTGAAAATAAATTCAATCACCCAGAGAATTTGTCTAGAGCAACAAGCAGATTTTGGGCTAACCTTTGGTAATTGGCCTAGTGACCTTTATACTCTTTTGCCCTCCTGTCTGCTACCAAGTCAACATTTTTTTTCTTATTTGACTTGTCATCCATGGTTTTCTTTACTCAGATCTCAGCCGACAGTGTCATCTAAGCTTATTTGACATAAAACTTCTCACCTACCTTGCGCAAACTGCTCTTGTTAGCATAGCATAGCATAGCATTTCTGCTAAAACATGTGCACCACAATGTATATTACATTGGCCAAAACATCTCTAAGTCCTTGGGGCTGCCTAAAGTATGAACAGTCACCTAAGTTTTGCTTAATGGCCCAGTGGGTCAAACCAAGTTCTCAGATGCCTCTTAGGTATCCCATATACAATCTGGATTTTTGATCTGAGACCCATGTCTACAGTGTACACTGTAACCTCATGAGGAATTTGAATTAGTAGAAAATATGCTAAAATAATACTATCACAAGCTATACAAGCTTGGCAACAGGAAAGAAAAGACCTAAGAGAACAGATAGGTTGAAAGTCCATCAAGTCATTCAAAAGATTTCAGTTGATGTCTATGACCCATGGATCAGACCCTAAAGCTTCTAAGAGCCTCAACATGAGTACACAAAAGTTAGGCAGGTAATACAAGTCCCCACTTCCACAATCCCAACACCTAGGACATGGGTTATATGCAGAGTGTAGCCACATCTCATCACATACTCTCCACTACGAGCAAGAGGATGGCAGAAAAAAGGGCTTACTCTTCTCTTTCAACACACATTGGCAGAAGCTGGGAGGTAAAATACACTCTATGCAGGATGGCTGCAATTTACATTTTCCAAGGAAATTTAAGAAGAATAGTTCCTTCCTAGAACTCCTTTTGGGATGAAGCAACAATGGTCTTCCCCTAACTCTGAGCTGAGTTTGTAGTACCCTGGGAAAAGGCATTGCAAACTGGCAGATCACTCATAGCATAGAATATACAATGTTTTGGCCTGATCTAGTAAAATGTCAAGTACGCTCAGCTACTGAAGTTAAAAGGAGCTGAAGTGCACACCAATTTACAGGAATTAGTCCACTCAGGCTTTAGAGAAAAACAGACTCTCTCTGTCTCTCTCTCACTTTTTAGTTGAAGTATGTCATACAATCACAAAAAATAAGGGTTGGAAGGGATCTCATGAGGTCACATCTAGTCCAACCCCCTGCTCAAAGCAGGACCAGCCCCAACTAGATCATCCCAGTCAGGGCTTTGTCTACCCAGGTCTTAAAAATCTCCAAGGATTGAGATTCCACCACCTCTCTGGGTAACCTGTTCCAGTGCTTTACTACCCTCCTAGTGAGAAAGTTTTCCCTATATCTAACTTAAACTTCCCTTACTGTAACTTGAGACCATTGCTCCTTGGTCTGCCACCTGATACCACTGAGAGCAGTTCAGGTCCACCTACTTTCAAACCCCACTTTAGGTAGTTAAAGGCTGCTATAAAATCCCCACTCAGTCCTCTCTTCTCCGGATTAAATAAGCCCAGTTCCCTCAGCCCCTCCTCAGAAGTCATGATCTCCAGCCCCCTATTTTCAGTGCCTTCCACTGGACTGTCTCCAGTTTGTCCACATCTTTCCTGTAGTGGCGGCCCAAACTTTGACACAGTACTCCAGCTCTGACCTCACCAGTTCTGAATAGAGAGAATTAATTACTTCCCTTGATCTGCTGGCAACGCTTCTATTAATGCAGCCCAGGATGCCGTTAGCCTTCTTGGCAACAAGGGCACACTGCTGGCTCAAATTGAGCTTACTGTCCACTGCAACCCCTGGGTCTGTTTCTACAGAGCCGCTGCCCAGCCAGTCAATCCCCAGCCTGTACTTTTGCATGATTCTGCTCTGTCCTAAGTGCAGGGCTTTGCACTTCTCCTTATTAACCCTCATGAGATTTCTTTTAGTCCAATCCTTCTATTTGACTAGGTCACTCTGAATCCTAGCCCTATTCTCCATCTCCATTGAATTTAATACTCCCCCCTGCTTGGTGTCATCTGCAGACTTGCTGAGGGTGCACTCTGTGCCATCTTCCAGATCATAGCTAAAGACTTTGAACAAAACCAGCCCCAGGACCAACCCCTTGGGCACTCCGCTTAATACCAGCTGCCAGCTAGATACTGAGCTAGGACTATACTATGAGTCCTGTACCTATCATTGGAAATTCAAGTTGTTGGGTTTTTTTTTTTAAGTAAATTATGAAAGATTCAAGCACATGCAAACTAAAAACGGCCACTTAAATATTAAAATTGATTTCTGTGACTATAACTGGACATACTAAACCAATTCATTATGATACCGAAATGTGATTTTATTTGAAGTAAAAAAAAAAAAATAGATTCTGGAGAAAGTATACTTAAAAAAAATCCCCCAAGGCTCCCAATATTTAGTTTCTGAATTGATTAAATTTCTTGAAAGAGTAGGAGTTAAAGAAAGATTGGAAACACAGTTAAAATCTGTCATTTGTTATCTCTCAAAAAGATGGAAAGGCACATAGAAGGAATATGATAACAGCACAAAAGGGCTTTGCAGCTGCCAATGAAACAAAGCTGCGTATTTCTTGGCTAAGAGGCATAAGAGTTGCATTTTTAAATAAAACCAGATAGAAAATGAGCGACTTGCCCGTCCTCTCCCCAAATTGGCAGATTTGAAGAGGTTAGCCTTGGTTTTGCACTCTGGAGAAGCTTTTTTATTTGTGCTATTTGATTAAAAAAAAGAAAGGCAGGCACTCATGTGGAAAGATGGCTACCACATATGAATAACTGAATTTCAGTACAGGCCATATTCATCGCAAGGGTGCTAGAAGCTTATGAATTTCTGACTTGATCCAACACCTGACTTCCAACCAAAACTATTTGCAAAGTGGCAGAAGGATACCCCTGAACGCTGCTTCAAATTAATGAGAACATACCTAAGTTGTAGCACGGGTATTCGGATCTGAACTGTTCCAAAATCTGGGGGACTCTTCGGATTCAGAATTATGATCCAGGACAGTATCTAAAAGAAAAAAAAATATATATATAGATCAGTGAATAAGTTATTTCATCTGAACAAACAGAAAGTGTTCATGGTCCAGTTAATACATTGACAAGGGAAAAGATATGTAAACCTGAGCTGAAATATCATTTCTCTTGAGGTTCTCTTGCCTAAGATCTCTTATAACGAATGTCTCCGAGGAGAGTGCTACTTCTACAATGATGTTTCCCCAGAGTAAGATGTTGATAGATAGACCAAGGAAACTGTAATAATGACAAGTGTTACATAGCAGGACTGTATTCGCTGCATGTGATTTTTTTTTTAGACAAAAATCAAGAAATAATTAAACTAGGTAGCGTGCTGGTTAATAATATTAATTTGTGCCATAATAAAGGGAATGGGGATCTCTTGCCATAGGGATAGGACTTGGTTATCGCAAAGACTAGATAGAGATTGATTAGCTATGCAAGTCTGAAGCCACAGTCATCTCCCCAGCTGTATCGTCTGACTGGATCAGAGGAGCATGGGCTTTCATAAATAGCAACCTACTTGATCTGTGAAAGGACTGGCAGAAAGAGAGGACTTTGTATAGAAGGGAAACAAGGAGGGGATGCTGCTAAAAGAGGTGAAGAGTAGTCGCTTGGATCAACTGAGATGAATGAGGCAGTTCACCTTGAGGGAGAATGGGCTTAACAGCTAGTCCAGGTAATGGAATAAAAATCCAGTCCCAGTTGAGACCATGATTAATGCAATCCAATTTAACCACAATGAGATGAAAAACAGTAGTAAATTTTGGAAAAAATTAGCTTTTATTTCCCCATATTTCAAACCCCCGGTGCCAATGTTCTCCGGGACTCAACTCTATTTCCACAGCGCCCACACCTTGAAGTCTTGTGTCAGAATTGAAGGATCTGGTCTTAAATGGTGGTTATCTTCAGGACAAAAATGAAATGCACTACATGGATTTCAGCTGACCCTAATAATTTCTTTTTTTGCTAAATATGTCTTTTTTTTTTTTAATGATTTTGAGAAGAGTGAAAAGAAAAATATCCCCTTAACCCTCATTTTTGATGAAGACAGAGGGTGCTACCAAAAGTGATACAAGGGGGCTGAAATAATACTAAGCATGTATTCATTTGTAATTGAGAGAAATCTTTCATTTATTCAGAGCCTTATTTAGAATCTCATTATCTACTTCTCGCCTTTGATAATAGGGTCACGGGTTTCTGATTCCATTTTGAGCTTTAAGGCATCCTGCAAATTAACTATGTGCTTTCTTTAGATATTTATTTGAACTTTCTGCATACTGCTATGCCCCCCCTTATTGTTTATAGGCTGAGCAATAAGATCTAAACCACAGTGGAGGTGACCTGTTTCCCTTTCACGGACTCAGCATGCTAGAAGTTTTCAAGGACCGTGTAATACTGATTTAAGGAATCTCCCTCAGAGGAACGATATACCATATGAACAACGTTCAAGTGAACACCACTTCAGCTATTCCAGTCCAGGCCCACAAAAGTGCTCGACTAATATGTCTGAAGAATTCACGTCTTGCTTTGCACAAAGGCATCAGGACCCGAACCAAAGCACCCCGAAGTCAATAAGGCTCCCATGAACTTCAGAATCAGGCCCTGATCCCACAGCCCCGCAGACATGAACTGCATACACATGAAAAGTAGACTTAGGGTGGCAGACAGTAGCATGGGCCACTACTGTCCGTGTGCAGAAAGTTAAGCAGGTATGAAACTACTCAAAGGTAGGACAATTGACTTGTAAATTAAAAGTGTAGGAAATGCCGCTTTGCTCTCAAATATTATGTTAACATTAGAGCTGGTCAGAATTTGAACTGATGGCAACACTTCTTTTCTGGAAAGCATTTCAAAGACTATTTCATAAAGTATTTTTCTTGCATCACAATCAGTCAGACAGCCATGTCAAAATTTGTTGAACACTCTTTAACTAATTTCACGTAGCACTTCATTTCTTTCAGAGGTTTTCAATTTGATGTTGCCTGGGTGTTAACTAGGGGAAGAAGGAGCAAATAGGATTAATTTGCCATATGCGCAAAGCCAGGTGAAAGAAGTGGAGCAGCATAGAAAACGATATTACACAGGAGATATTACTGAGAACTAGCTAAACAGTATCCATAATGCAAGCAAAAACTCAGCTGCAGATACTCATTAAAATTTACATCCCAAATCTCTTCTTAGTTTGATCTGTGGGATTCAGCACTTGTAACCTGTAGGTTATGGCAGAAGGAACAATCAAATACATCCTCTTCCCTATTTAAAACTTTTTGGCCTCTATCTGTTGTGTTCTTCCTTCTCTCCGAAGAAGTGGCTGGCTAACACTCACATCGTCTGCCTCGCTGATAAGTTTTACAGTCACCTATAGAGCACGGCTAATTACCTATTGAGCACCTGGTTAGAGTAGCTGCAGTTTTAATAAGGTTCAAAGGCTATTTCCCCACTACTGGCTCAAAATGTACAAGTCCCCTATTTGTGGACTGCAATTTCAACACTTCTTCTCTTAGATGCACCTTTATGAAAAATACCATTTCACTCGTTCTTATGAATGTAGATTGTTCATATGCAATGATCTGTGTCATCCTCATACCTTGGGCGCATCAAAGTTTAACCTGCTCCTTTCAATTTCACATTAAAGGCATAAGGGAATATATTAAAAAAAATGCCACCCCAAATCTACAAATTTTACTAATCTGTGAAATTCAGGCCACTTGATTTTTATTTTAAGTCGACATTTTAAAAGGCTCAAAAAGAGCTTCAGTAATTAGTCAAAGTTTCATCTTCTAGTAAAAGGCTAATGAAGCTCCAAATACATTGAACAGAAGATTACTCATGGTCCTGAAGTACATAAAAAGAGATCTTTATGATAGCAGGCAGCCTTTTACCGACTATTGGATGCTGAAGTGATAAATTCACACAGTCTTAAGTAAATAATCATGGGAGATGCTAGCCTAGGTACGTGAAGGATTCCCTACCGCTTGGAGTCTTTGAGCAGAGACAGGAATGACTTTCCAAACAGATACACTATATATCACACAGAAGTTATGGGCTTGGTGCAAAAATTACTGGGCAATGTTCTTTCAACTGGCTGCACCAGAAAGATGAGATATTTATAATGGCTTCTTTTGGTCTTAGCATTTTTCAATCTACTAGTGATAACCTTAGCTATAAATAAGAGAAACACAATTCCATAGGCATGAAGTCAAGCATTTATTTGTATGTCTTATTAAAAACTACTAGCACTTGCACCAAACTTGCACTAGCGGGATTTTGAAATCTCCATATTTTGGGTTGTTGCTGTAAAACAAGGTAGCCCATTTTAGTAAGAGAGATAAATGGAGGCAGAATTGAGAGTATACAATGCTTAAGCACATCTCTATAATTAAATCTACACAAGGGTTCCAGTAAAAGATTGGGATTTTATACCTTTATCCCTTTTCCTTATTAAGTTTGCAGCTCACCTCTGAAAGGGAACTGGTCAGCTCTGCTGAATCAAACCAGCTGGTGCTGAATGGTATTTTGCATGACTGATTTCTAGCAGCATAAACTTGTCAAAGAAAGGGGCATCTGTTATACATTCACTGCTGATTTGCAACTGATAAAGATGGTCACGGTTCTCTCAAAGAACGCACCACTGAAAGTTTTGTGATGCCTCAGAAGTATTTTGTTATACTGATTTCTTCTCTTACTCTATTATTTCAAGACCAGGCAGGCAGGGAAATGTCACTGAGGTAGAGCTGAGGAGTGAATTAATATTCATGCTGCAGCAGCAGAAGGATGATTTTGTGATTAAGACTCAGAACTGGGACTCAGGGGACTTGGGTGATCTTGGGCAAGGCACTTAAACTTCCTGTGCTTTTCAAGTTTTATCTATTTAGAGTGCATGTTTTTAGACAGGGATTGCCTTTCACAACATCGCACTACAAGCCCACCCCAGGGGACCCTGACCATGGTTCTTTGAAACGTAAAAGTGCCAAGAAATTGTGGGTACCTCACATGAACCTTGCTAAAGCAACCTGATTCCCATAGGGCAGGAGCTCAGCGCCCTTTAAGGGTCTCAGACGCTGTCATGGTGTTCAAGCATTTTGCACCAGAAAAGAAGGCATCCCTATCATTAGGGCAGTTGACCCCAGCGGTCTTTCCTGCCCAGGGCAGGGGGTCAGACTCAATGATCTACTGAGGTCCTTTCCAACCCTAAAAAAGCTATGACATCTGTTAGTCAGATTTTAAATCTGGGCTAACAATATCAACAATGACCCTCACTGCAATAGCAATGGATAATTCTAGGATCAATCCTTGATGGCTCCTAGTATATTGGTCCCATGAAAGGGAAACAGGACACCTCCACTCCAGGTCTTATTGCTCAGCCTATTACGAAGGAAGAATGAACAGATACGTTTCCTGCTGAGAGGTACACCCAACACAGCTGAGCATGTTCAGTAGGCCTTACTGACCTTCCTAAAACGTATGCAGGATCTTCCATCATTTCACTGGGCATCTTCAGATTATGTTTTGAGGAGACGCATGCACACACATACAATACTCAGCTCCTAACAGGATTGAGAGACTGTGCACATTGCAGACTGTAGCACCTCGATTTGTGCCATCAGCGCTCAGGTTTCCAGGATAGTCTCTCATCTAAGTACTTGGCCTGCTCAAGACTGCTTGATTTCAAAGACCAGATAAGATCGGGTGCATTCACAGCCCAGTACACCTATTCGGTTAAGCAGGCTAGCAAGCAGTTCAAGGTGTGTTCATAATTCATCGGGGTCATGCACCAACAGTCTATTAATGAGTGCTTTGTGACCATTTATTAACATAATAGCTTGCCACTCAACGATACTATTTAGGATAAGATTATTAAAGGGCATCAACGTAGGGTATGCTAGGTGCATATGCTTGTACCTGTAACTTGCAGTTTGCAGAAATCCTACCATTTGGCCAGTTAAAATGTAATTTGCATCGCCAGTTAAAGATTTGCATGTTGTCTGTTACAGCAGGCGCCTGAAATGAGCACCAGACACAAAAAATGGCATCTACATCACAAAAAGATCACTTGGCTCATACGCATGGGCTGACTACTCCATAGTAGTGTATTCCCCCACAAATTCTGCTTCTATAATTGGATCCACATGAGTGGATATTCATGCCCATGCAGAACCCTTTACTAGACCCCAAATAGATTAAAACTGTGGCTGTGTGGATTAAGTATCAGGTTGGTGGGTTTAGTAGACAGAGAATAGTACAGCCTATGGATTAAATACTGAAGTCTAAACAGTCTCATTGCCATCCAGGTCTTGCGATCATGGAAATGACCACAGCTTCTGTACACTGTAGGTATATTTTAAGCAGCATCTAGAAAAAAGAGAGTTATACAAGGAAAAAAAATTTAAAGAAAAATATTTTATAAAAATGTATTAAAAAGAGTTTCTCAATTGGTTGAACAAGGCGCAAATCATGACGAACATCAAGATATAATTACACACTTATAGAGAAGTCTACTGTGAAAAGAAAAGCATTTTTTTCCCCCCAAAGAAGGAAAATGACAAGCTCAAATTATGAAGTATACTGTGCACAATCGAGTGTGAGGAAACATCAGCTCACGAATCATTAGCACCCTCAGAGTCGTGGACAGAGCATTATCAGCTCCATGAGTCTGAGTAAAACAACTGTCAACCGCCACCCGCTCTTCATGAGGCAATTAAAAATTTTGCATTGTGCAATGTGGAAAAAGTGAGGTCAAACCCAGCTAGCCTTTGCTTTGAGAGAGAGTACGTGGGGCCAAGGTTCACTTTTAAAGTTCAACACTGCTCTGTCTCCTCTGGGGAGCATTCAAAAAGTTATGTAACGCTTGCCAGGATTCGTGGTAGAGGCGATATCTTTTATTAGACCAAGTAGATTTTTGCAAAAAGATTTTTTGCTGCAAAATGCAGAACCTTGCAAAACGCAAAACTCGATTTTTTACATTTTTTGCAAACAATGTTAAAAATGTAAAACTTGTGCATTTTTCTACTCGAGAGAGAGAGAGAGAATGGCTAAAACATGACAGAACTGGGTGTCTGGACCTCTAGATCTTTTTGTCCATTGATTCATTGCAGAGCCTTGGGTGCAAGAGAGAGCTGTGGCTAATGCTGCTGTGCTTTCCATTGTAAAGGGAAAAAAGGGATGCGGCCGCGGTAACTTCTATTCTGACAGTTTTGTCAGCTTGGGAAGCAGGAAAGAGGGGAGCAGAGTGCTCTGAGGCAAACTTCTTTTTTGGACAGCATATATTGAAGGCGTTACTATACATGCCGTTCAGCTGGAGGGATAGGCATGTCCTCGAGGTTGTAAACCACCCTGCTCTGTGCACATGCCATACGGCTAAGTGCATTTACAGCCCTTCTTCCTCCGTATTTTATTGCAGAGGTCTTGCCCTGCAGCTTTCATGCTGGGCAAAAAGGGTTTTGGGGCCCTCACACACCAGAGCACCATACCAAGTTGGATATAGCCCTTCACCTCTCTGTGCTCAAGTTTCCCCATCTGTGAAATTAGTACAATAGTGTTTATCTGCCTCCCAGGTATAGGGTGAGACTCCCTGTTTCGCAAGTGATGCTTCTGGCATGGTGTGGAACGCTCTACCTTTCTAAACCACTTTGTTGGCCTTGGACAAAAGCACGTGCTCATTCTAGGGACTAAAACAGATGGATTTTTTTTTTTGGTATAGCTATAGCAAAGAAGGACAACCTGGGGTTAAAGTAGTATACCGCAGTCAGACTAGAAAAGTTTCATCGCAGTGTCGGAAGAAGCCATGGTCTTGATTACAGCTATATCCTTGCATGTACTGGAAACCTGGCCTTTCACTTGGGAGTTCACAGGGCTTTGCATTCTTGTTTTCATCTTGTGCAGAAAGTGAATGCTTTGAAGATATTTATCAAACAGGATCGTTAAGCCGAATGCTAAATAAACTAAGGAAAAGAAACCTTTAGACTTGGTTGCAGCAACAAGTACATCTGTTGCTGTTGTAGAAAGCAAACATGGTTCACTGGAGGGGAGCTATATATAAAAGCCCTCCCCCAGAACATATTTTGACCTAAAAAGCAAGACAAACATCTTGTCACTTAGCAAACTGCTTCATGTACCTATGAGCCCTGTTTTCCCAAGGGCTTTCCTAATTAGATACTGCTAAAAGAAGGAGCCCTTTTGACAGGATAGGTTTGCTACTCAGACGATTCTTATAATAGGCAAGTCATCTGCTGAAGTGGATCTGGTCAGCACCCCTCGATGATGCCAAAGAGTCGGGAAGAGAGAAAAGTAGGAATGGACCTGAAAGTTATGGGAGCCAGTTCTACATTACAGAGAGAGGGAGCATCCCACACACATACAGAAAAGACAAGAGAGTGGGCTAGACAGACAGACGACACACACTCATTAAACCACGGAGGAAGAGGAGGGCCTCATAACTCATCTCTTCCCACAAGACTAGGCTTATCTTTCTCAATTTGAAATCTCAACTTATTCAGATGCAGGTATAAGCACGCAGAAAGCCCCCTCTATTAACTCCGTGTTTGCTCACGGCTCTCTCAAGTGGTGCTGAGCTATTCCGTTTTGCTTAAGAGTCACCTATAAGTAGCTCTTTACTTACATCATGGTCCCAAAGGACAATGGGGTAGATCCTAGGCTGATGCTAATTAGTGTGGCTGAGTGTTTTAAGCACCAAAGCTTGAAACATTGTGAGCCTGCCCCTGCAACCATGAAATAGGCTGTAGAGTGGTAGCTCTTTGTTGTTTACACGGTGAACCTTTGGAGGTTCCTTTTTTGGGGGGCAAGGGGGGTGCAAATAGACTATACACAGTCTACCTTCAGAAAATAAACCCTAGGATTTTTGCATTACCACGCAACTCCCAGAGCCGGGCCTTGAAGAATAACAGCAGCGGATTTATGGTCGTTGAAGTTCTGGAGAAGTATTTTCTAAGAGCTCATAAGTGACTTAAGAGTCCTTTAGATTTCTGAGGGATCGCACCAAATATTGTTTTTATTTTACCTGGCTCAGGCGGTAATAAAGCCATGGTTTCTGAACTGAAGTGTAGGAAAGAGAATTTCAGCGAGACCAATTGTTCAGTGAATGGCCTTGCTCCCTGGAAAACTTGTCAAAAATCTTTTTTTCTATGCTGGTTTTAATAATCCGTGCCCAAATTAAGGTATAATCCATTTTAACTAACTTCATCCCAGTGTAATCCTTTTAAACCTTAGGCAATTTCTAGCTGTGGGAATTTTAGGAACACAACTCTTACGAAAGGCATTTGCTTAAAGAGATATGCCTAAAATGTTCGAAGTAACAAGTCATTTTGGACACCTGTTTTCAGGTGCCCAATCTGAGACCATTTAACGGGCTCCGATTTTAGAAGGCGGATACCCAGAAGTTCTGTAAATCACTCCTCTTCAACGTTTGTCAGACAAGGTGCTCAAAGACATTAGACCAAATAATTTAGTCTCAATTATTATTTATACTGCAACACCATTCAAAATGTGTAGCTAACTTTCTGCACAGAAGACTACACCATTTCTGACTCCTCCACATTTAAATCCCATTTGGATTCAGAGAATTCAATTGGTCAAAAACAGGGAATAATGTTTTGCTGTAGTACTAGCAGTAGTAGTGATAATACTCTTTAGAATGGAGAGAGTGTGAACACACACACACACACTCATCATATATATATATAATGATATATGGTCTAATTTATTATATTATTACATCACTGTATCATATTATACTACCATATACTTTTATGGTATCATTTAAACTAGTATACAATAAATAGTTTATATAATATAAATATAGATGACAGGTTTTTGCATACGTATACAAACACAATCTCAACATTACCTCTATGCTGCGGGTTTGAAGCAAGGTATTTTATTCTTTCTTCAAATTTTCTCTAAGAAACATTTTTGTTCTTCTAATCAATCTCTCTAGTAGAGTACTCTCACAGGCATTACTGAATGATCATGTACATCTTTCACTTGCCACAATCCAGACAGCTTTGCAAACAAAGCTTTGATAACTATTTGACATTTTTACCCTGGCTATTTGAAATTTTTACCCCAAAACTTTTTTCAATAGTCACGTTCTTTTTGACAAGGGGCAGCTCTCCAGGCCAGGTCTCACACCGGCTCACCCACCTGTCTCTACGGGGCAGTCTGCCCAGTCTTGCCTGCTATGACGTTGTTTCTATGAACCGATGGTATAACACGAGAAAGCTGCCCATTCTCTGCCCCAATGCCGGGGTGCTATCAGTGACTCCAAACCTCCCCTACACTGCAGCCCGTGCCTCACAGATGGCACCCGTGGTGGCATTATGCTCCCAGCCTGGAGCCAGATCATGCTTAGCCCTCACCGTCAGGCCTCTTTCACAAACAAATTCACTCCACGCTCCTCTCACTAGGGCCTCTTGTACTCTACCCCCTCTCACAAAGTCTCTCTCGCATCAACAACTTGTTCCGGCCTGCTGCCTCTTGGAGCGGCTCCCATAGGCCATATGCTTTATCCGGATCATGCCTTGGGTGGCAGACGTGCAGTCCCTTGGGCCTCTCCCGCAACCCTCACCTGGGTAAAGGTCAGCCACGTTCCTGACCTGGGCCAA
>JAGPOW010001296.1:132796232-132810520 GCA_030014935.1 Caiman crocodilus
ATGCCTGGCCCCTTCCAGGGCAGCTTTACATAAACCTACACAAACACACACTGGGCACCTGGCCCCACATACTGGGCGCCCAGGCCTCTGTTCCCCCTTCCTGGGGCTCCACACTTCCCTAAACTTGCTCTCCAGGAGGTTGACCCATGTGCTGCCCTTCAAGCTGTCCCATAGCCCTACTCAACCCTCTTTGGGGCCCTCACTACCACTCCTTCTCTGGGGTTACACATCTATCCCTTCCTCTGGGACTTCGGGGTTTCCCTCCCCTGTGCAGGCTCAGGTGACTGCAGCCATGCCTGGCCCCACCTGGCTCTTATATCCACTTTGGGCTCAGGTGGATGTAGCTATGCCCGGCCCCTTTGTACCCACAGTGTTGTGGGGGCTAGGGGTCAAAGCACCCCAACCCACCTTTCACCGGAGTGGTAACTGGTCTGGCATTTCCTGGGTGCTCCCGCACCACTGGGAGCCTCACCAGACCACCCATTCCAAGTAGGGTGCAGTTTTAGGTCATGCCCAGGACCAGGAACCTGCAACTCTTCCTCATAAGCTCCTGCCCTTACCTCCAAGACGTTTCTGTTGCAGCTCAGCCAGACAATATTTCTGCCTGGACTGGCAGCAGCAAACTACTGCATTCATACAGGCCGCCAGTATTTTAAAATGGCTGCCGCAATCAAGCACCTGCTGGCTGCTTGACTCAGCCCTTAAAGTGGCAGGCACTGCAAGTGCACTGCCACATTTTCTTTTGTAAAAAAACCCAACGTTTCCAAATAACTGAGCCTGAGAAAAGTTTGATTTTCAATGATAGATTATTTCATTATGGAAAAAATAAAGCCGATTCTATTCTTACTTAACTCCAGGTAGTAGAACTGTCATTTTTTGAACACTTGATATCAGCAAATATTAATTTTTTAACTTGATGTAATCAGGATTTTCCAACTGCTGGGTTACATGCAGCCCAGAAGGACATAAATTATGTCCTACAGGACATTTCAGAGCAGCTACACTGGCACAGCTCCAGAACCCAGAGGGTGAATGCCATTCTTGCTTGCCTTCTCTACCTTCTTACGTGCTCCCAACCAAATCCTGGGTCCTTGGTCACCACTGATCTTCAAGAGAGGTGAAGTGGGGGTGCACAACTGTGATTACTGCCTGCCCCCCATTCTGCACCAATGCATGAGCTCTAGTAGCCAGGCCTGTAAGCCACCACCCCACTGCCATCTGGCATGCCACAGTCATCTGGTCTGCAAGAAGCCCTATGGACTGGATCCAACCCATGGAGCCAAATAAATTTGAGAACTCCAAATTCAAACCTTGTCAAAATAGGTAAAGCCATCATCAGAAATGTGCCATGATACTAGGCCTGGCACATATAAAAAAGCTACTGTTTGAACTCTATAAGTACATTCCTGCAGTTTCAATAGCCAATGGTCCTTCCTCCTTTCTACCTTCCTAGCATTACACTCAGCAACAAATGCGTATTTTCAGAGCAGATTCCATACAATTCTGGGATAAGGCAGCTAAGTCAGAAGTTACATCCAACGCATATATTACAAAGCCCCCAGGAGAGGGTTGACTTGTAAGAGCATGTCTACATGTTCAAAAGACCACACTATGGTGCGACACAGTGAAGGACTCCATACCTCCTCCAGGTTCACTATCCTGAAAGGAAAGCAATATAAGGGTGAAGATACACATTACAAAACCTGTGGAATATTAAGTGGTATTAAAATTAGCATATACTGCGAGTAGTTGTATGTTAAGGGTTTCTTATCTTCCCAGCTCTAAGTTGCCACTAAAGGGCTGGTGAGGAGGTGCATGGCTAAGAGCCAGGACTCATGGGACATATGCGTTTGCAGTGGCAAAAATAGTAGCGGCACAGATTTGTGCCACTACTTTTTGCCACTGGACGTGCCCCTGCATGTGAACTTTGGTTTGGGGCAAAGAGCCCCTGCTTCAGGGAAACTTCCCTTTTCCCACTCCTCCCAACCCCTGGCATGCTGCAGGAGCTGGGGAACAACTCAAGGAGTGAAAACGCTTAGGCTGGCAGTCAAGGCATCTCCTGGGATTACCAAGCCTTCATATCTGCTGGCACAGGTTCCTCTCACATGTGCTGCACCACTTTTTTGAGATTTTTTGTTTGCTACCGGGACAGTCCCATAGTAAAATTTGCAACATGGGGCACATTTTAATGTTCCAGGAATGTGGCATGTAGCATCATAAACTGCACCTGGATGTGACCACAGGGCAGTGGGGGTGGTCAATTTCTGCTCTGTGACTAGAGGGGCCGGGGTAAGGAGGGGCGGCTGGGAGTGGTGCATGTCGGGATGCTGGCAGACAGCAAAGGGCTAATTTTATTTCCGTGCAGCAGAATAAAGTTAGACCAAAATGAACTTGGTAGTATGATCCAGGTTAACCCTTGCCTGAAGTGGCATAAAAAGGAGCTACTCAGAAAGCATTTAGCATGAGTTAATGAGCTTTAATGTGCAGCTACTTGCCATTAGTATAATCTAAATGGAACATGTAACTTCATCCTAAACTGCCATAGCATGTAGACAAGCAGACACCAATGAGCTTGTGATCTCAGGTGGGATTACTGGCACATGTCCATTAAGGCAGCTACATTACATCCAGTCCACAGTGTCCTCAGTGTAGAGTGTACATGGGCTACTTTACTACTGCATTCCCTTGCCCAGTCCTTAGATAGACATATGTGCTATATGTTTATACATCTTTTGGTCATACTGTAGCTTCAATCAGGGTTAAAGCTCTTAAGGACCACCGCCATATAATATACTTATTAATAGACATAATAGCCTTAATTAACAGGCTTAGCTCCAGGTCAATTAATGTGCCCCTACAAACAGGCCAGAAAAATACAAAACAAATATGTTAGAAATACGACTGTATATAAAAGATAGGTTTATAATTGTCAGTACATGTTTTCCCAATTTTTCACAGAAAAATGATTTGCAGTTCTATATTTTTACTCATAGGTGGGGATAGAAAATTGATACATTATTTGCCATTCTGTAGCTTAAAGATGCTCTGCAGAGACTAGAAAAAGGATAACGAACTTTTTCAGCCATTTAAATTGATGGATTTTCCATGTTCTGAACACCCAGGCCTTTGTAGAAGGTCATTTAAAATTGTATCTGCACATCAAACACACCTGTGTGCATCTCTTCAGGCAAGTACATATAAAGAACAGAGCCTTTGATTTTTCCTTTTCTTTTCCTTTTTTCCTTGTTAATGTTTGAAAACATTTTGGTTGTAAAAGCTGAGCCGTCTTTTTCTATCCCCCCCCCCCCAATATTCAATATATACATCTGAAAAAATATCTATTCATGAGAGAGATAACAAAGCAAGCATACATATTAGAAAGTAAAAATGCCACCCCCCATACATATCAAAAGAAGCAAATGGTAGCTCCCGACAACAATCCCAGTACATTCACTTTTCCTATTCACAGCTGTCAGAATGATGTAATCAAAAATAAACCGCACTTTATGATAAATGCCTCAGGGTAAATGTAGCTCACATATGCTGTTACTGTATCTCTTTGTTTTGTTCCTCAACATATAAAGGCCTTCGTTTTGAAATACCTTCATATTTGCAGATACTCAGAAACAGGGAGACAAAAACAGAAAAGCCACCCCATAACTTCAGCTGCTTTACCTCACAGGTGATCACATTATGCCTCATCTTCCTAATCCCCAAACTATTAAAAACTAATCTGACTAATTCATTATAGATGGCACATAGTGTTAAGAGACACAGTAAAGATCTGTCTGAATCTACACTACGTAAATTAAAAGGACGCTGTTTGAAAGATCCATGAAGTAGCCTGGCATGATATTTCCAAACACATTGCTGGCTTTAATTCAACCTGGTCCAGGGATGCTCACGCTAGGCTTAGGTGCCATTTAATCAATCACAGAAGCATTCAACTATAATAAACTCTTTCTAAAAATTATTTGTTTATTCCAATTTTTTGGTGATAACACCAAAGCCCTCTTCCCCATCATTGTTCATGGCACAGTATAGGCATTGAGCAGAATTTCACCAAAAATGATCAACTTGGGGAATATTCTGATAGCTCATTATAGAGACCAGAACTCTCCATCTGGCAGCCCGTAGGCTGCATTTGGACCACATTGAGTTAATCTGCAGTCCCTGTACTCCCACTTGCCCATGACTTCCTCCTTTATTCTGGCTTCTGCTTCAGCTGAGGTCTCTAGGCTTCCTCTCCCTGCATTTGCCCCAGGTGGTGGCATGGCATGACATATCCCAAGGTACTAGGGTAGCTTATAGCTCAGTGGTCACCAACCATTTGATCGCGATTGACCGGTAGATCCCAGAGCCTCTTGAGGTCGATCCTGGGCTGGGGGGACTGAATGCATGCCTCCCCCAGCCCAGCAGGTCAGTCGGTGAGGGAGGGAAGGGGCGGAGGCCCAGGGGGCATGTGCAACAGGGCTTCAGGCACAAGCAGGAACCACCTCTGCCACACACAGATGGGGGGCACTTGCCCCCCCAATTCAAGGCAGAACTGGAGGTAGGTAGTAGGGCTCGGGCAGGGGCAGGCCCTGCACAGCTGGGAGGGGATGGAGTCATGAGCAGCTCATCTGGAGGACCTGGGGAGGGGAAGAACACAGCCTGGGAGGGCATGGGAGACGCGTGCCCCCGGATCTCCCCATGGGGCAGGGTGGGATGGGTTGTGGGCTGTTCCTGCTGGGCTGCTCCTGGCCAGGCTGTGCTCTCTTCCTCACTGCTGTTGGGGTAGTGGGTTAGGGGGCAGATTGAGGCTCCAGAGGTGAGGGAGGGAGTGGGGGCTAGGACTAGGACCTTGATCTGTCCCACCCCCTGCCATGGCCTTTTCCCTTCCCCTCCCCACAGCCTTACCTGCTGGGTGGGGGTAGATGTCGAGTTCCTCTTAAATTCCTGAAGTGAGCTCCCAACCTAAAAAGGTTGGAGCTCACTGTGTAGCTGGTGAGCTGATGTAGGGGGGTGGCAGGGCAGGGGAGGCTGTAAAAAGAGGATTGGGATGGGGGCACTGCCCCTCACACAGTACAGCAGGTGGGGGGGAGCCACCTGTTTAGTGTCGGGTTGGGAAGGCCCTGTGGCTCACACTAGTGCAGCCCTCCTCAGCGGGGCTCTTAGCTGTTTGCAAGTTGGACAGCCCTGATAGAGACAGTCAAATTTCAGTGCAGTTAATCACCGGATATAATATTAGTGATATTTTCTCCTGGATGATTCTGGCAGGTTTCCAACTAGCTGTCACTAGCCAGTAAGAAAGCTATCTGCTCCCCCAGCCCCAACTGTCCTGGTAGCCATATCTTCACCTGTTTCGGTGTGCTGAGCATGGGTATCCAAAACTGTACGTGGTCTTCCAGGTGAGGTCCAACCAGTGGCTCCTGAATGGCATTCATACTTCCCTATCTCTACTAGAAATACCTTATCTAATACATCCTAAGACTGCATTGGCCTTTTCACAGTCACTGTGTTGTGGGGCTGTATTTCATTTTGATGTTTCATAGCCACCTGGGATCAACTAATAGAAACGGGTTGTTTTTCTCCTCTGCCATTTCCAGCCTATTCAACAAACAGAAAGATCTAAAAATACCCACAGTGTACTAAAACAACTTTCTCACATTTAAACTAGGAATGTTTAAAGCACTTTCGGCTATTTGGACTTTTAAATATCTAAATGAATTTACAGATAGCATCTTTCTGTTGCCATCACATCAAATAGACAAGTTACCCAGGCACTCTCTCTTTTGCACCCATACTAGGGTGCTTCAGAGAAAAAGAAGATTTAATAGACTGGTCAATATGATGAAGAAAAATATTTTCCTGACTTTAGCTGATGATATGTGTATACCCCCAAACCCCAGGGATATTGTCCTTGTTATTTTTGTTCCACTCAGTGGATTGTGAATGACTTTTTGCTACCGAAATACTGCTAGATGCCAATTTGCATAGACTTCATGCTTTTTTTTTTTAAATGGTGACCACAGCCAAGGTGCCGAGGCATGTTTCATGATCAATGAACTTCATTATCAAGCGTCAGCTCAAAACACAGAGCTGCAAATGCCAGTATGGAAGGCATTTTTGCTCTCCGTGGACTTGACTCGTGCGGTCCAGCTGCTCTGTGTTCCTCGCGTAGTTCTCAGACCAGTTTAGGGGCAGATGAGTAGTTTGTGACTATTTTAGTGTATGTTGCCAGTAACTTGTTGTGAGACCTCATGGGAAGCTTATTTGCATACATCTTGCTGCAAAGAATACCAGCTCCAAACTATAATAAAATACTGCCTGAGAAGCAGACAATTCACAAATGCCTGACTATAACAAACAGTGCATAAACTGAGCTCTCCCTGGAACTCATCAGCACAGTCCAGCTGCTTTTTGTTTACAGTGTAGGGCAATGTTTTCCCTTTCTGGAGTATGTACGGCCAGACTTTTGCATCAAATACTGGCATTCCCAAGAGCTCTTGCAACAAATATTTAGAAAGTTATAGCTTGATAAAAAGTAATGATAAGAGGAAACCACAAATTATAGATGTGCGTCGTCTGGGGCTTAGATTCACTACGAAGTTCAAAACTGGCAGGATTCAGCTTTTGGTTCTGTTCTAACAAAACCTACCCTGTTCTGGTGAGAAAATAATTTGCAACGTATATTTTTTGACAAGTTGCATTTTTTCCCCCAGTAAATTAGCAAAATGTCCAGAAGCACATCATTAAGCTCCTAAATGGTTTCATTAGTAACATATGCTTTTAATGAGTGAATAATTCTTGAGTTTCACATTGTTTGAACAGAGAATAGTGAAGGTCACAACCAAACATGCAAGCTGCAAAAATGTTTTTGTGCTAACTATAGCTAATGGAAATTGAGGCACGAGAAGAAAAGGAAAGGAGAACATACACAGACAATACAGAGCCATATAAATCAATATTATTAGTTAAATATTAAAATAAGTATTTTCTGCCTGCCCCTACCCTTTTCTATACCATCCTTTTTGACAGTTTTTTCCCTCTTCACACATGCTTTGGTTCTATCCTCCCCTTGCAATGACCTCATTTTTTTCTGTTTGAAAAGATGGAAAAAGGGGGTGGGGGGAAGGGAGGGTGAGAAGACACAATCAATCAGCAACAAACCACAACGTCTTTTGTTCACAGACAATAATCAGTTATCAGTAAAATAGCTATGAAAAACTCTACTTGAAAAAGCTAATCTTTTTGGCTAAATGCACACATTCAAAAAAGCCCCTGGTGGAAGCACTTTAACTAGCAATGCTTTACTTGAAGTAGTATAAAGTAAGAGTGTGAATGAACATAACAGACATTCGCTGTTTGGCGGGGGGGTCGGAGCCTGCTTGCACTGGATGATGCTCCGATGTGACTTCCCCCCGCCAGCCGGCTACTGTCAGCAGTGGCTGGGGAGGAGAAGACTTTGGTCAGTGCCAGCTGACTTTGGTCAGTGCCAGCCAAGGGGGCCAGGCTGGCATTCTGGGAGAGGAAATGAGCTCTACTTGATAGTAGAGTGTGCCCCTATACAACACCGCCTGGGATGATGGTGATCGCACTGCGAGGTAACCCTCAATGGGAGTTGGCACCGACATTCAATAAAGCACTCTAACAGAACGTGCTTTAGTCTAATACCTCGTCCACTAAGAGTTAATGTTGAGTGTGATCTGCCATTTTGAAAGCACTCTAAGAGCCATGAACATCTGTCCAGTTATGGCTTTGAGCGCTTTCTGCATGCTGAAAGCACAATGAATGTGACATCTGTACCTAACATTTGTTTTCAGAGTTTCATAGTTGTTAGAAGGCTTGGAAGGGACCTTACAGATCAGCAGGTCCAGTCCCCTGCACTTGGGCAGGAAAGACTGCTGTGGTCAAATAATCCCAGCAAGATGGGAGCCAAGACATTTTTTAAGGATCATCAGGGAGGGTGAGTGTACTACCTCTGGGGGGAGCCTGTGCCAAACCCTTTTTAATATGCCACTGCAAAAACCATGCCACTTTGTTAAGGTATTGTACCTAGCTTTAGTGCCAATGACCCTCCCAGGGCTGGAATACCTAAAGAAAATAAATATGAAAAGACTGTGATGACTGAATCAAATTTTTCCTTAGCTTATTACCCACTATCAATAAACACATTTTTCTTCCTGCTCCATTCAGCTCTGGTAGCAATTGTGGTATTTGTCAATATAAAAATGACATTTATGGATGTTGCTGTGTGACAAACTTTCAAGATGGGTTTCGATAAAGGAAGAGAGTAAAAAAGAGCAGCATAAAGAACTCCCTGCTCCCTCAAGGGCGTGCAAGCAGGAGTCCTCTGAGGAGCTCAGGAACGGCATCTTTCACGGGCTGCTTTGTTATTTTGCTCATTTTCTGACGGGTGCCCAGGACCCTCGGAGGGAAATGGAACCCTGTTGATAGCGCTCACAAACAGCGGTAATCACAAAGGTCCAGATCACAGTGTGTGGAAACTCATGATTTTGTCATTCGTCTCTTGATGCTTTTTATTTATGGGGGTTTTTTTCTCTGAAGGCTGCACTTCTGAAAATGTTGACACTTTTGTTTCATTTAAATAAAATTTTCTACAACTTGAGGATGCAAACAAAGCCAGGAAAACGTGAGGCATAAAAGCTCAAAAAATGGAAGACAGATAAAAAGGGCTGGAAAAAAAAATCAGTTTACTCTTTTGTGATCTTTTGGGATCTAGCTTAATATTGTGCAAGCACTTGGGGTCAGCAAGACTGAGCTTATGAACTCCTTATACACATAGGAATCAAAACTCTTGGCAAAGGTGATATCTTTTATTAAACCAATTAGTTATTTGCAAATAACCTTTGCAGATATCTAGTTGGTCTAATAAAAGATGTCACCTCTGCCCCAAGTTTTGATTCTGTTTGCCTCTAGACCAGGGACGGGCAATTATTTTGGGCAGAGGGCCGCTTACTGAGTTTTGACAAGCCATTAGGGTGGCTAGGATGTGGAACCAGCTTCCTAGGGAAGTTGTTCTTGCTCCTACCTTGGGCACCTTCAAGAATAGATTAGATAGGTACTTGGCTGGGGGGGGGGTCAGACTAGATGGCCTGCTCTAGGCCCCTTCTGACCCTAGATACTATGATAGAGGGCTGCATGACAGGGAGCCCAGAGCAGATTAATATTAATTTTCTAAATATTTAGGGGCCCTGCGGGCTGGATAGAATGGCCTGGTGGGCTGCATCCGGCCCCTGGGCCGCATATTGCCTAGCCCTGCTTTAGACCAATATGGCTATAACCTGGATCCTTTATTCACATAGGACATAGGTAGTTCCACTGCAAATGATGGGGGCTGGCTCTCATTTAAACCAAAAATGGTTTTGGTAACAAAAAGACATCTTAACATTTGTGTTAGAAGAAAGGAAGAGTTGTAGAGACAGCAGCTGCATCCGTTCTGCGAGCTCTCTTCTCAAATGGGACATACCATGGCAGTTGAGTTATTAATGCATCCTACCATGGGAACAATTCTTCCTTTACACTGGAAAATGGGCCCAGAATCATGAGTTTGAAAGAGATCTTTTTGGATTGATCCTTACTTATCTTTCAGAAGAGTTCATGCCTGTGAACTGTTCTCAGATTTCTTAAAAGTCTCTCAGTGGATTGAATTCATATAGGCTAAAAGCAAAATCCTTTACTGAAAGAGCTATTTAAAAGCAAATTTGTGGTAAAAGCTTTATCAGCTACAAAAGACATCCATAAATACAGTCTTAGATGTTTCCACTTGCCTGGCCAGAATGAAGTATTCAATTTTTATTAATTATAGAAAGGTATTTGGTCTCTTAATTGGTGGGCTATTTAAAATCTTAGCTGGAATGTTCCTTGATTCAGTTCCCATTGAGGTCAATGGAGAGATCTCCATGGACTTCAATGGGCTTTGACCCTTTAAATTATGACTCTTTTACAGACTGGTAAAAAACAAGTGGGGGTGGGTAGGCAGGGGAGAGAGGCACTGGTAGATATAGATGCCCCGTATCTTGCTACCAAACTCAGAGCCATTCAGACTTACAAAAGTCAAGCCTGGGAAGGTGGCACATAATCCCACATTTAGGCACTTAAATACAGAAAACCTGTGTTAACTGGCATTATACTACCCGAAATACTCTATTAATTGTAATTTCCGGCCGGCTAGCCAGCTGGACGCAGGGGGAGGGTGGGCAGGGAGAAGCTTGCACATGGTGGCCTCCGCCACCCACCACCTTGCACTGCCGTCACTCCATGTGTGGTCATCACCACCCCTGAGCATGCAGCCCCCATCCCCCCATGCTCCACAGGGGCTTTCAAAAAGGTTGAACTCCCCTGCCTCAGATAACAGGAAATTTTAGATACCCAGCATCTCCCCCTTGCCTCAATCATGCTTAACAGCTTTTACTCTATGCAAATATCAAGGTAATAAGCACTCATTGATCATGCTTAAATCCAAGGAAGCTATAGGTGGCTCAGCCCATTTGAAAAATCCATTCAGTGAATATCAATTTAGACACCTTATTTAAAGCACCTAATTGAAGATTTTCAAGTGCAAAAGATTTAGTATCACAAGCCCTCATGGAAGTCAACAGGACACAGGCGCCTAAATCTCTTCAACCACTGCCTATTCCCAGGTTTGAAAAAAAAGTCCTAGAATGATTATGGCACTCTAACTCAACTTGCTGGGTGAAGGATTTCGGGATAGTTTTGATCCTTTAGGTTAGCTGAAGAAAGATCCAGCCTACACTGGATACTGATTCTCTCCAGTCCACCAGTGCCTTGGATGTGGGTGTGAAGTGTATTCTGTCCAAGTTTGCAGATGATACTAAATTGTGGGGTGAAGTGAACACACTGGGGGGTAGAGAACGAGTGCAGGCAGGTTGGAAAAGTGGGCAGAACATAATAGGATGCAGTACAACAAGGACTAATGCAGAGTGCTGTGCCTAGGGAGTAAAAATAGCCAGCACACCTCCTGGCCGGGGAATGACCCTCTTAGCAGCACAGAAGTGGAAAGGGATCTCAGCAGGTGCATAGCAAATAGACCCAAGGCGGTGATGCTTCCCTTCTATGCTGCATTGGTGAGACCGCAGTTGAAGTATTTGCATCCAGTTCTGGGTGCCGTACTTTAAGAAGGATGTGGAGAACGTGGAGAGGGTCCAGAGGAGGGCCATTCATTATGGTTAGGCGCTTACAGGCCAAGCCCTATGAGGAGAGACTGAGGGACCTGGACTTCTTCAGCCTCCACAAGAGAAGGCTGTGAGGGGATCTTGTGGCCACCTACACATTCATTGGGGGGGGGGTGCAGGAAGGAACCGGAAATGCTCTGTTCACCAGGGTGCCTCTTGGGGTAACAAGGAACGATGATCACAAACTGACAGAGAGCAGATTTAGGCTAGATAGCAGGAAAAACTTCTTCACGGTAAGGGTGGCCAAAATTTGGAATGGGCTTCCAAGAGAGATGGTGCTCTCCTACCTTGGGGATCTTTAAGAGAGGCTGGATAGGCATCTGGCTCGGGTCATCTGAGCCCAGCGCTCTTTCCTGCCCCGAGCTGGGGGTTGGACTCGATGCTCTGTTGAGGTCCCTTCCAACCCCAGCATCTAGGAATCTATGAATATACAGACCAAAAGGTGGCAACTGTGATGTGGATAGTCTGGAAAGTATTCCATAAAGCAACATCAATTAATGTCCACGGCTTCAGCAAGATCGTTGAATACACTTTTACTTCATGGGTGGAAAAAGCCACCAATACACACCCCCACCCCCACGGAGAACGAGAGTGACAGAGCACTTTGCAAGATAACAAAAGGAGAAATAAGTAGAGCTGAGCAAATGCAAATTGCTCTTCCATTTCTAAACAGCAGCTTAGAACTTCTTATATCCCCATCATTTTTGTCTCGATCCCTGCATAAATCTAATTGAGAGCCACCAGTTTAAATGCCTCAGTTGATGTATACCAGATATGGTCATTCACCCCAACTAAAGCCTGTTTCCCAATTTAGCCCACAGGAACATGTTAGAATTCATGCCCACAGCATTGCTGAAGTCAGAGATATCTTGGGTTGCTATTATGGCAACATGCTGAAAATGTTACAGATTTGCCTGTAATACTATTTAGTTACTCTAAAAAGCAGGAGATTTAACTGGAGGGGTTATATTCCTGTTGGCGGTGGGATGATAAGATTAGCAGGAAACTAAAATGTGGCTGACTGAGCAAGCATAGCGTTTCTTTAGAAAGAGCTCAACAATTTAATTTTTCCAAGCTCTAGATCCTAGTCAAGCTTAATTACAGTCAGTGGAATATTTTTTTAAAGCAAAGGCAAAAAAATTGAGGGCAGCAAGACATTTCTGCATCAGTTTTCAAAAGCCTCTCTAGTTGGAGCCAGAGAGACATATATTTTATTATCCACTGCTGCCAGGAATGACATGGGTGCGGGACAAATAATGTAAAGAGGGGAAAATGCAGTGCAAGGAGATTTAATCCACCTAAATTTGAACCACAGGAGATAATAGTAAGTGTAGTTGGGAATTTTCAAAGCAGCTGAAAGAAGCTAAATCCCTGAATTTCACTGACAGCTGGGCATATAACTCCCCTCACTTAGGGATGTGTAAATAATAGATTTTCTGGTTTGACGACTGTATTGAAAAAAAAAAAGAGATCCCCCCCACACAACAGTCTGAACTGAAACGTTGCCCATGGTGACAGCGTTTTAGTATCCTCAAAACACGTCTTTCAGTTAAAAACAAAATATTTCATTTCCATTTGGAAGTAAAGAGTTAGTTGTAGGCTCATAAAGCTGCTTCCCCTCATTTTACCTCAATGCCTAGTGGGTAAAGCACTAGCACGGGATTTTGAACACAAAGACTAAATTCCCACCTCTGAGGATAGACAAAAATATCGATCTCACCTATCAGGCAAGTGCTATAGTTACCAATCTATAGGGTATTCTGCGATGCAGTGGTTAGGGTACTCATTACAGGAAAGGTAAGACACATGAGTTACAACCCCTGCTCCAAAAGCTGTTTAAATGTTTCATACAGCATGGAAAAATATCAATAGGGAAAACAGAGCAAGCCCAGAATACCCAGGATAAGTAACTCTTTGAGAGATGAGGTGTGAGTGCGAATCCTCTTAGGCACTGGAGAGAAGTGACCTTGGGTGTTCCTCATCTTAGAGTGTCACAAGCACTGAGATAGGAGGTCCTATCCTGTTCTCGCCCACAATAATTCTTCATATGAGACTACATGGTGAAATAGATATGAATGTATTTATAGTTTTGGGTTGGCCAAAAGCACATTTTTTAGTAAACAAAGTATTTGAGGAAAAGTTACCATCTCAGGCTTCACCACTTTCCACAATCTCACCCAAATGACTATTATTAGCGCCTGAGATTGCTGTATGCCTATTTGTGGCATTGCTCCAAATTCAGTTTTTGCAGAAAATTATTACAGATCCTGGTTTATCTTTATCAAACTATGAGCTCCTTTTTGATTTTGAAATTAATTCGCCTTTTTGTTGTTTGTTTGTTTTCTGACGTCATTTGGAATTAAACTCCGAAGTAGAGCATTTTGACACGATAGAGTCTGTGAAATGGAGTCTAACAATGAATTGTTGTAAACTCTGTTAGTCTATTCAAACAGAAGCCCCTTTGGGCACATCATCTCTTCTGCACAGTTCAACTCTCATGTGTCCTGGAAAAAATGCGTGTCCACGAGGTTGAAGTTCTGTGAAAAGTTGTACACCTGGACACAGCTCCCTTTCCACCTGCAGCCCCATCCCGTCTGTCTCACCGAGCATGACCTACCCATGGGGATCCATAGGCTGATGGACCCTGCCCACCCATATTCCTGGCAGTCAGTGCAGATTAGGTGGGCGAGGGTGGCCAGGGAGCAGGGCCAGGTCTGGCGGTGGCAGTGACACTGGCAGTGGCAGCCAGAAGGAGCCACTGCTGCCAACGGTGCTGGGAAGCTGAGTCTGGCTGCTGCGCATGTTGGGGTGGTGGAACTGGCTGCCCCCCACACCTGGGCCAGGCAGGATCAAGGGATTCACCGTGGGATGGATAAAAACTCTTGGTACTCTGGATCAGGCCCACGGGCTATATTTTATCCACCCCTCTCCTGTGTTAAGCCATCTGTTGAAGCTGGACTGCAAGGCAGCCAAGAATACAAGTTTCACGGGGCCAGAAACACAGCAAGGATGATGCATGATTTGGTAGCATACCGATGAGTGCATTCCACTGCCAGGGAGGAGTTCTGGGTGCTGGTCTCTGCTCCCAGG
>JAGPOW010001296.1:132819841-132885029 GCA_030014935.1 Caiman crocodilus
AGAGCCACCCATATGATCAGAGCATTAAAAGGCAAGCCATATGAGGAAAGGCTGAGGGATCTGGGACTCTTCAGCCTGAAGAAAAGAAGGCTGAGAGGGGACCTGGCAGCAGCTTTATGCTACACTAGGGGAGTACACCAAGGGCTTAGTGAGCAATGGTTCACCAAGGCATCTAAGGGGAAAACCAGGAGTAACAGCCACAAACTCCTGGAAGATTGTTTCAGGTTCAACATTAGGAAAAACTTCACAGTCAGGGTGTCCAGACTGTGGAATAAGCTCTCTCCAGAGGTGGTACAATCACCTACCCTGTGAATCTTCAAGAGGAGACTGGACCGTCTCACCTAACCCCAGCTGTCTTTGCTGCTTGGTGCAGTGGGCTGAACCCAATGATCTTCCGAGGTTCGTCCCAGCCCCTTACAATCTGTTAATCTGTATCTAGAGAGAAACTTCAGGAACCTCCAAGTTAATAGCTGCAACTGAACCCAGTGCTTGTCAGCATGTGAAACATACGTTTGCAACATGCCTACTGAATTGGACCTTTTGGGAGATTACGAATTTATGCATGCTTTTAGCTCACACCAGCTCATGTGGGGGCTTGGCATATACAGAAACATGTGGGTACATGGGGATCTTTGAACTCTTACACCTAGCAGCCAAATGGGTTTCGCAGGTTTTGGAGTGCAGTAGCATAACTAGTGACATAAGGGGGGCATATACCTTGGGCACTGACTGGGGCGGGGGCACCAGGTTTCTCCCACTGGGAGCCTTTTTAATGGCTGCCCCTAAATGGCCATAGGAGCCAGGCCACACTAATCAATGCATTTGGAGGCTGGGGTGGGAGAAGTGTAGTGGTGCTCCTCCCTTTCCCCCATTCCTTGGGAACTTTTGCTTCTAATGTGTCGGTACAATGTTTAGGTATGGGCAGGGGAGAAGCTGTAATGAATGGGGCACCAGGACCCGCTCCAGAGGCAACCTGGCCACAGAGCGTGTCAGTAGGGTCCACTGACCAGTAGCAGCAACCTATGAAGTTAAGACTTCCCTTCTCCTCACCCAGAACCCCATTCCCACCCATGTCCTGCACATGCAATGAGCACCCTGCACCACTGCTACAGTGGGAGTTTCTGGATCACTGGGTTGTTTTTTGTGGGGGATGGCGGTGGTGTGGGAGAGAAAGAGGGAAAGGGGCCATTTTCCTTGGTCTTGGTGAGGCTGCAGCTAGAGTACGGCATCCGATTCTGGGCTCTGCAATTCAGAAAGGATGTGGAGAAGCTTGAGAGAGCCCACACACGAGTAAAGGACAAGAGAGCAGGCCTTATGAAGAGAGGCTGAGAGCCACGGGACTTTTCAGCCTGAAAACGTTTAGGCTCGGGGGTGACTTGGTGGCAGCCTGCAAGTAAGTAAGGGGTGTACATCAGTAACTGGGAGAACATCTGTACACCAGAGCATCCCAAGGGAAGACAAGGTCTAATAGTCACAAACTCCTGGAAAACCATTTTAGACTGGGCATAAGGAAAAACTTTACTGTCCGAGTCCCCAGGGTGTGGAATAGACGCCCCACAGAGGTGGTGCAAGCACTTACTCCGGACACTTTCAAGAAACATCTGGATGCTTATCTTGCTGGGATTATTTCCCCCCAGCTGACTTCCTGCCCCTGGGGCAGCAGGCTGGACCCAATGATGGTGCGAGATCCCTTCCAGCCCTACTGTCTATGAAAGCTGTGAAATCTATGGAGGCTGCAATTTGTGCATTTAAATTCTACTTGAGTCCTATATTAGCTACCGTATTGGATCTTGCTACAAGTCCTTAATAACCAATTCCAGGGTATTTTGAAAAGGTGCGCTGATGGGGAAAGATTACAAAAGAGCACTGCCACCATAAAATGCAACAGTGTTTGTCACAATAGGTTAGCTTTTGAATTAAACCAGATGTATAGGAGTGTAAATCAGAAGGCATGCCGATAATCTACTTCAAAATATGGAAGACTGAGGAAAGGAAGAGGCGCTTATATATTAAAGCAAATTATTAAAGTTGTTTCATTATTGCAGGCATGATCTTCCTTCCTCTAGGAAGATAGAACTTTTTATTGTTGCTTCAAAAAGCTGCAGAGTGGAACTCATAATGATGCCAACTGTCAAACTTATCATGTCTCAATTCTATTAACACCTTCTTTTGAAGTTTCTAACATGTAAAATGCAATTTACTATAAAAGGTTTCAACACCTACTGAAAAAGAACTCAAGAGCAGAGAAACGCTGCATTTCAGCATATGCTTCAGAGAGTTCAGGAGGTTTTCCACTGCTGCTAAGACGCTCTGTAGGCTTGGGAAATTGGTAATGCGCTCCCCTGCCAGAATCATGAAAAAAAAATTTACCGTTTATACTTGAGAGGTATGGAGACATTCAGCTCTAAAGTGGATGGTGTTGCTCGAGCTCAGGTCAAGAAAGAGGAGTGAACCGAGCTTCGATTCAAAGTTCAAAACAAATACAACCCCCGTTTGTACGAAGCTCAAGTCAGTTCACATTGAGAAGCAATCTATGAACATGATGCACTTCTTCCTCACGCTAGTGTCAGACTGGAGGAACTCCACTATATGAAAAGCAGAGCTTGTGAAAAAAAAGAAAAGAAAAGAAAAGAAACCCCATGGGGAAAAACGTGATAGGCATTTTCTTTATCTTTTTTTCAAAAATCAAAATTTGAAATCTTCCAATGTGATGATAACAGATACAGGTACAGTTTAATACCTAACACCTAAGTGATCCACTAAAGTTGTTTCAATGTAATTATAGTTAAATATTTAAAGTGGTTCAGTCCAGGAATAGGGTTATGTGGGCCGAGCTCATTGAGGGATGGAAAAGGAAATACGTTCTATCAGTATGCCCATCCTTTTATAGCCATGTGACTGACACACAAGGTGTATACAAACTGTTGATCCAGTACAGCTATTTCAGGAAAATTATTACAACCCCAGTCAAATAGTTAATCTAGATGCAGAAGAGGATATTACACCCTATTTTATTCACTCACAGATTTCCACATATTTAAATTAAGTTTCCTTTTGCTCCATTGAGTCCCATGATTCCTGTGGTGTGTCATTATGGTGCAAGGTAACCATACTAAAACATGGCTCTGAAGTGTACGCTCACTTCCTACACCAGCTCCCAGACCAGAAGTACTATAGCCATAGCATAGGACTTATTGGCGCATGTGAAGAGCAACAATAATACAGGTTTCCCTGGCTTTATGCTGTACGCATGCTCCTGGAAAATGGCGCATAACTCAAATTTGCATAAAGGGAACCCACTTTTTAATGCAACACATAGAGATATGCTCCAAGGCCTTTACTGTACTGACTCCCAGGCCCATTTCTGCCACTTTTATAAGAAGATTTTGGTACTCACCACCAGCAGACAGGCTGTTGCTGCTGCACGTTGTGCCCAGCTGCAGCTGCCCTGGGAGCGGCACTGCTGGGTTGCGCCGTGCCCCGTCCCTGCCCAGTGGCGCGATGCACATGGCATCATGCCACTCCCAGGGCAGCTGCAGCTCCAGAAGCACAGGCACCAGCTGCTCTGAGTGGCGAGCTTCCACGACACCAATTGCATAAGAGCGAAATTACCTCGCATACAAATCGTTTTTATACCAAAAAGTCGTTATCACATAAGAGCGAATTTACACGTGCAGAACTCGCAGAAAGCGAGGGAAACCTGTAGAGCTACGGTGTTTCTGGTTCAGGAGCTAGCATGGGGATTGCCTTAGCACAACACTGCCTTATTAGGTTTAGGTTATATAGCTATAACCTAAATGATTCCTTTTAGATACCACAGTTCCTCCTCCTGCAACTGCTCTTTACTAGTGAAAGGGCAAGCTTTTGAAAGGTGAGGAACGATTTTGGGTATCTCCATTTGTAAGCGTCTAAATTCAAACATTGTTATGACTATCACTTAGGTCTTTTCAGGCCCCTTTGGAAGTCGGTTCAAGTTGGCCGTGTAGAATCCATGCCACCCACAATTCCACATTGCTTTTAAATGACTCAGCCAGAAACGTTAGCCAATAAAATGTAAGAGCCCGCACGAATTGTCTTGAAAAACAAAGCCGCAAACAAACAAACAAACCCCTCTTCCAAGAACTGGAAGTGTTGAGTTTATAATTGAAGCTTTTTGATAGCTATTCTTCTCCTTGATAGATACAAACGAGCCATTTATTTATGACTGAAGCAGTGTTTTCCTGTTGAACTATCCATTTTTTTTTCATAGTTAAGTTATTTATAACAATTGTAACAAAGCCTTGGGCTTCAGAGCTCTAGATAAGGCTGAATGCATTTTATGAGAAGCAGAACATCTTGGGACAAAATGCCTAAAACAGTAACAACAAAGAAGAGTGGATTATGTAATCTGAACACAAACAAGTCTCTTTCCCCCTTCATATCACTGTCCATTGAATTCTACATCATGCATAAAGCACAGCATGCATTCAAAAGAAGTTCTAATGTGTCATTGTCATTATATCTTGTGTTGCATTATTTACAATCCCAATGTCAGATTTCTGTGGGGAAAACTTCACAACTGCAACAGACCTTGCTTTAGGGGGCTGCTGTGTGATGAGAGTTTTCTTCCCAAAGAGCACAGATAATGAAACTAAATCAATGGCATTTTTCTCTTTCCGTTTTCTGAAGGCTTTTGTGATTTTTCTTCGCACTTCCCTTAAAACGTGGGGGATCAAGGCTAAGATTTCAAAATGAGTGCATTAAATTAAGCACATAAATAGGTACGTTGGGGCCTAAATAAGTGATCTGATCTTTGAGAGAGTGCTGGGAAGCCTTCTGCTTTCACTGTACTGTTTTGCTGAAAAAAAAGGTGGGAGAGAGAGAAAGAGAAACCCAGCATTGTATTCAAGACCATTATCACATCCATGCTTTGTTATGATGGGGATATTTTTATGGCTGGGAATATTTCAGCAAATAAGTCATTCAGACCCTTTTTTTAAACAGGCAGCTAAAAGTATGGTAACCCCAACCCCGTGAAAGTGGTGGCATTTTTCAGAAGGATCCACTGTGTAACCAGTGCCTCACTTGATTTTTCGTGGCTTTTTGGAAATATATATGTGACGGGCTCCTTGCTTTTGCCTGGCACACCTGGCTTGGAGAAGGGCACTTCTTATTGGTGGAACAGTTCCACCAATAAGGTAACAGTTGGGAGGGGCTTGCTCCACCCCTGCCCACAGGTGGGGGAGGGTGCAAAAAGCCCCGGACCCGAGTGAAGCCTGCGCTTTGTAGGTTCAACAGGCTCTGGTGGGGCATGGCCGCTGGAGAGAATAAAAGGACAATGTGCTTGGCACACAGAGGAGATGCAGTGGGGGAATGGAGAAAAAGGAAGAAGGGGCAGAGAAGAGCTGGGGAAGAGCTGCCCAGCGGGCACAGCAGTGCCGAGAAGAGCCCTGCAAACTCCTCTTTGCTGGGACTGACGTCACAGCCCCATCGGTGTGCAGAGCAGTGCATGGTGCGCAGACCTTGAGTCTGCTCGAGGCAATCTGGGTCAGGCAGCCAGGGTGCGGCGCAGAGATCACTGCATGGAGCTGCTCGAGGCAGCTCGGCTCTGTAACCCTTGGCAAGTGGAGGGTCACTGCATGGCACATCTGGGAGTGGATCAGGGCTCTAGGAGCCACTTTGAGTGGCTCGAGCCCCATCCCCTGGCATGTGGCCAGGTAGCTGATGCAGGCAGCATTGGGCCGGAGGGTCCAAGAGCTGATTGAGCCCCTGCACTGCATGAGGCAGCTTGGGCCTCCAACCTATCTGGGCAGAAGGATGAGCCCTGCAGTGCATGGATCGGTACATGGGGCCATGAGCGGGCCATTGGGTGTGGGGAGAGAGAGCCCATGCAGCAGAAGGCCACCCTGGTGGGAGCTGCAGGCAGCCCTGTGAAGACAAGAGTTGTGAGGTGCAGGGAAGAGGGGTCTCCCACAGGGGAGGGAAACCTGGGGAGAGGAGCCAACAGGGGCCCTGTGGGGTAAGGGTCGTGACCCAGCCCAAGAGATGAAGTAACAGCAAGGGTTCCCATCACAGAACCGGGGTGGTGGGGAGGAGGAGTCCAGGTATACCTACCCTCATTGGCACCCCGAAGGGTGTAAGAGTGCCTTACATTTTGCCAGTCTGCACCTCATATTTTGTTATATTTGGGTTGTTTTGAGCTCACTATTTTATGAGCATGGGTGTATGCCTATATCTCTTATCTAATGCTTCTTGGTTAAAGGTTTTTCACAAGTTGTAAACAGTTCCCTGCTGTTTATTCTGTGATACTGCTGCACTTACCTGCTTCAGGATCCACCTGCTCATCTCTGGTGGGTGTGGACTGTTGGCATTTGCTTTCGCTTATTGCTTCAGGGCTTATTATAGACCTGCATTGGGTTTGAGGCCACTGTTTCCAGATGGCTGATCATTGAAGTCAGCATTGTATATAAAGTTAAGCTGTAAATATTTATTCTCAGTTAAACGTTTTACCTGTATCTGTGTGTGTGTGTATACGTGTACACGTATACACACACACACACACACACACACACACACACACACACACACCATCCACAACTGGAAGGGATGAGTGGTCAGGTGGTAGTGCTGTGAGAGGGATGTGGCCATCTATGTACCAGGGCAGGGCAAGCCAGCTTAACTATTTACAACTACTAAACTATTTAACTCCTGGTTTTCCCTTGGGATGCCCTGGTAAACACCGAGCCCTTGATGTACTCCCCTAGTGTAGCTTAACTATTTCCTTGCCAGGCCAGGCCAGGATGGCTTAACTAGTAACAAATTTATTAACATTTTTTTAAATAGTTAAGCCATCTTGTCCTGGCCTGGCTCTATAGAGAATAGAGGAACTGGTACAGACCAGATCCTCTCACAGCGCTATCACCTGACCACTCATCCCTTCCGTTTGCGGATGGGGCATGCCCTCGGGTCTACCCAGGCTACATACATTAACAAATTGGACAAAAATCCACTCTCTCTACTTCAATTTTATTCAACCTTTACTCAGGCAAATTCCCAAAGGATCACAGTTACTCACTGAAGATCAGCTCATAGTGATGCACTAAGCTGACCACAACTTAGGCTATGGAGCTAATAGAGGGAGGAGGCACATCGTTTTATTTATACCAGAAGCGAAATTCTGCTGAGGATAATTGTGACAAGCATGTAGGTCTCAAGAGACATTGAGGCAGAAGTGAAAAACAGTTTGGGGTTTTATCCTACCTACAGATCTTATATATTTCCAGCATGACTCAGTGTTTTCTAGCCTTTTCATCAGTTGAATAAGACTTAGCAATTTTGACAGCATACATTCAAAGCACCATACAGACGTTAATTAATAAGCTGGAGACGATGAACAAGTGGTGAAAGTTTCAACTTTTTGCCTTGAACAGGATGGCCATAGCCTTCCATGGACCAGCCAGCTATAAATGCCAGCCATGAACAGCATGACAGCATTCAGACCGGAGCCTGCAGTCAAACTGTCAACGGCATCTAATTAGCAGAACTCTAGATCAAGAATAAAACGTGTTTGACTCTTCATAAAAATGATGTGTAAAATGTTACATAATGACACACTGCTGCTCTACATCCCCCTAATGTTTTGACAAGGGGCGTCAAGCAGTGAAATACGGCAAAGCGCCAACGTATTTGTGTGATTGTGTGTTAGGGATCTGCATTTTCTGTTTTGTATTGCTCAACAACAATCCCCCCCCCCCCCAAACTGGATCAGACCCTGGGGATGAATCGACCTGGTGGACCCATTGAAGCTATTTTTTTTAATAGGACCCCTGCACCACGTGTGTTGCCAAATTGGAAGGTGAGAAAGAGAGGTAGTAGGGGGAGAAAGCTTGGTGTCCTGATTGAGGCACTGAATCCCAGGCAAGAGAAGCAGAGTCTGCCTACTGTTTTCTAGCAGGAGATACCCAGGGATACGATTTGAAGACATGCAGATTTGGATAGTCACAGTTGCAACTGAAACCAAATGAGAGTTGCTCTCTTAAAAAAAAACAAAACCCCAAACCCTCCAAGACCAAAACCGCATACATCTGTATCTCTTGGATCTCAGTTGGAGAGCAAACATTGGTGGAAGGCTTTGACACTAATCGCTCCTTGTTGCAGGTCCTCACGTAGGACAGGCATAATAAAACCCCTGAGGTTTTATGCCTCTGATGTATAATATAAGCCGATTCCTGAAATTCTCATATACTCTAAATGATGAACACCACAGAAAAGTCCATAAGATACGATTCGCAGTTAATAATTCTGTCTTCAGAGAAGGGTTTGAGAATTAGGCAGTAAAATAAAGCACAAGGGCCCATGATGATTTTTGAACAGAGCCCTCTCCATCCTATCTGGTGAATGAAATTGGGTGCAACACAGCTACTGCCTTTTTGTGCAGCAAACCAGTAACCAATAGATGGAAACTTGACAATCCAGATCCTAGTTATAGCCGTACTGGAGTACTCAGTACAGCCTGTACATTTGCTTCAAGACAGTCAGGGTTCCTCTAGAGAAAAAAAGGGGAAAAAAATCCAACTAAAAACATCCCTGGTAAGCAATCAAATAATAAAATATCATGCATATACACAAGAAAACCAAATTAGGAGTGTATTGGCAAGAGTAATTTTGACATTTCCTAACTTTCTGAGTGCTTGACTTTGCAATCTAACCATTATTTAAATATAGTTTTGTATAAATATATATATGAATTTATTTTTCATGCACCTTTAAAAATTTCCTAAGAAAATCACATTCCTGTGAACCATCCAGAGGCCTTGACTTGGTGTCACATTAATTGATCCAAATAAAAAGCAGTTTATTTCTTTATCTGGCAGGAATCAGAATCGTTCCATTAAATCGAGCAGAAGCGACCACTTGCAGCATCTGGATTTCTCTTTCTCATCGTTTTACAATGAAATCCATGTTTCTTTCCTAAACACCCATCAGTAATTAGAAATGGTCACACAAATGTTTTGGGAGGGAAGTAAAGTAAAAATGTATTTAATTCAAAATTTGAAAAAAAAATTATAAAAGATCACTTCTAGTTTTAAGTGTTTATGGACAAGATTGCAAATCTCTTCTTGTTTTAATTTGAATTGATAATTTACACGATATGTTCGGAACAATGGTATATTTGATAGGACACTTGGGTGATGGTCCTCGCCCTGTCATTGGCCTGTGGGATGAACTGAGTAAGTCATATCACAGCCCGATGCCTCAGTTTCCCTAGTTATAACTGTGATAATGGTTCATAGATTCATAGACTGTACGGGGCTGCAATGGACCTTGGAAGATCATCAATCCAGCCCTCTGCACCAAGCAGGAAAGACTCCTGGGGGGTCAGCTGACCCCAGCATGGTGACTGTCCAGTCTCCTCTTGAAGATTCACAGGGTAGGTGATTGCACCACCTCTGGAGGGAGCTTATGCCACAGTCTGGACATCCTGACTGGGAAGAAGTTTTTCCTCATGTTGAGCCTGAAACAATCTTCCAGGAGTTTGTGGCCATTACTCCCGGTTTTCCCCTTGGCTGCCCTGGTGGACCATTGCTCACTGAGCCCTTGTTGTACTCCCTAGTGTAGCTGTAAGGTGCTGCCAGGTCCCCTCTCAGCCTTCTTTTCTTCAGGCTGAAGAGTCCCCGCTCCCTCAGCCTTTCCTCGTATGGCTTGTTGTGCAATACTCTGATCATAGACAGGTAGCTCTTCTCTGGACTCTCTCAAGCTTGTCCACGTCCTTGTTAAACTGTGGTGCCCAGAACTGGACGCAGTACTCCAACTGCGGTCTCACCAGAGTCACCTCCTTGGTTTTGCTGGAGATGCACTGATTGATGCACGCCAGAGTATTATTTTCCCTACTGGCTACAGCATCGCACTGCTGGCTCATATTCATACTGTGGTCTATTATTACCCCCGGTCCCTTTCATTCGTGGTGCCAGGCAGTTTGGTGCCACCAAGCCAGCAGGTGTGTTGGGGGTTGCTCATCCCAAGGTGAAGCACTTTACATTTCTTGATGTTGAACTCCATCAGATTCCCATCCGCCCAGCTTGCCAGCCTGTCTAGGTCTGCCTGTAACTGTGGTCTATCTTCAAGCGCGACCACACTTCCCCATAACTTGGTGTCATCTGCGACTTGGCCAGCGAGCTCTTCACCCCCACATGCAAATTGTTAATAAAGATGTTGAAAAGTACGGGACTGAGCACGACTCCTGCAGGACACCACTGCCCACTTCTTGCCAGGATGACACAGATCTGTTCACTGTGACTCTCTGGGTCTTATGCTGCACCCAGTTTCTCGCCCACCTGACCCATCTCAGAGTTAGGCCCACAATTGTTCAATTTTCTCGCAAGGAAATTGTAGGATACTAGTTGAAAGGCCTTTCGGAAGTAAAGGTATACAACGTCAACCTAGTGCCTCACGTCCAGGTGGCGAGTTACCTGGTCATAGAAGGAGACGAGGCTGGTAAGACACGATCTGTCTGTGATGACGCCATGCAGCTGTCGGTCAGGATTTTACCTTCTGCCAGATTACTGCAGATAGACTGTTTGATGAACTGAGGATGGTACTGATCTCTTTTCTAAAATGTCTGATAAAAAAAATACTATATAGTTTCATGGCAGTTAATGTAGGGATGAGCTGCACAGAACTATGGAAGGAAACGTCACTTTATAGGTCTTGACACAATTTTTAAATCCTTTTTTTCTTTCAGTCTACATGATCTAGCACTGATTGGGAGCTGAGCCAGATTTATAACTCAGGGGACCCTTTTTACCAACATTAGATAACTCATTTACCTTCTGTATATTTACATTTCCTTGTCCTTGATATAGCATTATTAATGCTAGCTACCATGCAAAACCAGACAAAAAATTAGTCAATCAATGGTCAGGTTGTAAAAAGGACACCAAGTACTGGGTTTTTGAACTTGAAAGCTTGCTTAATAATTGTTTTCCAACTATTTGGGCTGGTCTAATAAAAGATATCAGATTCACTCAAGGAACCTTGTCTGCCGACGTCTACATATTCATATTGGTGGATATACTATTTATACTGTATTTGGAAATGGAAACGTGGTGGAAGGTAAATGCAAAGAGATGTAGTTTGGAAGCTGAAGAAGGGGTAACAAAACCTTACTGAGCAATCCCTCAAAAGATGCCCCAGGTTTAAAATAGAAATTACAAAGGAACGGATTTGTGCCTCGCTCGCACCAGTTTCATGCACGGCAAGTTGAAACGACTCCCCTGGAGTCCTTCCCAGTTTACAGAGATGTGAGCAAAAGACTACTCAGCCCCAATTATAACCAGAATGCGTTTAGAGCCGCATCAGTCAATGTAGCCATTGCACTGAAGACCACATCATTAATGTCTCTTCTGGACAGCAATAACGGAGGCATTTTTTATTGCCTTAATGAATACTGACAGCAGCAAAACAAACTATGTACTTGCATTATATATACACTGATGGAGAAAAATATAACTAACTTCTCAATCCTGGTTTTTTTTTTTAAAAAAAAACCTGTAAGTTATACAAGTTCCCTGTTGCCATGGTTATTTCAGGTAATTCAAGGCAATTAATGCCCCAACATAAAACAAAAGAAAAAATCATCCTCACAGTACAGTTCAGCCATAACTTATTTAGAAAATCCTTCATGAGTCACAGGCAGCTATCCCCCTATCCCTCTCATCTGTCTTCAAGAAAACATCTAGCTATTAAAGACATAGCATTCCCTATGGACTCTCGTGACATAATGATCGAAAGACCAAGAACAACAACAACAACAAATCCCAAACCCCCACAAAAAGAGTCCTGTAATCTGCAAAATATTGTCTCGCAGAAGTGTGAGCGAATCAAGTGGGGGGGGGGGGGGCTTTTGCATTACTCTTAAAACAACAGAAGTCAGCAGAACTCTTTAGGTGCGATAACGTACTCCTATAACGTATCATAGATCATCCGCATCTTAATTAACTCATCTCTCACAGAAGAGGGAGGGAGCTCTAGGACACATTATAGAGATTATTTTTCAGAAATTGGAGGCACATTTGCAGCTATGCGATTTCAAATAGGGAAGGAGAATCACAAAAACCTAAATTTTGGAGATGGAAAAACACATCTCAGCTAGGTCGTCAAGGCCGTTTCCCTGACGGTGCAGAACTGGTTATTACAGCTGACTTTGTTGTTTTGCTTAGATCCGTTTTAAGTGGCCAAAGCAAGAAAGAGACTTCACCATCCACAATTTGTACACAGTCTCCTGAGAAAACTACATCTCATCCTAATGGGTCTCATAAGCCAAATACTCATTTTAAAATGTCCCTTGTAATTAAAATCCCATTACCCTCAGCTCTGCCCCTTTGTACACTCTAAATAGTTTCTTTTGCCCTGAAGCTTCACACCCTCAATGGATACACATAAAATATGTTCCCCATCTCCTCCTTGAATCATTTTTGAAGGAAAGATTGCATAGAGCATTGGACCAGATATGCAGCTGACAAAAACTGGCAGAGATCCATCAAAGCTGCTTGAGTTATGTTAATTGACATCCCGTGAGGCTCAGGCACAGCATGGATGTCATGCATCTAAGACTGCAATCTCGCAAGATGCTCTATATGACCCATGCATGACTCTTTCCAAGCCTGGGCCTAATTTGAGAACCCTATTAACTAAAGCAATCAACTTCGTCAAAACAAAGACTTCCTCTGTATAAATCCAAGTGGGGTTCATTCCCGGTTGTTTCATTATTGTCAAGGAACTCAAATTTTCACTCACTTTTGGCAACTGGACATTTTATTAAAGGGATTCCTCAACCCTCTTCTCATATAAAAAAAGTAAATCCTTTTGGCCACACTCCACTTCAAAATAAATTTTTTATGCAAGTGAGTACTTAGTCCCCCGATTCTCCGGCACATAACCAGAACATGACTATAATGACTTAAAGCATCTTTGAACTTTGCAAATGGAATGGAGGCGCGGACAAAGGTACCGCATATATTTGGAATAAAGTCCTATTCCAGGCATAAATACTGCCACTACAATCCCCACCCCCTGCTATTTTCAAGCCTGTTTCTTATCCTAGACAAATCTCCGATCATAATGGCCAGGAAATGCCCATTGTTTTTAATGAAAAAAAAAACCCCAAGCAATCTAGATGGGGTTTATTAATACCTCTTTATGATAGAGATGGTATTGCAAGTGCAGCTCTGAGACATTACAGCTGGACTTCTCTGGCAAAATCCTCAGCTGGTGTAGCACTGTTAAGCTCAGGGGAGCAGTGAGGATTTAAACTAAATGAGGGTCTACGCCAAGTTCAACTTCATTTATCCCTTCAGTGTGAGTAACTTTCTGTAGATACCAAATATTTATATTTTTATTATAGAGGTTCCTACCCATTGTGCTAATAACTCTGCAGATACACAGTCAGATGTAATAACTCTACATATATGCAGTCTCGCCTCTCAAAACACTCACGATAGATAAGCAGAACAAACTTCCCGGGAGAGGAGTGGGAAGAGAGACACAGAGCAGGGCGGTGACAAAAACATTAGAGCTATCCTACAGAGCTGACAAAAGGGATCTAAATATTTTTCCATAGGCTGACAAAAGATCCAATTTTTTTTTTCCAGAAAAAAATTAAGAAAAATCTGCCCTCTCTTTTAGTAGGAAAATTTCAAAATTCAATTTTGTTTCCCTGCAGTTCTGCTCCTGCCTTCAAAATCCTATCCAGTGCAATACTGCTTCTGAAAGGGTCTTAGGAGAATATGGTACTTTAAAATGTACATAATGTTTTATCTGTATATAATTTAAATGAAATTAAGGCCATCATGAATGATCCAATGGCTATAACAGGTTTTTATGTTTGTCATAAATTTTTAACATGGAAGAAAATGAATCAAAACGTATCTCCCTTATGGTCATTAAATAATAACTCTAGAATGTCTATCATACTTAGGTATCCTATTTTAAAACTTTGGGAGGAAAAGAGATGTAATTAGGTTGATGGATATTTTTGATAAGGGAATAATAATGTCATTTTCAATGATCATGCCAAAAGATGAAATTCCATCTAGTCATTTCTGCTGATTTTATTACTTGAGCATTATGTGAATACAGTTTGGGGAAATGAATGGAAAGAGAAATAGCTGAATATTTTGGAAAATAGGGTGACTAACACTCCACCAAGAACTGAAAGCGTGTTTGATGTATGTGGGCTCAAATGCTCCCCTCTGCTAGAAGAGAGGGAAATGCAAATCAGGTGAGGGCAAAAGGAGGGAAGGAGTAGGGGGAATGCTATTTTATGAATGAAAGCAATGCTATTTTATGGATTATTCCTTCTTTTCCTTTACCCCAATGAAGGTTTTCTACTAGACTCTGATCTGAGAAGACCATTCATGCTCCCTTGCATTTGCAGTGGAGTCTGGAACAAATTCAGCAAGAATACTTCCAAGGTGTCACTTTTCCAGAAATCTCCATGGGAGCACAGATTTCAGGGTGCTCAGATACTGGATCTCGATTCAGAAGATCCCAATTCAAATCATAGCTCTGCCAGAGATCTCTTAAGTGACTTTCGATATGTCACTTGTCTGCAACTTTGACAGCAATTTAGGATGCCCAACAGTGGTTAGGTCCCTTTGAAAACCTCTGCCTTAATTTGTTCGTGGGTCATCTATGCCTGGCTTACCTGTGAAACAGGAAACAAAAAAGTATTTCCCTATGTTACAGCATGATATATAGTATGCATGGCAATCATAAGGTACTCAAGCACTGGGATGATAAAGGCGTATTAGTTCATGGAAAGACAGTTTTTTGATACTAAGGTAGTTGAAGAAAACGTTAGATAATACAGAGATGCACGACGGAAAGGAAGTGGACAAATTGGAGAGAGTCTGGCAGAGGGCAACAAAACTGGTTTGGGGGCTGAGACATATGACTTGTGAGGACAGGCTGAGGGAACTGGACTTATTTAGTCTGCAGAAGAGAAGACTGAGGGGAGTTTTAATAGCAGCCTTCAATTCCCTAAAGCAGGGTTGCAATGAGGATGGAGCCGGACTGTTCTCAGTGGTGACAGATCAAGGAGCAATGGGCTCAAATCGTAGCAAGGGAAGTTTAGGTTGGATATTAGGAAATATTTTCTCACTAGGAGGGTGGCGAGGCACTGGGACAGGTTACCCAAAGAGGTGGTGGACTCTCCATCCTTGAAGGTTTTTAAGACCTAACTTGACAAAGCCTTGGCTGGGATGATGTAGTCTGCGACGGTCCTGCTTTGAGCAGGGGTTGGAATAAATGACCTCTTGAGGTCCCTTCCAACCCTCACTTTCTATGATTTTATGATGCTAAGGCCTCCAGGCAGATCGACTTGAGCTTCAAATGTTCCCAAGCCTGCTCATGTATTTTGTTTAAAGTATTATTGAAACAGTCCCTAAACAGCATTGGGAACAGGGACCAGAATCCGGGCTTCTCTCCCTCTCCCACCCATACCCTTGTCACCAGGCGAGAGCAGGGGTTGGTAACCTTTTACTAAGGGCGGTCACCTTAGGCAGCCAATCCCTGGCTACCACTCCATGGAGAGGGATGCTTTCTAATGGAGATCTGGTTGGATCACCCGCCAAACAGTTCAGAGAATTTCACTGTGTGATGCCCACAGCTAGTTTAAAATTTCAAGGAGCAAATCTTTCAGTTTATGGAAAAGTCTTATAGCATTTGATAGAAGAGAATTATCTTGCTATAGTTCTTTTTTTCTGTTTCTTTTAGCTAGTATAGAGAATTTAACAGAGAAGTATATTTTGGGTATAGAATTCCCCAGAATGCCGACGCTTCTACAGGCGAGCTTACCTCCTCAAGATTTTGAATGTTTTGTTTAGGGAAATTCATACATCTTCAATTAAACTGCATTGTTTTTGCCTATTTAATGCCACTGACCTTTTCCATAAGGAGCTTATAAAGAGGTATGCCTGGCGGTTCAGATTTTATCTCAAGTTGGCGTTCATATTCACGGCCGAGTTCACAGCAAAGTTGCTCGTTCGTGCCTCATAGAGAAGGGACCTGTGGTGAGCAGCCGTTTCAAGTCCATACACCACTCATGTGGAGCACAAAATCACACTCCCACTGTAAGAAAGAGTCTTCTCTCATCAAGGTGAAAACAGGTGGTATTTAGAAAGTGTCCCTAACATTGCTCCGTAATCTTATTTCATAGGCTGACTCCTTAGGGTCTGTAATTTCATTTTATGGTTATACATTAACAATAATGAGCTCATTAAGAGACATTTTCAGGGCCAGGCCCTTGGTCCATTGCTTTGCTTTAGTTGTACAACGGGAGTTAAAGCTTCTCTTCTATGGCAATAATAGCTTCTCCTGAGAAGGGGAATCCAGTGCAAAACCAGTGTTATCTGCTTATAGCCATCCTCCCTCCCTAGAAGTCATTCTGCAAAGAATGAAGGAGAAGAGAAGAGAAGACCAGGACCAAAACACCAGTGTCAGTGTAACCAATACTCAATGCACTTTTCCCAATGGAGGTCCTCTCTGCATGATCCCCTGGGGCACAGCAAGTTACCACACGCAGCAACAAGGCAAGGACTGGTCCTTTAAATCAAGCTCTGGTGCTTTTTGCTTAAAATGTAGACGTCCTTAATTCAGTCTCTCATGTCAGACAAAATGAGAGCTGTCACTGCAGTGCTGGAAGAAATCCTAGGAGACGATTTCAGCTATTATAAATTAGACCTGAAACCACTGTCCAGGAATCCCTACTGACTTAGAATTTCCACCCAAATCTGTTTCCCATCTCTCATCCCTTGATGTTCATCCCTTAGCAATTGCATTCTTTCACATTTGCATCGAGAAAGAGTCGGGACACTAAAACACTCGAGCCAAATTCTAATTCTAGCACTTCACTGATGTGAATAATCTCATGCTTTGGGAACATATTTCCAGTTTACAGAGTGTAACCAAGTATAACGAAGGTCCCTCAGCATCATAAAGAAAAAGGCAGAAATCATTTCTCCATATTTCTTATAAAGTAGGTCTTAATTACACCCCTTTAATACTTTGCAATGAAGTCCATGCAGCTCACCAGCACACCTTGTCTAGCAGAATAAAATGTGGGTTTAATGTACGTATATTTTATCTGAAAACTAGCATTCCTTTGGGGGGTTTTTTTTCTTCTCCCCTCTCCTCCTAATTCATCATGCATAAATCTGTTCATTTAAAATGTTTAAACAAAAATCTAAATGGAATATTTAGAAGGCTTCTTGGAATGCAGTCTTTTAATGATAAACAAGGGAAAAAATAGGAAAAATCATGATGATTTGACTTGGACACAATTTGAAAGAAAAATAATCAAACTTGGACTCTGTTATGTAAATTCACAACGCCGGCTTCTTTTTGCTACACTCCAGCATTCCAGGCATATTGACTCTGACTTTGGAAACTCAGATTGAGGTTTAAAGTTGTTTGGAAGCGGTATGCATTTAGAAATCATTTATTGTTTCTAAGGGTAATTAGATACGTAGCTTAGATACAAATGATATGGACTTCTGCATAAATATATAATTAGTTTATATAATAATTTGAATAATTAGTTTGCGCGCGTGTGTGTGTATGAGTTACTTATTTACAATATGGTTGATATTTATAATTTACCTATAAATGAATAATATGGACTGTATTATATACATACACATACATGTACACATATAGATACACACTAATTATTCTTTACAATATTCTACATGCAACTTCTCAGAAACTTTGAGTTTGATGGCGCTTCCTTCAGCCATTATTTACAGGACAGAACAAATACGTAAGGGAGGATGGAGGAGAATCAGAAGACATTTTTTCTATTGAACTTTTCATGTTAAAAAGGATGTTTTGTTAGAATTTCCTGCACACTGAACTATCATTTTTTCTAGGCAAAATGTCATTGACATTTTAAACCATTTCAACCTGCTCCAGAGAAGGTAAAAAAAGGGAGGGGGGGCAGAGAACGAGGGGAGGAAAGAATCGTTGAACAGAAGGGTCGACAGAGAGAGGGAGCGAGAACGAACGCATTATATTTGAAAATAATTTTCATAAAATTACACCTTTTTTTTTTTTTTTTTTTTTTTTTAAGAACGCGAAAACATTTAAGCTTGTTCCTCACTTCTGACACAGCTTTATTAACTTGGGAGATTTTCTTCCAAGCAATCAATGGAACAAACTGAAGGTTGGCATAAAGGGACTGAAAAGTGCACTGTAGGATTCACTTTAGCTGAATCAAGCGGAGCCTGTCCTTTATCTGAAGTTTCTTACAGGCCTCAAGGCGCTTTGCACATTTTTGTGAAGGCAAAAATGGGGGGAACATACTTCTAGGCCCTGAAAGTACTAGAGTTCCCCTTGCTATTTGCTGAGAGGAGACTCTGCATAAGGCACTGAACTGCAGACTCGCATTTGATTCCTAGTTCTGCCGCAAGGTTCCTCCATAACATTGAGCAAAATGCTTAGCTGTGCCCTGTTTCTATCACGAGGATAATGCTTCTTTCCTTTGCATGGATGTTGCGAGGAGAAAAAATAGTGAGTATTTGTGAGGCACTTTAGCCAGATCAGAAAAACACTTACGTGTGTCAAGTGGGACTTTGGTAGATTTTAGGCACTTAAGTCAAAGGCCCCTAGCACACATCATACTTAAGCTGTGATTAACCAGTTGATCAGGTCTTAAGTAGTTACCCAGACGCATGTTAATGCAATTGATGGCTGCATAAAACAAGGAGTAGGCCAAAAGTTATTACATAAAATCAGGTAAGATGTGTAATAACTGTACAGCTGGTTCCTAACACATCATTAACTAAACGTGTGGCCAAGCTGATTTGGGCACCCAACGTCCAGCGTGCATGGAGGCCCAAAGGCTGAGTGCCGATTGCTGCTTCTGCCTTTGTTGGACAAATGAACAACGTACAGGCTCAGCAAACCAAGGTTTACTACACAGTGTATGGATAACCGAGGCAAATTTAGCAGCTTATATAAAAATCAGTCTGACTCATTCACACCATACATACTACACACCATTCACAGCATCCGCACTACGTCACCAATCCACGGCGCTTGGAATCACGCTGGGCAGTTGCAGGCTTCTTCAAGGCAGTTGTCAAATCAAGAGGGGTGCCGGCTTCAAATCTCTTGACTTGTGGGTAGGCTGGTCGATGCTCAGAGACTTCTCCACCAATCACTTCTTCAGATGTAACCAGTAATAGAGTCCAAAAAATGAGCACGTGTTATCTCTGCCTTGATTCTGATAAGGCCATTCAGCTGGAAGAAATGGTAGACCGGGGCTCTCAATCTTTGCGGAGCAGCTGGAGTCAGGGGCTCCACTGCATGATCCCTTGGCTGGTCCAGACTCCCAGCTGCAGGAGCACATGGTGCAGACGGGAGTCTGGATCGTCTGATGGGGCTCCCAGCTGCAGGAACTTGTTGGCTGATGGTGCAGGGACAGTTTGGGATCGGGTCCTGGGCTCCTCCTGCACGAGCAACATGGTGTAGTAGGATCTGATGCTTGATCCCACAATCACACCTACTACATGTGTGGCCTGGCAGGAACTACAATTGTGGGGATCATGTATGATATCTTATCCCACTTCATTTGCCAGGGGCTTAAGAGATTCACCCTCAAACACAAGCACAACCCCTTTTGTGCCTGAACATCTACAGGCACCTAAGGTTTTACCAGCAAAAGCACCTTGTGTTCTGCCACTACAGGTACCCAGAATTTCTGCCATCTTGTCAGGACTGAACATCTCACTACCACTCTCATACTGAAGTGTAGGGCTGTGCGAAACAGCACCGTGCCATTTTGACATTTCAACAGGACAGTGTTTCATTTCGAGTTTTGTTTAGTTTCAAAACCACTGCTCTGTTTCGTTTCATTAAAACGGTTGTGCTGTTCTGATATTTCAAAATCAAAAACCTCTGGGTGATCTTGCTTGCCCTTGCAATGCACCCCCCATTTCTACCCCCTTTACCCCACTGTTTCAGAGTGGCCTGCCTCTGCTTTGGGGAGATGGGGGCTTTGGAGTGAGAGGGGGACTTCCCTTGGGGCATGCTCCTGCTGGTGCCAGGCTGAGGAGGAGCAAGGGCAAGGGGGTGGTGCCCAAGGAGATGCACCAGCATCCGTGTAGTGCTCATGTGTTTTGTTCCCTTGCTGTGGCAGATTTTGGCTTGGCAGTGCAGGCAGATAGCATATGTGGGATTATCTGCCAGCTCAAAATGATCCCAGATCATACTACTTGCTTGCACTGGCACGCCTCTCCTCTCCTTGCTGCTTGTGGAAGCCTCATCCCTGCTAGTTGTAAGAAAGAGGCTGTGTCTCAGTTTGGGGGGGGGGGACACAACACTTACACCTTTCCCTTTACCGCCCCCACTTAAGGCCTGCCAGCTGCCTTACCAGCATGCTTCATGGTGTGTTTCATAGTTTCGTGCTTTTATACAAATACATAAATGCATCCGCATTCCTAAATAAATTCTCTAAGGTGTGTGGTCTTGTACGCCACAAGGTATAAATGTATCTGCATCCCTTTAAAAATTCGGAAAGGTGTGCAGTCTATGCCACAAGGTATAGATGTATAGAAATAATATATAAATGCATCTCCCTTCCTATGTTAATTACATTCAATAGTGTAATATCTAGTATAATTATAAAATGGAAAAGACTAAATCAATGAATGTAATAATAAAATAAAAACATCTCCAAGAAAGAAAAAGGTATTCTGGAATCCCTCTTGCTAGGCTAGGCTAGCAAGTAGGAAATCATTCAGATCAATGCTAGTAGTAGCCGTCGTTGTCTAACGCTCCTGAACTGCTGGAAGATAGCTCAGTAACTGTCAGACCGAGAGGCAGAAAGCAGGCCAGGTCAAACAATGCTGACTTTTATGCTGTTTTCCCATTCCTCCCCCCACTACACCACCTGCTACCCTAGGTGTCCCTGAGCTCCTTGCCCAGGGGGAGCTGGGGGCAGGCAGTGGAAGCTGGTGGGGAGGGGGGCTTGGAAACTCCAGTGTCAGGAGCAGGAAAGTGATGGAGGGTGGGTGGGAAAGATGGTATGGTGCTGAGACAAGGAGCTTGGGGCTGCAGATTGACCCTTAGAGGCCACATGAAGCCCTAGACTGCCAGCTGGACACCCCTAACATAGAGCATGCTTCACATAAACCATCAACACAAAATACAGCCACCACAGCCACTCTCATTCCAAAGCACAGATACAGGACATGGTCTTACCCGCTTTTTGAAGTTAGCGTACACGCTCACTTTTTCCACCTCTCAGCCACTACACTACAAAAGGGCACTAGCTCTCCTGCACCTCCCCCTGCACAATCCTGCTGAAACTGTGGCACTGTGCAGCAAAGAACACACCTTTCTTTGCTAGATGTGAAGGGAAAGATATCCTGACTCTAGCCCATGGGCCACAGAAGATTAAATCCTGAAAGATTAGATGTTTGCATTTAATGAAATATAGACTGGATTTAACTTGTTACTTTGTTCTACATATCTGGAAAAGGAGGTGGGGGATTGCATGCAAGGTAGGGAAAGTGTTTTCATTTCCTGCCATTATCATCTTATGGTGATTCAGAAGGCAAAGCCCGTCTTCCCCTGCTTCATAACAACTTTGATGCTAGAGAAGGGACTCATTGGAAATACCTAATTAAGAAGGTCAGAAAAGGTCAGTGACTGTATTATCCCTGTAGTTTTATTAAGTAAAAAAAAAAAAAAAAAAAAAAAAAAAAAATCAGTTCCATTTGGAAGCCTTCTATTGCATAATTTTATAATTTCAGCAGAGACTCATCCTAGGCTGCTGCCGGCATTGACTTTGCATTTAGCATTGCTGCTTTCACTTTAAATGCTGCCTTTTTCCCGTCTCTGCTTAGCAATCATGGACATTTCTCATTTTGGAAGGGGGTGGGGGGGGAAATCAAAAAAAAAAAAAAAAAAATCAGCACACAGTGCTAAAAGGGCAACCTGTAAAGATGTAGGAAATAATGAGTGGAGAATCTGTGTGCTGCCTTCCTTGCCTCATTTAAACCCCCTAAGCCTTTTACTATGTACAGATCTCTAACAGGTACCTATTCAGCAGCTCATTTGAAAGGATAGATAAAGATAACTTCAAAGGAGCTCATGCAATCTCTAGATCTATATATAGATCAATAATCTACAAAGTCTGAATCAATGTTTTATACAATGGATTAAAGTTGGCATAAAAGAACATTTAATTTTTTTCTAACAAACCTATACCTAATAGTTTGCAGAGATCCCACCCCCCTGCCAAATGGTTATCGCCTACTGGAGTAAATTATAAACATTTTGAAAATGAGTGCCGATATAAAAAAAATGTAATGGCCCAGCTGAGATGCATCCTCATTATGCAAAAGGAGAGTATTAAGTGACCACAAGTGCATTAAAACCATTAGCCATGAACTATTCAGAAAACCACACTCATTTACATCTCCCTTGAGACACTCGCTTTGAAAATATGAATGAGATGGTGATACAGAAATCAGCACAGTAGACCTTGGGTCTGGAGTAAGAGAAAGTCCCTGACTGGAAAGTTGTACCTTGTAAGTAGACAAGAACTACAACAGGCATGATGGGGGGGATAGCAGCATGGAAGAAGGAAAAGACCTGGACAAAGTCACACAACCAGGAGTTTCTGGCACCTCATCACTCTTGGTTCCCAAGCCAGTGCCTTATCATCTGGAGTGTAAAGTATATTTTTATTACTATCTTATTATTATAAATTTGAATGCCAATACTCTTGATGTGCCAGGAGCTTTTCAAATATACAAGAATGGACCGTTTCAATACCAAGAAGTTTGCAAGTTTTGTCACTGAAGTATAGCCCAAGGTTTGAGGGGTAGGCTGGGGGCAATTAAAGAGTCTCCCCTCCCCAGAGAATAAATTCACTGGTGCACAGGGAAAACGGGCAACCTCTTGGTGTGATCTGCTAGCTCCACAGACCATTATGTGGAAGGAAGGTAAAAAACTAGGGCATTGTGATGTTGAGAGCTTCTCTAGGCTTCAAATTACATGACATTGCTTTACTTCCAATTCTCTGTCAAACAGGGCTAACCATATTCTTCTGGTTTAAAGGGAGGTTATGGTGTGGAAAGTGAAGGTAAAATGAAAAAAAAAATGCTCCTCCTAATTCAAGAGAGCTAGCAGTGCCAACTCTGAGGGTTCAGAAGCTATGAATCATGTCCCACCAAACCTAAAACCATCCTAAAATTCATGAGAGGTTGAAACACATAAAGTTTAATCTCTTTCTATTTGGTTCTAGGTCTCTAGGTCAGGGGTTGGCAACTGATGGTCTGCAGGCTGAACCTGGCCTGCTTGAGCAGCTTGGCCTTGAAGATCTGCTTGAAGAGCTGGGGACTTGAGTTGCAACTGAGCAATGCAATGTGTTGACTTTCACGTGTTGACAAGCAATGTGTTGACTTGCATGCAATTGAGCAGCTACCTGGCTGGGCAGCTGGGAGCTTTACTTTGGCTATGGCACAGCCAGGCAGCAGGGAGAAGTGGCAGCACTGGTGGTGAACAGGTCCCAGCTCTGGCCTACCTCAGACCCAAGCTAGGCCATTTCAGCCCACTGCCAGAATATGCTGCTGATTGCTGCTCTAGCCAATATATTGTTTCAAGGTTTTTTCCTTAGCTGCAGGGGCCAAGCATTATCATCATTATTATAGTAATAGCGATGGTAATAATAATGGTAATGATATTGATAATAATGATAATAATAATATCTTTTAAAAGCTATCTATATTACGCCAGGACTTAAGCTCTAAGAAAGACACCAAAATATTGCAAGCATCATTATGAACCTGGGAGAGTTGAGACTGACTGCCTACGTGCATTCCAAATTGCACCAGCTTTCCTTATCACATTTTATATCTTTTTGCCTTCAGTAGGAAACTGGTGTGCTGTGCATGGATCCTGAGACCCTTTGTACTTTACAAACTGAGAACATAGTAATTTCTTTAATTACTTTTGACTTGTGATGTTACATCTTCCTTTTGATGTCACTAAAGAGACAGTAAAGCTCTGGGAGAGTGAGCTGGGCATCACTGACTTGAAGTTTAATTAAGAATCACTGGAAGAACCTTTCACTGAAAGCAATACATGATCCAGAAAGAACACAACCTGGCTTCTAGTTCCTGGAACAGTGTGCAAGTCTGGCACCTTTTTCCTTTATAACACAAGCATGTCCTGGAAATCATTGAGAGCTGATAATGGAGCCAAATATGCCATTGATACAGTCATTTTTCAAAGCAAAAAAGCATGAAGGGGGTGAACAGCAAACAGTGGCAACAGAGCAAATTAGGGACTATTTAGAAAAGCTGGAAGTGTACAAGTCCACAGGGCCAGATGGGATGCACCCAAGGGTTCTGAGGGAGTTGGATGATGCGTCTGCAGAGCCACTAGCCATCATCTCTGAGAACTCATAGTGATCAGGAGAGGTGCTGGATGATTGGAAAAGGGAAAATATAGTGCCCAGCTTCAAGAAAGGGAAGAAGGCGGCTCCAGGGAACCAGTCAGCCTCACCTCAGTCCCTGGAAAACTCATGAAGACGGTCCTCTGGGAATCCATTTCTAAGCACTTGGAGGAGAAACAAGCCATCGGGAATAGTCAGCATGGATTTACCAAGGGCAAGTCATGCCTGACCAACATGATCACCTTCTATGATTAAATGACTGGCTCTACGGATGCAAGGAGACCAGTGGACATGATGTCAAAAGCTTTGCTAAAAGCAATGTATACTTTCTCCCACAACATTCTTGCAAGCCAGCTAAGGAAGTGTTGGGTTGGACGGCTGGATTGGATTGTAAAGTGACTAGAAAACTGGCTGGATCATCAGGCTTAGAGGGTAATAGTCAATGGCTTGACGTCTAATTGGCAGCCAGTATCAAGTGGAGTGCCTCAGGGGTTGGTCCCAGGGCTGGTTTTGTTCAGTATCTTCATCAATGACCTGGCAGATGAGTTGGAGTGCATCTTCCGCAATTTTGCTGACGTCATCAAGCTGCAGGGAGTAGATATGCTGGAGGGTAGGGCTAGGATTCAGAGTGACCTAGACAAATTGGAGGTCTGGACAAAAGAAAGCTCATGAGGTTCAGTAAGGAGAACTGCAAATTGGAGTGATCGAGTGATTCTTCTCCTTTATTCGGCACCAGTGAGACCACATCTGGTGTACTGTGTCCAGTTTTGGACCCCCAACACAGAAAGAATGGGACAAATTGGAGAGAATCCATCATAGGGCAATGAAAATGGTTTGAGGGCTGGGGCACATGACTTCTGAGGACAGGCTGAGAAACCTGTGCTTATTTAATCTAGAGAAGAAGAGACTGAGAGGGTATTTAATGGCAGCCTGAAGAGGGGGTTCCAAGGAGCAGGGGGCTAGACTGTTCTCATCGGTGGCAGATGACAGAGAGAATAGTCTAACATTGCAGCAAAGAATATTTAGTTTAGATATTAGGAAAAACTCTCTCATGAGAAAGATACAACATGTTACCCAGAGAGGTTGTAGACTCTCCATTCTTGGAGGGTTTTAAGACCCAGATAGACAAAGGCTTGGCTGGGATGGTCTAGTTGGGGATGTTTCTGCTTTGGTTCAGAGATTTAACTAGATGACCTCCTGTGGGTCCCTTCCAGGCCTCATTTTCTATGATTCTCTGATGTTAATCTTTGTGATTAGAAAGGTGCTAAAAATGAATATTATTTTTTTAATTGTATTAATTATTTCATAGATTTCACAGACATTAGGGCTGGAAGGGACCTTGGAAGATCATCAAGTCCAGCCCCCTGCCCCCGGGGCAGGATGTCAGCTGGGGTTATAGGATCCCAGCAAGATAAACATCCAAATTTCTCTTGAAGGTTTTCAATTAGGTGCTTGAACCACAAATCCGAGGGCAGACTATTCCAGACCTTGGGAGCTTGGACAGTAAAGAAGTTCCTCCTTATGTCCAGCCTGAAATGGTCTTGCAGGAGTTTGTGACTGTTTGACCTTGTTATCCCTTGGGGTGCTCTGGTGAGCAAACATTCCCCCAGATCCTGGTGAGCACCCCTTATCAACTTATAGGTGGCCATCAGATCACCCCTGAGCCTGCACTTTTCTAGGCTTCAGAGTCCCGTAGCTCTCAGCCTGTCATCGTAAGGTCTGTTTTCCTGACTTCTGATCATGTGCATAGGTCTTTTCTGGACTCTGTCAAGCTTCTCCACATCCTTTTTGAATTCTGGGGCCCAAAACTAGACACAGTACTCAAGCTGTGGCCTCACCAAGGCCAAGTACAATGGGAAAATGATGTTCCAGGATTTCCTTGAGAAGCATCTATGGATGCAAGCCACCACTTTGCTTGCTTTGCTAGCAGCAACATCACACTGCAGGCTCATGTTCATCTTGTGGTCAATCGTGACCCCCCAAGGCCCTTTCATTCATAGTGCTAGCCAGCGTAGCACTGCGCAGCCTATATGCATGCTGCAGGTTTTTCTTCCCAAGGTGGAGAACCTTGCATTTTTTGGTGTTAAACACCATCAGATTTTCATCCACCCATTTTCTGAGCCTGTCAAGGTCAGTCTGGATTGCTATCCTATCCTCAGGTGTGGATTCTTTACCCTAAAACTTGGCATCATTAGCAAACTTGGCCAGTCTGCTTCTGACTCCAATGTCCACATCATTAATGAAGAGGTTGAACAATACAGGTCCAAGGACAGAGCCTTGAGAGACACCACTGGTCACAGGGTACCATGAAGATTGACTTCCATCAACCACCACCCTCTTGGTCCGACCACAGAGTGAATTCCCCAGCCAGTGGATCACAGTGGACCCAAGGCCGCAGTTGGCCAGTTTTGCCAAGAGGGAATTCATGGGATACCAGATCAAAGGCTTTTTTAAAGTAATGATGTACAACATGAATCTCTTCTCCCTTGTCCAGGTGATAGGTCACTTGGCCGTAAAAGGAAATAAGATTGGTCAAGCAAGACCTACCCACCATAAACCAGTGATGGCTATCTTCTGGATGCTGCCATTGCCCAGTCTGTTAAGAATGACTTCTTTGATAATCTTTTCTCAGACCTTCCCCAGGATAGAGGTCAGGCTGATGGGCCTGTAGTTTGCCAGATCCACTTTTCTCCCTTTCTTGAAGACAGGCACCACATTGGCCTTCTTCCAATCTTCAGGCACTTCACCAGAGCACCAGGAGTTCTTGAAGATCTCTGCCACAGGCTGGGCTATGATGCTAGCCAGCTCGCTGAGTACCCTGCAATGTAAATTGTCAGGGTCAGCTGACTTGAAGGTCTCCAACCTCTCGAGGCGTTCTTTCATGAGGTCAGCATTGATGAAGGGCAAAGAATCTCTCTCACCCGGGCCTCCGTGTCCCATGATGGGCGTTCCACAGGACTGGCAAAAGACTGATACAAAGTACACATTTAGTAAGTTGACTGTTCCTGGGTGTCGGTTGTCAGTTGTCCCATCTGGTTTAGCAGGGGTCTAATGTTGCCCTTGCTTTCCATCTGGCTCTCCACATACCTAAAAAAGGACTTTTTTATTATCCTTGATACTTGTAGCTAGTTGGAGTTCCATCACAGCCTTTGCTTTCCTGGCTTGCTCCCTGCGGGTCTGAGCCAGTGCAGAATATTCCTCCTTGGAGGTGGATCCAGCCCTCCACCCTTTGTAGGTCTTCCTTTTTAGATGCAGGAGGTCCGCTAGTTCCCTGCAGAGCCAAGGGGGCTGGCTGTGCCCTTTTGCTGCCTTTCCTCCAAGATGGAATAGACTTAGCTTGTGCATCCAGGATCGCTCCCATGAGGAGCAACCACTCATTCTGGACTCCCCTCCCCTTTGGATCATGGTCCCTTAGGGCCTCACTGACAAGCCTCCTGAGCTTGTCAAAGTCAGCTTTCCTGAAGTTGAGGCCTTCTGTATTGCTGACTGACTTGCCAGCTTTAGGGCAGATGGTAAAGCTGATCAGCTTGTGGTTGCTGTCACCCAGCTTTCCTTCAATCATTAGGTCACTGATTAGATTGCCCTCAGTTGCCAGCACTAGGTTGAGCAGTGCTTTACCTCTTGTTGGCCCCTAGAAGTCTTGGGTTAGGTAGAGGTTGTCCACGCACACAAGGAAGCTTTATGACCACTTGGATTTGGCTAAGCGCTCTTCCCACAAGATGTCTGGGTAGTTGAAATCTCCCATGACAACCGTGCATCGGCAGTGTGCGGCCTCAGCCATTTCCTTGGTGAATTCCTGGGGAAGCTCTTGATTCTGGGTGGGAGGTCTGTAGTAGACTCCCACCATTATGTCCCCTTGCCATGTTCCCCATGGATTTTAAGCCAGAGGGTAAATTGTAAGCAAGAGGGATGATATTGCCATCCACCCTGGGTGCCAATATCAGCTTGCAGGGACGCGTAGCTGTCCTTGACATAGAGAGCTACACTCCTGCCCCTTTTTGTCCATTCAATCTCTGTACAGGGTATGGCCGTCTATACCCATGGTCCAGTCATGGGTGGAGTCCCATCTAGTCTCCATTAGCTCTATAACATCATAATTATTTGTGTTAAGCAGGAGGACAAGTTCCTCTTGTTTATTCTCCAAGCTCCTGGCATTCATGTACAAGCATGCAGGTGTCCCCTTGGACACTTGCCTACAAGTTGTTTCTGAGGTGGGCTCCCTTAAGTGCCTTGGCCTGCTGGCTTTGCAGGGGTTACTCAGTGGGCCAGCAATGGCGGCAGTCCCCCCATCCCCCGTTGGGCTAAGTTTAAAGCCCAGTGGAGCAGGGCAGTCAGTCTGGCCTCCTCCCCAGCAGAGAGAGGTGGATATTCATTGTGAACTTCCTGACTCTTCCCAGTTTAAGACAGGATCAGGAGTTTAAACAAACTTTTTTGGTGATTAATTAATTACCATGAACTTCATTTGCATAGATCACTTGACCATACATTGATCTGAATACAACGATCCTATTTTCATTTCACTTAGAAGTAAATTATACCTACCCTAAAAATAATACTTTTAAAACACAAAACTCCTACCAGGGGCTTTTGTGGGGAGGGAGAAGGACGAAAGAAGGGAAGAAACCTGATTTTTAATCTAACTAGGTGAAATGAAACACTTTTTATAGGATCTAGTCCAATGCCTGATCAAGCCAACAAGGATTTTTTTTGGACTAGATAGCTTGCTGGTCTGATCCAATATTTTAGAGCTAGAAATATTTCCCTACATTTTCAGAGGAAGGAAGTCCTCTGTTATTTTAGGGGCTAGAAGAAGCAGCCCCATTTCCAGAGCAATGATGCAAAAGCAGGGGCTCTCTAAGCAAAGTCTGCACAGCTCTTCCTACAGCTGATGTTCCTGTTATCTAATATTTTCACGTCTTTTTCAGCATCCGCAACAAAAGCAGATATCCCTGAACTTCCTTCCTGGTCTGTGGATCCTCTTCTTTAGCATGACCCATACCCTTTGTCTTCCTGACTGAGCATGCTTCCAGCAACACGCCCTACCTGAGCCTGCACAGCAAGGGTATGGTAGTGCAGTCCGGCCTTAGTGCACTGGCAGGTTCTGAGCACCCTTGATTTACACACCCAGCACTTCCAGGTTTGAGCCCTCAGCAGGATTAAACACAGAGTATTAAGCCAGAGTGATGAGCTCAACTGGAGAAAATTGGAAATCAAGTTGCACAGGTCAGTTCTGACCGTTCATGTTAAAATATAAGGATTCTTAAGCACAGAAATCTTGAAGAATGCATCTCAACACTAGAACTAAAATAGTTTCATATGGGCTACATCTCAAGAGCTGGTTTCCTATAAATAACTCATAGATGTCATTTGAATTACAGCCTTCTTCAAATAAGGGGGCTGCAGGCATACCCAGAAGCCTGTTAACAAGGAGATGACAAGCTTCAGGCATCTAATTGCATTAACTCATCACCAGTAAGACACCAGCAGTATTACAGCTAATCTGTCCAGGGATTGACTGGTAACTGAATCTAGACCAGGAAAATTATTTCACTGACTTCAGAGGCTTGTCCACTTCCGAAAAAGGACCCTTAGCTCTCTCTCTCTCTCCAATCAGTCAGCTGTTACTCGAGAAAGCAAAGAGCTCGAGTGCATTGTCTTAGCACTTCCATGCCTGATGTTTTGCAAAGATCATTCTGTGTTATAGAAAGCAAATAGCATTTGCAAAAAGGTGATGTCTGCCAAGACCCACGGATAAATGACTGCCTTTTATAGGGGGATGAGAGAGAGGAAAAGCCCACGTGTTCAGACATAATCTATTGTTTGAGAGATGTAGGTTAAGGGCACAGAACTGACAACATCTTCTCTAACGTCATGTGGCTTTCTATTGACTGTAGCAGGATGTGCTGACAGAGGGTCTGCAGATATCATGCAGCAGTGACATTTAGAGCGATGCATGCTGCTTCCTCCAAGGAGATCGCTGGAATATTATATTGAATCTATAAATCTTAAGGCTATGGATGCCTTAGGGACTGGAAGCATGCAAATATCTTTCTTCTTTACCATGTGTCCATACAACTGAAGTCCCGCTGGTCTTCTCGCAGTCCTTCTTTGTGCAAGAATCTGCTGGGCATAATGCTGGTGAGGGAGCCTAAGGGTGGGGGTGGCAACATGAGCTGGCTAGGCACATGAGGAAGCACTTGGTGAATGCTGTTGAGATACATTTTGCACACTGCGGGAAGCAGCATAACTTTGCTTGGCTCTAGCAGCGGGAAGCCATTGGGTGGTGGAAAAAATATTGGAACTCCCTACCTCGCCCTGTCCTGCCTGTCGTACAGTCAGTCCAGAGGACTGAAAGCAGAGAGGTTGAACGGCACCCCCACGGTGATAGGAGACACAGTTAGCAGGATGAACCCATAAACACTAGGGAAGGCAAGCAGTACAAACTACATTATATTAACATTACGGTACATGACCACTCAACCTGTTCTAATAACTCTCAATTCACTGACAGTCTGATCTATGTTACAGATCCGTTACAAGGTAACCCTTCAGCCAGGTGAAGAACATAAACAAGGAAAGACAATGTTTAACAAAGCAAGTAGAGCTATGAGGGAAGCAGTCAAAAAATCTAAAATTGGGACAAAAAGTTAATTTGAAACTATTTTTTGAAGGGACAAGCCAAGCTTTTATGGTTCATGTCAAGCTCAGTGTTTGGTTCCAATAATTTCATTTTTAGAAAGTTTTGATCATTTTGAAAATGTATTTTACAACTATTTGCTTACATTTTAAAGGAAAAAGCTTCATTTCTTGCAAAAGTTGAAGTGGAACAATTTGATGAGTTTGTAACTTCGTATCTGGGGTGGGGAGGGGACGGGGTTCTGCTGTAGCCCACTGCCTGGACCGCTGGGAGATCAAGGAGCACATTTCCTTCCACATATATCATATTTTTGTGGTTTTTAAATGAAACTTGAGATTCATTGCTTATCTTTTTACTGATATGCTTGCATATATAAGAACCAGTGTAGCTAGTTGTCTGTAGATGTAAAAGGAAGGCATTGATCATGGTGTACAACATTCATGCAACCAGGGATGGGTAATCAGGACATGAAACCCAGATGCTGACTTGAAGGGGATGCCACCCAACCATGTTATCACAACGGTGATTGCCTTTATGTGATGGGTCCTGGTTGCATTTGGGGTGTGGTCAGGTGTTGGGGCCATGGCTAGATCAAGAACATGGGGAGGAAGGACAGGAATTGCTCACGGAGGGTGGAGTAGATCAAGCCATATAGGGGTCATGCCCCAATAACCCAGGTCCCTTGCATCAATCTCATGCCCTCCTGCCCCATGGGAGATGCCAGCACTGTAGCTGAAGCATCAGTGTGGCCAGCAGCCAAGGGATAAACACAGTTCCTCCACTGTATTGGCTGCCTTTATGGCACCGAATTTAGAGTTGTTCATCACTGACGGTGATGCAAATTAGTGGCGTTAGGCAGAGGTGAGCAGCAGGACCGACTATAGCTACAGTAGAAGGTCAAGAGAAAGTCTCTTTACTGATAGGTTGTTGAGTTAAGCCCTTGGCTACTGGCTACAATGACACCCACACCCCGCCTCCAAAGTAGCAGCGTCTCCCAGGAGGGGAAGAGTCACCCACCCCTTGGCTGAGCTCTTTACTGGGACATGATCCCCACCCCGCACTCCAACACTGCCCAGGGTACAACCTTATCAATTATGCCTCTGGTACCCATGCCATATGGGCACCTCTGTAATGTGAGAGAGAAACTGTATTTACCATTCACGATTGACTAATTCACCTACCCTCTGTCTAACCCATCTGCAGCAGGATTACTTTCAACACTTTTAATACCTCAGAAGGTGACTATAGATACTGATATACAACGCTGGTCATATACAAGTCACTGCATTTTTTAGTTTCTCTATTGGGATGAGAGCCTGGTTACATCCAATGTGGCAGACATGAATGCAAATGTTTAGCCTGGGTGAATGCGTTGGATTCCTTCAAGTGCAGGCAGGAGTTATGTATTACCGTTCTTGTCAGGCTCACTCAGTTTGGACGGTCAGCACACATTATTGGGACGCTGTCTGTGACACTGTACTCCTAATACTCACCCACCACCACAAGCTTCTACGATAACAAAAGCTAATCCAGGTTTCTTGTATACAAACTAGCTGGGCACAATATCTATGATCCAATTAAACACGGTGCTAGCTAATCAAATTATTTGTACACCTGGAACCAGCGTGACACATGGCTCAATACAAAATCTGTGCTGGCTCCATACAAAGTATTTAAGCTTCCCAGGTCTCTCTGTACGCTCTGTGTTATAGGATATGCTTCCTAAGTCTTACCAATTGCTAAAACATCTTTAAGTGACAATATTCACCTCCATTTCTCACCAAATAGTATGACTTTCCTACCAGAGAGAGGAACCTATTTTCCAGGTCACTCTGATCCCTATTTTGGTGTTCAGTAACAGTTTTATCCATTGTTGGCCTTTTGCATTGTCTATAAGACCTAACCACTCTAATTTTTCAGCATTGCCACTTAAGCCATACACAGTAGGCTTCGTTCCAGTCAGTGAGGGCTTTTATTTGTTACTAGCACCTCAGCATAATTTGTATATGCACTGATCAATGGATGGATTAATCTGTACTCCAGTGAGGCCTACAGTATGACATTTTGAAAACAGCTTTCTGCAAATGTCTGCTTTGCTTGTTAAGATGTCTGCATAAAGCATATCCAAGAGTGGTATTGCATATGCAAAGTAATTCAGTTAGTAGCCAATTATTACTTTCTTATTCGTGTCAACATTGTCTTTAGTGGAATAAAGTGCTGCTACATTGCGGTGGTCTACACTGGCATAAAGTACTACTCAGTCTTGTCAACACTATTTTGAAGATATTTTTTTACGGTAGCATGAGGTTGCTCTCTGACCATACTACAGACATGCTGCAATTGCATGCAAACTGACTTGCACCTATAGAGTGCATTGATTTGATACTACTAAGCTACTCTGATACAAGTCACACCTTACATCATGACCTACAGCAGTATCACCTAGGTATTTAGCGCTAGATCTCCTCCTTCAGAAAGCGTCTTACATTTTGGATTTCTTTCTTAGGTAAATAAACAATCAGCCGCAATCCATGAAAAAATGAATTGTGGGTCTCAAATCAACTATATGTTACTTTAAGTCAATCGGACTTTTCATATGCTTAGAGTTCTTGACAAGCTTAGGGTCCTTTACTAAAGCACTGCGTTATTTTATATGCATAGCCATTTGTAGGGTCCTTCCTTTAGTCTTCCAAGCTGTAACAGTCTCATAAAAGCTGCCTAGTTTCCCACTATTCTGGAAGTTCTGGGAAATTATGCTGGAAAAAAAAAAAAAAATCATTGCAGTCCTTTGTTGCTTTCAGTGATCACGTCAGGCCTGCTTTCAATTTGCAATGAGGAACTAAGAATGGTAAACATTCAACTCCAAAGAAATTAAGACATGTAAACACATCCGTTCCCCATCTCCAAGCTTAACCTGGGAACCCAAAGCACACTTCTCAATCAATACAATTGTGGAATTGTATGTTTTTCCCCAGCAGTACAACCTTAAATTCTATCATTTTCATCATTCTCAAATGCTGTACGACTATTCAGCATGATACTTCCAGCACACTGCACTACTTCTAGTGGCATTGTGAGTTTCTATTCTGAGCAACTGCATCTGTTTAGAAAAAAAATGTAAGGACACTATATAGTCTGGAGTATAATATTAAAAACAATGTGTATAGTCAAAGGAACTTGGCAAAAAAAAAAAAAAGACTGATATTTAAGAAAAGTTTCAAATGCTGTTAGAAAAGTCTATTTCAGCTGTTCTAAAAATGGCTTCTCTTGTCAGCTTTGTTAGGGAAGGAAAAATCCTTCCTCTGAATTGTTAAATTTTAATACAGAATGTCTTAATGCCCATTGTTATTTGAACAAGTATCTCATTACCTAAACAAAACAGATTCCACAAGAAATTCTTCTTTCATTATTCAGTTTTTCCTACACAGAGCTCATTTCTGTAATATATTTGTGGTCATGCTTTTATGTAAAATATTGACATTTTCTGTTGTATTGAAGTATTTTGGTGTCCTACAGCATAGATTAGAAAGACCCCATATTTAGTAGTAGTTATGATACCTAGGAACAAGTTTGGAGCCTTTTGCGGTAGGCAATGTAGAGATTCATGACAAAAGTTTGTTCCAAAGATTCAAACACAAAAGGCATGGATGGGGAAGTATGGAGAGATGAATTGCTAGTCCAAGATCACGCAGTAAGTTGACAGAAGTAAAATCCAAGGGTGCCAACTTCTAGATCAGTATCCACGAAACCGGGGAGGCCAACTTGTGGCTTCAGGTGGCCAACATGTGGCTTTTCAGAAGTTAATATGCATCTCCTTGAATCTTTGCACAAGCACACGGTAGCCAGCTTCCATTTTGGAAGGTGATATAAATGATGATAATAAATGACATAAATGATAATTGAGCTAGGTGATCCTTCCCCTCTATGCAGCATTGATCAGGCTGCAGCTGGAGTATCGTGTTCAGTTCTGGGTGCGGCACTTCAAGAAGGACGTGGATAGCATTGAGAGGGTCCAGAGGAGGGCCTCTTACATGGTCAACGAGCAGCAAGGCAGGCCCTAGGAAGAGAAGCTGAAGGGCCTGAACCTATTCAACCTCCATAAGAGAAGGCTGAGAGGGGATCTGGTGGCCGTTTAACAAACTCACCAGGGTGAGGGGGGGGTGGAGGGACAGTGGGAATTGTGGGAGGCTCTGTTCCCCCATGCACCACTTGGAGTTACTAGGAATAACAGCCACAAACTATTAGAGAGACGGTTCAGGCTGGACATCAGGAGACATTACTTTATAGTTAGGGCTGCCAGGCTCTGGGAATGGGCTCTCAAGTGAGGAGGTACTCTCTCCTACCTTGGGGGTCTTCAAGAGGAGGCTGCACAGATATTTGACTGGGGTGATATGATCCCGGCACCCGCTCATGCCCAGGGCAGGGGGTCAGACCTGATGATCTGTTTAGTTCCCTTCTGACCATAAGTACTATGATAATATCAATAAACAAAAGGAAAAGGAAAAGGGATCTAGAATAGACACTATTGGAAGCTGGTCACCATGTGCTTGTGAAAAGATTCAAGGAGACACATTTTCAAGGACATAGGACTCCTGGGGAGAGATGGCATCCACTTCACACAGAAAGGCAAGTCCCTTTTCTCAGCCAGGTTGGCCAATCTCTTAGATAGGGCTTTAAACTAAGATCACAGGGGGATGGTGAAACACTAACTGCAGCCTACCCGGGGACCAACATACAGGAAAGCTCCATCAACAATGAAACCAAGCAAGCCACTCTTTTGGGAGCTGTCTCAGCTCCCCTTCAATGCAACAGGCAGCCAATGACCTCAGTAGAAGGACTTTGGTGTCTGCACACCAGTGCCAGAAGCATGGGGAACAAGCAGGAGGAACTAGCCCTCCTGCTTTTCACAGGGCACTGCGATCTATTAGGGATCACAGAGACCTGGTGGGACTCCTCTCTTGACTGGAGTGTAGACATAAAGGGCTATGTCCTTCACAGAAGAAAATGGGTAGGGAAGAGAGGCTGTGGGGAGTTACCCTCTATGTGCAGGAGCAGTACACCTCCCTACAGACCGATGTTGGCCCCAAAGAAAAACAGCTTGAAACCCTCTGGGTCAAGCTCTGGGGGAGGCATGGCGAGAGACCTGACTGTAGATGTATACTACAGACTGCCTAACCAAGGGGAGAAACTTGATCTAGCATTTGCCTGTGAACTAACGGAGGCCACGCATGCATGGGACATGGTTGTCATGGGTAACTTCAATTGCCCAGACATCTCCTGGGAGTGCTTGGCCACCTTGGATCAATTGTGGTCCTTCCTGACCAGCACTGAAGAGCTTTTTTTTTTTTTTTTTTTGACTCAGGAGGTGCACAGGCCAACTAGAGGTAATGCAGTTCTTGACCTGGTCCTGGCCAAAGGGGATGACCTTGTGACCAACTTAAACATAGAGGGCAGCCTAGGCGATAAGACCATGAATGTAATGATTACATGGTCACATCGCAAGACTGCCAAAACAGATAGCAAACTTGAAGTCTTAGACTTCAAAAACCCAAATTTTAATAAGCTTAAATGACTAGTAGAGAATGCCCTGAGAGACCAAGGACCATAGGTAAAGGGAGCACGAGAAGAATGGTCATTCCTTAAGGACACAATCCTTAAGGCCCAGAGAAAATCCATTCCCTTATAGAGAAAAAGTAGCAGAAGGGTCAAAAAACCCTCTTGGCTAAGCAGGGAAGTTGCAGCCCTTCTACAGAAAAAGAAAGTGGCGTACAAACAATGGAAGCGTGGGACAGCCTCTGAGAAAGACTACTTGACAATGAACTGCACTTGTAGAAAACAGATTAGGCAAGCTAGGGCAGAAACCAAACTTAAACTAGCTACAAGAATCAAGGACAACAAGAAGTCCTTCTTTAGCTACATAGGAAGTAAAAGGAAAACTAATGGGAGTGTGGGGCCACTGCTCAATGCTTCAGGATACCTGGTCACTATCACTCAGGAAAAAAAAACAGAACTCCTAAATCACTACTTTGCCTCAGTCTTTCACAAGACCAAGGGGAACAATATGCCAGGGCACAGAACTAACAAGGCAGGATTGACACCAATCCCACCATTGCCATAGAACTGGTGTATGATCAATTAAAGCAATTAGATGTATATAAATCAGCAGGACTGGGTGAACTCCACCCAAGAGCGCTGCAAGAGCTGGCCAAAGTAATCGCAGAGCCCCTGGCAAAGGTCTTTCAGAAATAATGGGCCTCTGGAGAAATCCCAGAGGCCTGGAAGAGGGCCAGTGTTGTGCCCAACTTCAAGAAGAGAAAGTGTGAAGAGGCAGGAAACTACAGGCCAGTAACTTTAACTTCTATGCCAGGGTAAATTCTAGAAACATTCATCAAAGAGTCTGTGTGTGACAAACTTGCAGAAGGCATGATACTAAAAGACAGCCAACATGGCTTCATCGTGAGCAGGTCTTGTCTGACCAACCTAATTTCCTTCTATGACCAGGTGACTCATCACCTGAATGACAGAAAAGTGATAGACATCATATACCTTGACTTCCAGAAAGTCTCGGACCTAGTATCCCACAAGGTACCGATCAGAAAACTGGAAAATATTGGGCTCAGCTGTGGGACCATCAAGTGGATATGAAACTGGTTGTGGGGCAGGTCAGAGAGAGTCCAGATGAATAGATCGGTGTTGTCCTGGTGAGACGTGGGCAGCAGCATACTCCAGGGATTGGTACTTGGCCCAGTGATGTTCAATATCTTCATCAATGACATGGATGAAGGGGTGAAAAGCCCATTGGCCAAGTTTGTGAGCAACACCAAGATATGGGGTTTTGTGGCCACACCCACAGATAGGCTGCAGATACAAGTAGGCCTAGACAGGCTGGCGTGTTGGGCAAAATGGAACCAAATGAGGTTCAACATAGAGAAATGCAAAGTGCTACATCTGGGAAGGAAGAACCCCCAGCACACCTACAGGCTGGGCATCGCTAACCTGACCAGCACTACAAATGAAGGGGATTTGGGGGGGGTAACAAGAGACCCCAGCATGAATATGAGCTGGCAATGCAATGTGGTAGCCACTGGGACCAATAAAACTCTGACATGCATCAATCGATACATCTCCAGTAAATCCAAAGAAGTGATTCTCCCACTTTACTCAACATTGGTGTGGCCACAGCTGGAGTTGTGTGTCTAGTTCTGGGCACTGCACTTCAACAAGGATGTGCTAAAGCTCGAGAGGGTCCAGAGAAGAGCCACCTGCATGATCAGGAACTTACATGACAAGCCATGAGGAGAGGTCGTGGGATCTTGGACTCTTCAGCCTGAAGATAAAGAGGCTGAGAGGGGACCCAATTGTGGCTTATCACTATATCAGAGGCGTACCTCGGGGGCTCAGTGAACAACTGTTCACACCAGGGCGCCCTGAGGGAAAACTAGAAACAATGAACACAATCTCCTGGAAGATGGTTTCAGGCTGAACATTAGGAAAAACTTCTTTACAACTAAGGTGTCCAGACTATGGAACAAGCTCCCCGCAGTGGTGATGCAATCACCTGTCCCAGAAGTCTTCAAGAGAAGACTGGACGGTCACCTGGCTGGGGCCACCTGACCCCAGATGTCTTTCCTGCTCATGTAGGGGGCTGTACCCAATGATCCTTCAGGGTCCCTTCTAGCCCTATTATTCTATATTAACTACTGAAGAGCCTCATGTGCTCCCTGCACTAGACCATAATGCCTTGCATAACACTAGACATTCCCAGTTTCAAGCTGCTTACAGTGTCAAGCCACAACCTCACAAATGGGTCTAAGCAGAAGGTACCCTTGACTGATGGGCATGAAGACATTGCAGAGGCAAAGTTAATTCTTGATATTGTGGAGTCCAGAGTCACTCCCTTATTTCTTGACTCCTCAGTAAAGTAAGTTACTGTGAGCCCTCAAACCTTCACTCTGTTCTCTCCAAATTCCCAGAGACTTTCCAGTCAGGTTCAAGTTCTCAGTCCTCATCTAAAACTCTGGGGTCAACAATTTCACACTATTGCTACAAAGGAACGATACCGAGCAAGGGAAACAATCATCAGCATTTTTTTCAGTGACTGGTATGAATCTACAACCTACATGTGATCTCATCACGGTCCGAGTGCAAAGCACATTTCCTTGACCTGGCCTTCCTCATCAACACAGAGGAACATTTGTATTAAAAAGACACTCCACTCTGCACACTTTTCCCCCAGAGGAAAGGATGAGAGAACAAATAACACGTGGCAGATGTGCTGCTTAATGCACACATGCAAAGTGCTCAGATATGACTCCAGAGACGTGGAGAGAGCCTTTCCCAGCTATTCACAACTGCTACAGCATGTTGGGTGTGGAATGAATGAGGGCAGCCAAAAATAAATGGCCCTCTTATTTTTAATATCCTCCGTGGTCCTGTGGCATCCTGTTTTGTACCTAAAGGGACTTGCCATTTCAAAGCCCTGGATCTTTTGCCCCAACCCAGCAGAGCTTTAAGTTCAAGAGGAGTCACTCAGGGCAAAATCCAGATGGGTCATCTAGGCTTCTAGAAAGGATGTAGGACTGAGGTACCTCAATTCTGTATCTATAAAACAGGACATAGCTTAACCCCACCCCAGAAGCTACAAAGGTCCTTGGACATCTACATCCTAGATTGCAAAAGTACTCCAGGTGTCTGAACCTGGGCCTCCACACATCCTCAGAAGCAGATTTGAACAGCTGATACCCAAGTCCTACCTGCCCTCCACTGCCATCCAGATTGGAATTGAAATATCTCCCCAGGACCATGGAAGCTGTAAGAGGGGCCCAGTCTGTTAAGGATCCTCCGTTCATGTCTAATTCAGGCTAACAGCACCAAGAGAAGATCAAAGCGTGTGGCGACACCAAACTTTTGCACCAAAGCTTCATGGTTATGGCATGCATAAGTGGTTCAAGGAAGGGGGAATTGGACACTGAATTTCCTTTTCCTAGTTGAATGGCCTAACTACAGGGTTACCAAGGCAGGCTCCATCTTGCTTGCTTTATTGGTCTTGTGACTCTTGCATTCCTGCCTACACAGTGACCCAGCTTCCAAGGACATATGGAGGAGGCTTGCTCAGCCAGACTAATTTATAGCATGGTGTGTAGGGCACTCTTCTGGGAGGAAGATGATGTGGATTTGAATCCCTCCTACATGAGGAGGGTGTACCACTCCTTGGCTGAGCTCTCTAATCACTAGGTTAATATATTATGTTAGGAAACTCCCAAGAGTCAGTCTGATGTCCGAGCTGATGAAGACAAGATGCTGTACATGCCACCATCCACCTGGGAGTCCATGTACAGCAGTAAGTCAAGCGCCTAAGCACTAAGACACATCCCTGTGGTCAGTGTTTCATATCGTTTTGATTTGTGTGCCTCTTTGCTCAACATATGGGCTGTCTGAATTAGCCTTCAGAGCTACCCAGCTCTTCCCCATGACTTATATAGGATGCTGGGTGCCTAACCCTTTTCCACTGAATCACCCTTCTGGCCTAGAGAGAAGCCCTTGATTGGACCCATATGAAGTTTCCTTTGACTTGAAAGGAAATACTCAGTGCCCTCATTCAAGCGTGGTGGCAATGTGTGTGTGCCCAGCACTCTAAAGGACTAAAGATATTGTCTCTTCATCCTCCTCGATTTTGGCTATCTGGTATTGTCCATCTATAATTAGTGCTTCCAAAGCACTGCTATAACAGCATCAATGATAGTAATAATATCAATACAAGGAAAAGGGATCTAGAATAAACATGATCCATGTGCTAATCCAGAGTCCAAATGTTAGCATCCGGTTTCTGCATTTGATTGATTTCTTGTATAGAAGAGAAATAAGCAGCACTTCTGAAGTATGGCTTTTTGCATTCCTTTTTTCACTGTATCCTGCCTTTGGATCCAAGCATTCCTCTTGGGCAAGACATGCTATCTGGGGAATAACCAAGCGCCTGTTCTGCAGGTCCAACCGGGATAAGCCCACATTGCATAACTACAGGAAAAGAAACTTTCTGAAGAAGGAGGCCTGGAATTTTTCCTGGGACACAGCATGAGTAATACAACATTTCATTGTGGTACTTCAGAAACTGTTATTTATAACAGCCCATCCAGATTGCAAACAGATGCTGTTAGAAAGTGAATCTATTATTAAATTAATTTGCCTTCCCTCCCCACTATGGGATGGTAGAACATAAATCTTGTTTAGTAAAAATCGAGATTGCCGGAAAGGTTCGGCATTCAAACACATAAATGCGTCAGCAACAGAAATACGTGCACTTCTTGTGTAACAGTTACTGCTGCAGTTGAATAAAGACCCCAATCCTGCGAGATGCTAAGCAAACTTCGCTCTGAATCAGTACCTTAGAAAAGATGCATATTGCATTTCAGAGGCTTCGTTAAAGAAGACACTTAAGCAGCTGCCCAAATTAAAGCATATGTGCAAATCTCACAGATTTCCTGTAGTTAAAGCAAAAGATGGGGATGACGTTGTCCTCCTGCTCGCTACAAAAGTCTTACATACTGTACATCCATAACACGCTTCCATAGTTTCTCAGTTGTTTGACAGGCACTAAGCATCAGGATATAGTCTTGCTAAAGAAGCACAGAGCAGACTGGCTTTTAAGGGCAACCACGTTGTCTTCCTTTTACACGCGTGTGAACTCTTTCATCACAGACCTGGAATCTCGATTTGAATTGGATGTCTGGGAACCGATACAGTCAATGTGAAGGACAGCATCGTGTCTCGCTGAGCAGCAAAGCTTCTGGGATGGAAATATATATAGGGGGCGATTAATTTCCCTGGCTAGAAATAGGACAAAAGTTTATTCTGTTAAGTAAAGACATCTTAAAGATCACATTTCAGCTGGTAGGCAGGTTGTTTTTTTTTTTTATTTTAATGAAGTGATGACTCTGAGCCAAACTCATTATTTCTCTACTCCTTACCAGCTTGCACCGAACAGGGAGGGAAGCTAAAAAAGGGGAAAACTCCTTCCCCCATCCCTGCTTGCCAAACTGTATAAGAAAAGTCATCAGCCCTCGCACAAACTCCCTCCAACCTTTCTGTTTGTTCCAAGCGCTCAGACAGTGCCATCATTATGAAATAGCTGAGAGCTGGAAAGCTGCTCAGGGTGCTGGCATCTTTCTAGTGTTCCCATATCCTGCGTAGCTAGGACACACAGCGCTTGCAACTGGAGCAGGGTTTTCGCAACCAATCATGAACACATTTGGCCCCATTAAGGCTAAATCAACATGGCACCAGCAACCTGCTGTGATTTAAACATATCTCATTTGCATCCAAGTACCCAGAATGCTTTTCCATCCTTTTTTTTTTTTTTTTTTTTTTTTAATATTGGAAGCGTCTGAATTCTGGGAACAAACTAGAGGTTTTAAGCGTTGGCTGTGTGCGTGTGAGCGTGTTTCCCCCCTCCCTCTTCTCCCTCCTGCATTGTGCTTTCAGGAACAATAAATGCAGCCGGTAGGATGTTGTCATTTGACTTCCACTCAGCTGAAGCCAGAGACTGCTGGCTGCATCCTGCTTCTTACACAGATGCCACTCTAGCAGTGCAGAAATATTTCAGGCGCTATTGATTATGGTAATAATGAGCAAATATGGGCAGTTCACAAATCCGAGCTGAGATTGTTATATTTTCAAAACACAAATTTCTCATCCTGCCATTGATTACTGCTGTTTATCAACTTAATGACTCAGGCTTGAAATCTGCCTAATCCAACCCAGTGTTTGAGAAGGAAAAACAATAATAAAAGTCCCCCTCTTTAGCAAGCTGGGCTTTTATTTTAAGAATGGCGTGAATCCAGGGAGAGTGATGTTTCAACTGGAATATAAAATAAACCAATCGGAACTCTTTGTAATCGGGATTTTAGCTGAACGCTGCTCTCTCTATTACCCGGTGTCTTTAAGATTTTGTTCCATTACACACTACAGCAGTAATAACAAAGAAGCTAAACTGTTTACATCAACAATAAATGCAGCCAATTTTCAACACTTGCATGTCAAAAATCCATTATTCCAGACACGATTACCTGGAATTGCTGATAACAATTTTCAAATTACATCCCCACCCTGGTAGTAAGATTTTTTTTTTTTTTTTATTTGCCTTCCTCAACCCCGTGATTTGGATAGGGGATAGGGAGGACGCACCTTCACCGTGTAGACTACCACGTTTTGTACAAGCAGCAGATGTTAATATGGGAAGACAGAACATCTCAATTTTCGCACTGTTAATTCAGCTTACTGAACCAATTTCACAATTCTCACATTCCTTAGTCCTAAGAGAAAATGCTAATTTAGATTGTTAAAACTGACACAGGTTAGGGTATAAAGAGTAATTAGCATAAGATCCTACACAAAGTGTTTTTAGCACCATTAATCAACACCCACCTATGCATAGACTTTTCTTAGTCAGAAGTGATGCTGAGCACTGCTGAAAAAAACTTAAAAAAGATTCACTAAGTTGGGAAACTAAACATGCAGAACTTATCTTCAGTATAGGCTTGGAAGCATTTCCCAGTAAAAGTACCTAACACGCAGTTCAAGCAGAACTTTTATATCACCCAAGAGCATTATTAAAAGCATATAAAAGCATTCTGGTAAAAAAACTTCTGTGATTTTTAAGATGCTGTTGGGCTCAGCTAAAATCCAGCACTAGTATCAAAATGCATTATTTTTGGGAGAGGGGGTTGCATTTTTTTAAATCTGAATATTAGCAAGCTTGATCATATTCTTCAGTCTCACAGAACTCGTACCCCATTTAAATTTACAAATACCCACACTGCGTGTTCGACTATGTTACATTTTCATTAATACAGCATAAGTTAATTTTATGTGAAAATACGACTTGAGATGACATCATCTAATACATCTTCACAGGCTAGCCTCTGGAAGCACATTTCGGTTAAAAGTCTACATTACGCTCGTATTTTTACTAAATGATTTTAAATGACACAATGAAAGAACTATCTGGGAATGTGCTGTTAAAACTAACACAAGAAATAAAGTGATCACAGACTCTAGCTTAAGAAAGAAAAGAAAACAGTGAACTTCTGTTCAAATTCAGGCAGTCTTGATCACTTCATCAAGATCCATAAATGTGCACTTCCTAAATTAGACAGCCACACAAAGAACATTTCCAGCTGCCAAGGACAAAGATTTTAGGCATTTTAATGCAAAGGCAGACAAGTCAAGTAATTATTGCCTCTAATTGGCACTTCCACAAGATGTAACAATTTTTTTTACAGTACCTGCAGCCAAGTGGCACTTAAAAAGGTGAGAAATTATTTTCTGCCGGGGGAGGGGGGGGTGCAAAAATCAAATGCATTTCCAGATCTGGTCTTCACAAATGCAAAGGCCAGCTGAGCGCTTGCAAGACTTGAATCCAGCAAATGACTTAAGCACATGCTGAAGTTTAAATAGGTGGGTTGTAATAATTACAGCTGGGGGAACTATTTAATGGGGCTTGTGCTTGCACTTAAGCATATGCTTAAGTGATTTGCTGTTTCTGCAAAAGTACACTGTCTACACTGGATAGTCTCTGTGAGTGCCAATGGGACTATTTGCACATTTAAGGATAATAGCATGGAAAATGGGCTGGATTCTGATTTCAGAACACCCTTGCCTTTGGAAAAGAAGACCTCTAATGCACTGATCTGAACTATTATTATTTGATGCCAAGTTGAACTGTATCTGCTGCAGATCAGACTGGTCGTTTTGTCCATACTAAACAGAGAACATATTTGACCTGGTCGAAAGCTGGTGTGAATCTGCACAGCCTCCCTGATTTCAATGGTGCCAACATAACAGGCAAACCAAAGATGTGGCTCACCAGCTGCTTTTTATCCAAAGACAAATACGGACTGCTAAGCATTATTGTGGGTATTTACCAGATGGAAAAAAAAAACAGTGGCACTGGTGGAAGTAATGTTCTTTATTTGAGCTGCAGCAAATCAGCAATCAACCCAGACTTCAGATGTCCTTCATAGTCCTTTTAATAACATTTTCTCAGATCCTAATCTATTCTGCTAGTGTTTCATATCTGAGCTCCTGTTGATTGCAATTGTCTTACAAAGAGTCATTTTAAGATCTGAGCAAACTGTTAATAAAGGGAAAATAATCACAGATGATTTAGTGTGTAGGTCTGGGAAAAAACCAAAACAAACCACCAACCCAAAACACCTACCCAGATTTCCCTCCTGCTGTGCGATAGTAGTGGGAAATCTGCTCCGTTTAAGGTACAATTTTGGGGCATCGTTTTACAAGCTCAGTCAACCTCAGGCCAAGCTTACTGTAAAAAAAGAAAATACAACCAGCATCTTCAATTATAATCAACTCCTTTAGCCCATCATTTCTAAAACAAGCAGGCAGGATCCTGCTGTCTTGCAAAGATCCAGATGTCCTGACCCAAATCCAGTAGCTTTCTTTTTAAGAGAATAATGAACAGTGTTCATTAACATGTTAACACCTAGAACATGTTAACATCTGACCAATAACCCTAAGTTTCACAGCTTCAGCTGGGAAGGATGTTTTTTTCCTCCTAAATGCTTTATTGGTTTCTGAAGTTTTTGTTTTTACTAATTTCACCTTCCTCTGAAGCATCTGATAGCGATCGCGGTGGGAGATGGGAGTTTGGAGGGAGGCGCTCCACTCTTCCAGCCACCACTAAAGAAACTTCTTTGAGGAGAGCCAGAGGGTCTTGACCTTCTGCTCAGTATTAGTGCAATTGCTGGGTATGGAGTCAAGAAAGAGTTCCCCCCAGTGACCTCAGATTAGCCAAGACCATGAAGATGTTTGCCTTACTTTGGTGGGGAACAGGGCTTTTTTTTTTTTTATAGTCATCTGAACAAATATTTTTACTGGTGCCATGTTTTAGAAATGTATGGGTTTATGTCAGGTGTTTTGTAGCTGGTGTTTATCAAGGGCTAGAGTAGACAATATTTAGGATCTCTGAGAACGCAGGGGACTAGACAGAACGATACCGACCATATGATTGACTTCTTAATTGTAAAGTGGCGACTATTGGCTACATCGTGTACTTTCTAGAAAAATATTGTCCAAAGAGATCACGTTGAAAGACCATACCTTGCTCTGAAACTCTTTAGGATTGCCACCAAAGACATTACTGCTAAAAAAAGAATAGAGTTGCTCACATGCCCAACACGTTGGTATAATTAAATGGAGATAAGAGAAGGAAATCCTGGATTACATATTAATTTTATCAAGCATTACATATGGCTGGCCATATGTAGCAATTAGAACATTGTGCACTCTGCTTCCCAGGCTCATTCAACATTTGGCCTTTGGCAAGGCTGCTAGCTAGACCTGGGCAAAGTGCTTGATCAATAGTAAATTCATTGAGAAATGGAACTCGAGATAGGGCAAGAAGTACTAAAAATGTTTGGTTTCATTTCGTCAAAACTTTCAGACAAAAAGGAGTAGGGGAAATATTTTTAAAATGCTGTAACATTTCATTTCGATGTTTCGTAAATGAAATGTTTTCGCTCAGAAATACTGAAAGACTTTGTTTCAACACTTTTGAATGAAACTTTTTGTCTGGTGATAGTACTTCTCCTAGTTTAAAAAAAAACCCCATAAGTGTTAAAAGAACCAAAGCTAGATAAAAAGAAAAAAAGAAAAGAGAGATTAAAATACCCCAAAAGCAAAAGAAACATTTATTTTCAGATCAAATCAAACCATTGGGTTGACTCAAAATGAGATTTTTCCCCTTCTTCTGTTTTTCAAGTAATTGCCCAAATTTGTTTTAGCTCTATCACAACCATTGCTTTTTTGGTTTTTGTTGTTTTTTTTTTGGGGGGGGGGGTCCTGATTTTTCTTGGTTCAGCTATTGAACTGAAAAAATCTACTACCTAGTTATAACATATGTGCCAAAAAGTGTTACATATGATGATGGGGTGGGGGTTGTTTGTGTTTGTTCTGTTGTTTTTCGGGTTAAAACAACCATTTTCCTACTGGGACTAGGAGAGCGTCAAGCATTTCATTTCCTACAAGCAAACCAACACCTATTGGATAACAAATATTGACAATGACTGGGCTGACACTAACCATGGGCTAGGAGGCAAGAAACATTTTTTATGTCTAGCCCATATCAGCATTGACTTCAATTTTTGGTCATCTGTGGCAAAACAGTCAGAGACCGGGGAGGTGGCTGAAGCCATGCTTCACAGCTTCCTTTTCCTTCTTCCCCAGGGAATAGCGAAGTGGTTTAGGTCTAAAGATGTATCCCTGCAAGGCAGGTGCTCCTGCTAAGGGCCTTTAACAAATGGGAACAGCTGGAAGATTCAGCTGCACCAAGTTACCCCATTAAAGGTAAAAGTGAATAAGCAAGCAAGAACCTAGTTTGTAAGCAGTGTCTTGGATTAGGCTACTCTACTAATTAATGCTGATTACACTTGCATGTTTTCATTGCGAGTTATTAGTGCTTTGCCTCTGTTTTCCCCACGTGATTTCGCAAAGGGCAGAAATAAATAAGAGGAACTCATTTTTTCCCAAACAACCTGAAACATGGGGGATGATCTTACAAGCATCGCACTTATGAGCTGGTCCACCCATTCAGGCATTTTCCCCCATGCAAAAAACCAAACGAGTTTTACTCTGAATTCCCTCCATCTCGTCACTCAGCATGCAGGGAATGATAGGGAACATGTCATGTAATCCCTGTGCTAACTCAATCCTTGTGGGAGCATCTTCTTCCTTAATGTCTGCTTTTTACATTACATCTGAAAGTTGGTCGAGTACCTTGAATAAGGACAAGGTGGCAGCTTGGCGAACTGAGATTAAAATGTTGCTTATCTACACCCATGAGAGCTTTAGTAGGGAAAGGTTTGGAGGCATAACTAGGAGAATGGAACAAACCAGATTTTGGGGCCGGCAGTTTGAGCAAAGCTAACTGGAAACAGCATGTCAAGGCTATAATTCCCCCTTCCAACTTACTTTCATTTCCAAATGATGCATGAACTGAGGCCTGTCAGCTAGGCTTGCGCACCTGACCTGATTCCTTTGCAGAGCAAGGACCTGGCATTAGAAAAGCCACATGACCATATCTAGGCATGGTCCTTCACTAGGAGGACCTGTTTGCTTCTAAGCCAACTAGTTGCTTTCTGGTATCTATAAACACTGCCCCACGTGTGCTAGAGCACAAGTGTGTAGTTTACGGTCCTCACAACTCCAAGTAAATCTATTTCTGCTTGCTGAAATATTTAGACGGTTAAACTTTAAAAGTCTACCTCCTCTTACTAGAGGACTACCATGGGGCTAATTTACCATTCTTTGTGCTCAAAAGCTTCTCGTAAAAAGTTCTTCCTCTATATAAAGGTTAATGTTTAAGCTTGCAGGAGTAGTTATATAATGATGTTTGACTTGGATTTCTCATAACTAAATGCTAATTTAAACAAATGTAAAATAACCCCATAACATTTCTTTCTTGATAAACGCGAGGTACAGTGCTCCTGAGCTGTCAGTTTTAGAGCTCCGCTGATGAAGTCATTTCTCTGAAGTGCAGATTTGGTGCTTGTCTCTGTGAGGAATGTATAGAACAATAACCTGGTTGTACTTCACCATATGTTCAGCCTCACGCAAAAGTCAAATCAACAGTCTTTTTCTAAATTACTATCTCTCTTGATATATGGACCTTATTTATAACCTCCCTTTGTGCAGCCATAACGCCATCACATAGGGCTTAGGTTCTGAAAACCGTAGCAATTGCCTGAAAATTGATTTGATGTCTTTTGCCCATCCCTCCCTCAGGTCCCTCAAGACATTTTAATATGAGCCATGACATTATGATGGATGAAATCTGGCATTTTACTGTAGCAATGCTACTCCCATGTGGAAAATAACAGCTTGTTCAAAGCCCATCTTCCAGCCAGATTTAGGATATAGAGTAAGCCACGGCTTCAATCTCCTCTTTCTCTCTACTCGTTCATAGTAACCTTCTCAAACAGCTTCATTTCATACATCAAGCTGACTAAATACCAGTTTCTTCCTAATCCTTCCACTGCGTGAAGTCAGTTGGATTCATAAGTCTCTTGTACACACAAAACTCACAGTAAAATCATATGAGAATTTCACACACACACACACACACACACACACACACACACAGTTTATAAAAGTTGAATAGCCTGACTTTGACAAATGGACAGAGCCTCTTTTTCTACCTGCAAATATTACAAATCTATAAAAGTATTGTGCAAATATTGAAAAAGACTATTTGAAATGACTGTGTTAACACATAGGATTGTATGCTCTCAAATATTTGCTTGCACTAGTATTTGGGAACCATTATTTCTCCAGCCAGTGTTACAAATAAAATTGAGCTCACCCAAGGGTTGGCAGGTAGGTGAATAATAGGTGCTTTTATTGACGGTGGTTTAGAAAGTACTACGAAGTCCCACTGGGGTTGTGTTCTTATGGAACCTAAGCATATCTTTCTTGACCCTTAAAGTCATTCATTTTGAACAGCAATAAAAATATGATCCTAGGCTAAATGAGTGGTTCTCAACATTTTCAGACTTGTGAAACCCCTTGCTAGACTCACTACACCCCTCAGAAAATGCCAGCGCTTAGTTCCCACTCATTTTTTACTACAGAAAAATAACTGTTGCAAAGAATTCGGCTCATAACAAGTCAGCGTGGTTGTAACACTGTGGATTGCTATTGAAAACCCTGGGCTCATTTTGTGAATCATATTTACCACCAAAGACTGCTAACATGGCGAGGCACCCTTGAATGGATCTCAAATGCACTGCAAGTTGCTACAACACCTCGGTTGAGAATCTCTGGGACAAATTGTGATAATAGCTGCAGCCTCGAGTCGGGAGTGGTGCACCAAAATCCACCTTCAGAAGGCTCCTATTACTATAGTATTTGTAAGTAGCTCAATCACGAGTGTATGCATCCTCCAGACATACCAGAGAGATTGGTCAGGGCTGTTATCCCCACTGAACGTATGGGTCAGCCTCACAGGCAACAGCAAGCAAAGGAATGATGTGGTTAGCTTCATATCAGGCCACCTCTGATTGCCCTGAAGGAAGGGCATTACTCGCCGGTTTGAATGGGGGTGTGAGGAAGACTTTGGCATGAGACTGGAGGTACACTCAAAGTCAGGAGTCTGGATCCACCAAGACACATAGACCATGCTGCTCTTGTGCCCTGAACTGCCAATCAAACTAACTGCATATTCTCTGAAACACCTCCATGGCAGATTTGGTAGTAAAATAATGCCTGAAAGACTACTGCTATTTATTTTGGTCCACTTCAGGCTTTTTGTCCTGTCTTTCAGTTCATTTCAGGTTTTAGTTAGCTATTTCATCCTGCTCACTTCTTGCAACCACCTCCCTCAAATTCCTTTGACAACCTGAGAAAGTCTTGCAGCTGAATGCAATATTAATTACATTTCAAAGCAAACCTTTTATTCATTTGGGGACAATCTGTGAAACAGAAATCTGTGACTGAAGCTGCTGCCAAGCCAATTACTGCAAAATAACTCAAATATGTCTCGACAGATTGCAATTTTTCCTATTGTTAGATTGTTTATTTTTTAGATCAAAAGGTTACATTCTCTTCAATTAGACATGCACTTAAATATTCCATATCTTTTGAATAAACCATACTTAGGTACATATATAGATAAGACACATTACTATATAAGAGCTAAGCAGAGTCTTTGTAGCTAACAATTTATATTTTTAATTTAGTCCTGTTTCTTTTATTTAATATAATCCTTGAGGCTACTTTGATTATTATAGGGTAGAGATGCACCTTATAGACTAACTGAATCATAAACACATAAGCTTTCATGAGCCCGAGCGCCCTTCATTGGATGCTGTGAAAGACAGGCATGGAAAAGTCTGTTAAATAGAGTGAGAGATCTGAATATGAGAGAGGGGAAAACAGGAGGGAGAGGCAAACAGATAATGAACTCAGGGAACAGTGTCCCTTTGGGGCCAAGGGGGTTGCGAAAGCTAACCCAGATAATGGAATAAGAATCTGTAGTTCCCGTTCAGACCATATTCACACAATCCAGTCTGTGGATGATTTCTTATTCCATAATTTTACATTTGAGTTGACTTATAGATTCATAGATGTTAGGGTCGGAAGGGACCTCAATAGATCATCGAGTCTTTCCTGCCGATGCAGCCGTTCCAGACCTTGGCCACTCGAACTGTGAAGAAGTTCTTCCTAATGTCCAGTCTAAATCTGCTCTCTGCTAGCTTGTGGCCATTATTTCTTGTAACTTCTGAAATCCCATGGTTTAAAACCAGCTATTTGGTCAAGGACAGGATGTCCAGGAAAGTGAAAGCATTCTGTCACAGGTTTTTGTGTTTTGGGACTTCACATCAGATCAGCATCCCCTCACTCTTTCAAGGCCTAGTGCTTAGTTGACAATAGGAAGTAAGTAGTGTGTTGCTTCAATGTCTAGGTTAGTTAGTCTACAAAATACACCTCTACCCTGCCTTCTGTCCGACATAAGAGTAACACAGCTAACCACCTCTCTTTCATTTATCCATTGTCAGTAGCAGTCCCCTAATATGACAATCTTCCAGTAAATAGGGACATTTATCATCCACAATGGTACTAAGATGTACAATAGGGCATTGATCATATTGCGTCACTATGCAGGTAGGTAGATGACAGAGACAAAAGGGAAGACCTGTGACATTACTCTAATTATTACAGTCACAGATATTAGGGAGGAAGAAACCATTATACATTATGATCGTCTAGTCTAACTTCCTATATAACGGAGGTGGTAGAATGTAACTCAGTCACTTCTAACTTCCGTTTGAGATGTAAACTACCTTTAAAACCGGTATCAAGTGGACGTGCCTACACATTTATTAATGCACTGTAGTTACTGCACATTAAGTTTAGTATTTGTATTACCAGGTACTAAATAAATGCACAGTAACTGGTGCTACTGTGCAGTTCTGACAGTGCACGCCTTTTAAGTGATGCTTATGTGCAGCAGACTCATTCTACTGGGCATTAGCATATTAGCATGGCTTTCACCGTGACATGCTAGTGCCCAGCAGAATGAGTCTACTAGGCATTTAGCATCCATGTAAGTGTACCCAGTGTTGATTTAAAGACTCCAGGTAATTGAGAATTGAGCATAACTGCATATAGGCTGTTCTGGTGGTTAGGTATCTATTGTTGTTTAATGTAAATTATTCCTATGCTTAAATGACCTATTCAAAAGCCAGATTGCATCCTTTTTGCTGATGGGAGTTGGTACCACGCAAAGTGAATAAAAAGGAGACACTGTCAACCCAACGGATTTGCTAGTTATTCTGGGTAATGAATGAATTGTTTTTACAAATGTATAGTGCTCTGTGGCATGATGATGTATTTTGTTCCACAAGCAATTGCTGTAAGTCTTTTAGGGTGCTATGCAACTAGTTGCTGAAATCATGCAAAATTGCTATTATTCCAAAACTCAAAAAAAGTGGTTTCGAGATACCCACAAGTTCACTTTTGGTCACTATATCAATTGAGTTATATATTTTCCACTGTTACGTGCAATGCTTTTTTTTTTTTTTTTTGGTATAGTAATAATTATTTAAATAATTTCTCCCGTCCTTTCCTTCAGCATTCACCCAGTTGTACTGAAAAGTTTCTGATCCTGAATACTGCTTACTAAGCTTTTGGAATTACTCCTTATTGCACATCTTACTTGTCTCTGGGCAAGATAAAGAAGATGCATTTATTTCTTTAGATTAGAAAACACAGACATTAATTAGCGCACAAAAAAATAGTTCTTCCCTGCAAAAACATTTATGATTGCTGACATGTAAATCATTCAGGGCAATTAAGCATTCAGAAGTTTGCTAGATTATTTTAATCACCTACAAAAAAGCATGTAGACCTCTAGAATTGAGGTGGAAATCTCATAAGAACAATTTTTGTGTAAGCCTCCTGGCACTTTCCTCGCTCTCAGGTAGGTCCAGAAATACAAAATTAATGGTACACCGCATTTCTTCCTGCCTCAGATCCTGGCACTCTCCGAGGCAAAGTAACAGGTTAAATGAAGCAAAAGCTTAACCCAGCTTCCACACGGAAAAACAAAAAGGTGTATTTAAAAGATTTAATGTAACCCAATTTTTAAGTAACGAGCACACATAGCTCCTCCCACTGACTTCACTGGAATAAACTATTGCTACCGTGTCTGAAAACTGGGCCAAGATTTCCCTCCCCAGCCTATCTGGACATGCCAGCCTGATCTGCCAATAGCAAAACAAAAACCAAAGAGGATTATTTTTAGAACGTGCTGTCTTGAAAATCTTGCAAATTCAGGTAACTGAAAGCATTTTTGTTTTTAAATAAATATACCTTGAGTTTCCTGCTTGTCAAGATGCGACAAAATTCCCAAGGAGGCTCATTAGGAGGGACTGAAAGTGGTAGGACTGCTATTAAAGGGAGGCAGCTCCTGTTTTTGCAAGTCTCTGAGTTAAAACACCTGGCTTCCAGACCCGGCATCACGGGGTGGTGCACTTCATCTCTCTGCCTCAGTTTTCTCATCTGGTGTTCAGCTACATCCTTGAGGGCTTTTAGGGACCGATTCATCTTGGAGATCCTGTTCTTAATTTTCTAGCTCTCTCCCCAACCCATGAGGTCCATATAAATTCATATCATCAAAAATGCTTTCACAGCTACCAGCTCCTTCTGACAGTGATCTTGCACTGGGTTTGCTGCTGCCCCTCTATTGAGATCAGGTAGAAGCCATATATTCAGCTGATTCGCACAAGCCCTGAGCCTACAGTGATGCCTAGAGGGGCACGCACCGCCGCATAATCTGTCCCTCCAGCTGACATTGGCAACCTGAGGCTACCAAGCTGCATCAACCCTGCAAAGTCTCACTGTCATGCGGTACCATCATTCAGGGGCCACCACTACCCTTGTTTGGTTTCTCCTTCTGAGTCACTTTGCTACCCCAGCAACTTTCAATGTGCGGGCAATGTTTCCCGATTGGCTAGGAATTGCAAGCATTGTGTCATTTTTGTTACTCCCACTTCCCACCTCAGCCTGCTTGTTTGTCTCCTCCACCTGTTCTGCCTTTTATTTTAGACAGCAAGCTATTTGGGGTAGAGAACATCTGCTCCTCCATGGCCAAACACCACCTTACACAATGGGTCCCCTGCTTGGCTGTCTTTAAATGTGCTCTCCCGTTATAAACGGTGTATAATAAAATAATCATTCTGCCGGCAGGATAAAGGAGGAACGTGATCCTAAAAGCAGATTGATCTACTTCTTTCCATATCTGAATAAAGCAAAGGAAAACAGAACATCTAGACAATCAACTTCACTTGTCAATAGTTTAACCCTTAGCAGATTTAAAGCAATATCACAGCTGTTCCATGATTCAGAGAGGGAAGCAGCCAAAGACCTTGCTCTGTATGCTCTTGCAGCCTCTCTCTGTTGGAGCCCAGCATCTGTGTCCTAAACCTGCCAAACATAACCTCTGAATGGTGACCAGCCTATTGGCTTCAAAACTAAAACATATTGAAGGGGAGTGGGGAAGTGGAAGGTAGTCCAGAGATGGGAGAAGGCAATGCCAAGAAAGCGTCACACAGATATATAGCAGCCAATTACCTTTGTAATTGTATTTTACTGATAAAAGACAACATTGTGTCCAGAATCCTGTAAGCCTTGCTTGCCCCTGTGACAAGGTACAGGTAGTTCAAGTGAAGATACAGAGTCTCCTTACGAGAGGATGACTTTATCGTAACAGAAGAAAGAATAGATCCTGGGCCTAGGCTGAATTCTCCAAATGTTGGCCCTGATCCCAGAAAGGGACTGAGAATGACTTTAGAAGGAACTGTAGGTAATCAGATGTGTCGGTGTTCAGCATCGCCACGATCTGGCCTTTATTAGCATCTATCTGAGAAGGCAGCAGAAGGTGGAAATGAAGCTCACCATATAAAGAGGTCTTCATTTCACAGCAACTGTATTAATGATCTACTCAGTATATGCACAGATGGCTCAGTCTGTAATAATACAGTTCTAGTGCTCATATCAGGAATACAAATCATTTTAATCAAAAATGAGAATAGATACAGTTCAGACATTTGGCTTAATCAACCTCCAATAAAAATGTAAGGTCAAATAAAAATGTCAAGCCACCAGCTAGACTGTGCGTGTTTACTCAAAATTGTCAGCAGACACAGATGTAAAATAGCATAACAACAATCACTGTTAAAGGCTTATCAACTCTTAACCCTAAAACCCAAATCCAAGGACTAGGCTCTTCAAAGGGTATAGATATACAATTTGCCAGGCCACACATTAGCTGCTGTGAGGTAGCAGTCGGCTTGTATGTTCATATTCTGCAGTGGAAGCTAAAGTAGCGATTTCCCTCTTTTTCATTCAAAGCTAAGCAACAGTGGTTTAGCCTTCACTTACCTTATGGTGGGTTCTGGGTACAACCGTAAACTGCATTTAACTGGAGGGCCTGGTGGCAATGTGGTGGGGCAGCTCCAATAAAATACCATAGTGTTGCAACCTCTAGGGCAAGGTGAGTATAGGGCACCTCAAAACCCTAGCCTCCACTGCCTTGTGGGTACTTTTTGGTTGGAGAAAGGCAGAAACGTGCCCTCACTAAGGCAGTCAGCAGCAGGTCTTATCTGTTGCTCTGGCAGCAGCTGCAACCATCAAGGCACTGAACATCTGGATTCCATCTGGGTTTTGGATTCTGTCCCAGTGGTCTAAAGGGGTGATGGGAAGTCTTGGGCAGCCGCCTTTCCTCCATAGTCTTGCCTAGGCATACATGCCACAGGTACTGGTGATCAGACTTCTTACATGTATATCATGATCCAGAGGATTGACAGTTGCCTTTTACATCACGGTTAAGGTGTACTCACAGGCCATGGACATGCAGTACAAGCACACCCCTTTTCATCCTGCAGTAAGTTATTTATAAGCTTATTTCAAAGTGAGCTTCTGATTTACAGGGCAATATACATATACATACACATGTACATATATGTGTGTGTGTCGGTGTGTATATACACTACTGTATATATTTATAGAACTGTACACACACACACATATATAAAGTTAAGGGCCTACTCAAAACACAGCAGAAGTTGAATGCAAGGTGGCTTTTATAATCTTGCCTATTCCTCCAAACGCACCTTGCCATTGCCCCTCACTGCCGATTAGTGGAAGACCCCGCCGTTCCTTCCTGATTAGCAGGGAAGATAAAACCACAGTTTGAAACATGGAGCTGTTTTTGCCTCCAAGCCAGTCGACAGCAAACAGCAGGGGGAGGCAAAAATGGTGCCATATTTAAAGCTGCAGTTTTCACCTTCATGCTAGTCAGGAGTGAGCCACAAGTGGGACCCCTCCGTCCATCAGCGGGGGGTGGGAGAGAGTACCTGCAAGAGTGTAGAGGCCACAGCGCACCCCAATTCCACCAGGTCCCTAATAAAGGTATATGTACACTCTGCATAGCAGCAGGGCACTTTGAACAAAAGCTCATTGAATGAGATTTAGTTCAGAATGCCCCACTTCCATTTTTTCAGAGCAGGGACACAATACACATGATGCTCAGGTGGCTTTAATTAGCATGGCTCACTAATTAAAGCGCCCCCTGCCTCCCAGAGCACGTCTATAAAAGTGTTACTTAGTTAATGTGCATTAAGACAGGCTAATGTGCATTTTCCTAGTACCTCACAATGGAGGTACTAGATTTAACATGTATTAACTAAAGTGTGTTAATGCACACATAGATGCACCCCCAGTTACCTTTACTGGTTTTTTCCTTGCAGCAAAGGGGCTAAAAATAATCTCTTGTTGCAGAGAGCAATGGAGGCACATAGAGGTTAAGCATCTTGCCCAATATTAAAACAGAAAGTCTATACAACAGACTTGAACCCAGAGTCTTCTGAGCACTGGGCTGACGTTCTGGTTAGTGGGCCATCCTTTCTTTGAATGCTTAGACCTGATTTTCAGAGGGCTCCTGCTTAGCAGTTTCTGAATTCAAGGCCTTGTACAAGAGGATTTAGTTTCATATACAGAAATGAATGCATTCAAAATTTCTAATCACTTTTGAATGAATTGCCCATATGTATTTTCTTTCATACAAGGAATAGGTGGTTCAGGGTTGGCTTGGCGCTCCACATTAAACTAGACAATGCGATGTGAATACTGAAAAAATCAGGAACTATCTGGGAACTTCAGAAAATCTTGCCATCTACATTATACACAGCTGTTTATAACTTTTCCTTTCTTCTACTCCTTGTATAATGCACACTTTTCTTTCTGTAACCACATTAGTTCAGTCAAGGCAAGGAAGACAGCTCTGAATATTCTTAATATTTAAAGGTTCCTTTCAAGATAATTCTAATAATTTTCTATCAAAACACTTTTGAACTACACTATTGTCAGAAAGTTCAGCTATTAGCAATTTTATTTGCATCTGTATTTCTTTTTGGAGAGGGAAACTTTCATTTTCCTTTGGAGAGGTACTATATTGAATGCACTTGCTTTCATGGCCCACTGACAAATTCTACCATATTTCATATGCTATGCGAATCCACTCACAATAAACAGGATGTAGACTAAGGGAGGATGTGGCCCTCTATGATCTGAATAAGCAAATTCAATCTAGAAGGCAGGATTGTCTAAGTGCTCTGACAGAGGAGTCAGAAATCCTGGATTATATTCTAGGCTCTAGAACTGATGTTCTGTGTGACCTGGGTCAAGTCACTTCACATCTCACCCTTTTTTCTGTCTTCCCTGTTTATATTATAAAATCCCTGAAGCAGAACTGTTTATTACTGTGTATGCATTCAGTGCCTCATACAGCACAACCCTCATCCCATTTAGGTCTGTAGACACTACTTCAATTCAAAGAATGGAGAAAATCATAAGAATAGGCAGAACTCACAGTAATGTGCAGGAGTAAACTGGTGCATATCATGCCAGAGTTTATTGTTCCTGGGCACTGTGTTTACACGCGTACCTACGGCACACTGAGCTGGGTCAGAGCAGCCCAGCTGGCAGGGGGCCCTGGGGTCAGCCTGCCAGGCCAGGGCTGCTTTGACCCAGCTCAATGTGTTGCGGAGGGGCTGGCCGGGCCATGAAGGTGCTTCAGTGTGGAGCTGGCCAGCAGGCAGTCCACATGGAAGTATCCACATACCCCAGCCAGCCCCGTCAGCATCTACATGTGTATTGCTGTGGAGTAAAAAACTCCACTGTAGGATAGAACTTGTATTTACACAAACTAGTGGAGTTCATTACTTTACTCCAGCCTAATAGCCCTGCACATGTAGACATTGAGATGTTTACGGTGGAGTTAATTAGGCAACTCTGCAGTAAACATCTTATGTAGATGCACCCACTGTCACGGAGACTGAAATACAGGATGGTGGGCCAGGGAACCAGGAGTTGCATTGAACGTTTGATTTGATTAGGTGCAGGGCCGATTCTGCATTAATATTCTGCTATACATTATGCACATACTTTCCTTTTCACCAAATAAAGACCATGGAAGTTTCTCTTAAGTAAAGAATCAACAAAGAAAATGTACTTGAAACTAAAAATGTTAATAACTCAAGTGACTGGGTAATTTTTTTATTTTATTTTAAAAGCTATTAGAATATATTAGATATGTTAAGAATACCTTTGACTATTTTGGTAGTGTTGGAGCAATGTTGTAGACATGATGGTCCAGGCAATATGAGAACCAAGGATTGGGGGGGGGGGGAGGATATCTTTTATTGGGCTAGATGTATAACTGGGGGAGGTCTTAGACTGGCTTTTTTAGCATAAGGTACTCTTCCTCACTTCTGGGGAGAAAAAGCAAAAGCACATTCTTTATGTAAAGTTGTTCCTTTCCTCCCAAGGAGTCCAGCGTTATCATGTTCATAGACATTAACGAACCAGAATATTTTAAACCATGTTGTGAATAGTTATGTTGAAGTAAATTGTAAGTAATGCGTGATACAGGATTTATTTAGTTTGCTAGGTTGCTTCTTATACATTTAATTCCTTGAAAATGAGGCAGTTTAGGCACTCACAAAGTAAGGTGACGTATTGGTCAAGCGGTCCTAAATTGTCCTCGTTTTTGTTTTAATATCCTGTGAAATGGTATTGCCTGAGAGAATTTCTAGTGCTTTGTGTATAATGAGACCAGCAATAGTGGATCTGATACTTAAGATGCTGAATGCACTTCACTCCCGTTGGTTTAATTTTATCATGTATTATTGTGCATTACAGTTCCACAGTTGTCATAATTTCATAGAGTTTATGGCCAAAGTACCCGTTAGATCATTTAGTTTGCCTTCCTGTATATTACAGGCCATTAAGTTTCACACAAAGATGCTATATCAAGTCCAAACACTTTAGTTAGACTAAATCATTTCAGTCCTCAGGAGACTAAACTGTGCGCCACAGGCAGGGAACGCCAATGATGCCAAAGGCGGAGGCCCTGCAGTGGCAAGGAATTGATTAGTGAAATATGTCCAAATGATCAGGGCAGGAAAGTTATGCCCTATAACAGAGAGGAAACACCCCCTCCCTCCAGCCTTGGCCAACCTCTCTCATCCTCTCCCACCTTAAATCCATCAACCACTCTGCGGCGTAAGCAACACACTTAGCCAGCCTCGGGTGCCCTCTTACGTGCGACACAAGAATAGCAGCCATTGCTACTCTAACTCAGCCATTCTAACAGCTGGCCTAGCCCCGGCTGCTCCCACCACCACCGTCACCATTTCATTTTTTGCCTTCAGCTGTGGGGTTCTTCTGAAACAGATTGACTGAAAAAACCAAAAGCTAGACGCATTTAAAAAAAAAAAAAATATATGTGAAAGCCTCCACCAGGAAAAACTAAAAATGCATCTAGCCAAGTGTGATTCAGGGAAAAGAAACTCCTTCCCGGCAACCGGTAGAAGTGTTGAAACTTGAAAATTTATGCTAATCATTGACTTAAAGCTGAGCTGCCAATATTATGAACATATTGAGGACAAGGTGAATCATCAAGCACATGAAGAACAGTGTTCATAAGAGAATGTCTAGATTATTAGATTTCAAGGTAAGAAAGGACCATCAAGACTGACCTCCCTCTACCACCCATGCATAGACAGGGAAGATTTTCTCCCAGAAGCTACATTACAGCATATTGTGAAAAGACAATCTAATTTTCAAGACGCCAAATGACAATTAGTCCGCTGCTGCCCTGGTAAACTGTTTCAATGTTTAATTAGTCTTACACTTAGAAAATTAATTTTATTTCAAGGCTGTATTCATCACATTTCAAGTTTTAGCCATTGGATCTTGTTATTCATTTTCCACAGTTGGACAGCTGGGGATCTGTCTCATCTACTCCAGATTAGAAACCAGTACTTGGCAAAGATTTCTGGCATGATATTTGCAAAATAGTCAAATACCTTCCACACATCTGAGTATTATTCTAAATGGAAATTATTTAGTAAATAATACTATGTACTATATATTTTAATATATCATTTTGGTTTTTGGCATCTAAACATATAGGAAATGAAGTCCATTTAAAAATCAGACACATCTACATAAGACAAGCAAATTATAAGTCTGGAGAATTTGGTCAGCAGAAGCAATGGAATTTGCATGGACTTAAGGTGTGATTATATTATTATAAGCAAGAGGAGAAAATAATCATACAAGACAAATATCAAGCTGAATAGGTGATAATACCACTGTCCCTCATTCCTGCAACAAGTCATTAAGCTTGAGGAATCTGTGACTCCACTAATTAAAGGGATGATGCAAACAGAGCGGGGAATTGTTAAAATAAAAGGAACCCTTGGAAGTCTTAATCCCACCATCTTTTAACAATTTGGTTTAAAAACAGTCAAGTCTGAAGTCATTTGCTCATTATTTGGTTTCACTTACATGCCAAGGACAATGTTGAAAGCTTAAACATCTTTCCAAATAAAATGGTGTCTTCCAATCTGGTTTTCATTTTGCAAATGAACTTTTCAAAGCTCTAAAGAGGAAAATAAAGTGATATTAAAGTGTGGCCGCATCTTTAAGTCAGACGCCTTTGAGTATTCAACAAGCAATTGCCAACTGCTAAATGAGGGAAAGGTCACCGTTTGTTTTTGCTTTATTGATTTGATGAAATCAATAACTGTGTAGTGTTTCTTGAAATCTGTTATTTCCTCTAAGATTCTCTGAACCACACTTATGATGTTTTTCCTGTTGTATTTTTAGTCATTATTTTGTTTAATTATGGTTCTATGGTCACGTGCATGCCAACTGTGATAGCACCCATACCCTATCATAAAAAGGGCTTGTTGCCACTTTCTTGTCCACACATAGCTTGCAGCCAGAAACAGGAAATGCTGCAAGTGGAAAGGATAAAGGGGAGCAATCCTAAATTTGACAGATCCATATACTTTAATTCAGGTGCTGATATTTTCAACAAGAGAAGGAAACATTTGTTTAATAAAACAATTGTATGGGATAATGATGAAGGAGACTGTTTGTCTGTGCAAGAAGCTAAACCCCTCCTTAGGTCCAGGCTCAGTAAAGGAAGGCAAGGTTCCACTTTTTATCTCTTCTACAGAGCAGGTTGTTGGAGAATGTAAGGCCAGAGGTTTAAATGGATAGGGCCTGTATCAGAAATAGTCACTGTAGTTGCAGATAGAAGTGAGGCTCCTTGCTGTAACCTACAGCGCTTTGCAGAAAGCACCATGAATTACAGTGATCCCCCAGACCCAACAGACATTAGTTGTTGGGTCCTTGTGGTTGGGGGATTCAACTGCCATTTGGAGTGACTGCAAGTCTGCAACCATTCTTCTTTAGCCCCAGCCCTGCCTCATCCCAGCTCCAGCTCTGTCTTCAGAATGGGACTGGGGGAAGGGAATGGAAGGGGTTTGGGTCTGGGTGTTTTTCAATGATGCTGGAGGGTAAGGTGGGTGGATTGGAACCCCCCTACTCCCTCCCTGCAAGGTGGATTAGCCCAGCCCTGCTCCTAGTGCATGCAGACATTAATGAAGGTGCTTCATTTTGGAGCATCTTCAACTGAACCTCCATGCAGTGAGGGTTCAGATGGTTTCAGTATTAGGCCCTTTTAAAGTGCACTGTAGCTGTGCATGTGTGTGTTGGTCAAGGCTGTAGAGTGCTTTCAGGGGCCAGAGCTGGCAAAAAGTGTCACTTCTGTCCATGCTTAATGCTTCCTGGGAATGCTCATGCATGCAACACTTTGCCCAAAGCTGTTCCTTTGGTCAGAATCCAGATCAATCTTTTCTTAGCTACTTGTTAATGGCATGAATAAAATGGGTAAATATCACTCGGTGTTCAGAGACCTTTGATATTTAGTCAGTATGATCTGTGTGTAAATTCTGAGGATGGAAAATCAAGTAATCAAGCATTAGGGAATGCAGAGTTAAGGCTGAAAGCTCATCAATAGGTAAGTTTCTAATCCACAGCTTGCTGGAGGCTGTCACAGTGCTAGCCAGCCATCACCACACTTTCTCCAACTTTCTTTCTAAGATGCTGAAACATTTAAGTAGAGCCATGTTCTGTAATAGAAGTGATTCTCCAATGGATGGAGTGTAAAATGCTCTTTCCACAAAGCTCCCTTAAGGCCACTGCATGCAAGTCTATTAAATAGAGTGGCAGCTTTAGAGCAAACCAGAGACACACAGGCAGGTTCCTATTAGTTACAATTATCTGCTTCTTACAGAGGAAGGAAAGAAAAACTGAGATTAAGTCATTTGCTTAGTAGGGAAGAATAAAGCCTGGACCTCCTGACTCAGATGGTACACCTACACATGCGTTTTAATGCACAGTAACTTATTTTACTTTGCATTAAACATCATGATACCATGTAAAAATACTGTGATGATACTAACATGTGATGTTAGCATGTTAACATCTCTGTGATGATGCTACATCCTAACATAGATGGGTGAGCTCTACCTGTCTCAAGAAGTTTACAGGCCAAAAGGTAAGGCTCTGCTGGACCTGGTACTGGCCAAAGGGGATGATCTAGTTAGAGACCTAAAAATCAAAGGGAAGCTGGGAGACACTGACCATGACTTGATCACTTTCATTATCCATCGCAAAGCTGGCAAGTTAGTCAGCAATGCTAGAGTCCCCAACTTAAGGAAAGGCAACTTCTGTAAGTTGTTGAGGCCCTGATTTGACAGGGAGGGGAGTTTATGATGAGTGGTTGTTCCTTAAGGAAGCAATCCTAAAAGCACAAGGTAAGTCCATTCCAACCCATAGGAAAGGTAGTAAAATGGCTCAGAAACCCCCTTGGCTGAACTGGGAACTCATGGGCCTCCTACATCTAAAAAGAGAGGCTTATAAAGGATGCAAGACAGAAAACACCGAAAAAAAAAAAAAACAAGGGCAACACTGGATCCCTGATAAACCAAATGGGGCAGCTGACAATTGACACCCAGGAAAAAAAAATCTGCTTAATGATTATTTTGCAGAAGTCTTTCACCAGCCCAAAGGGACCACCCTGCCTGACATGATGTGGGATGACCAGGGTGAAGGTGAATATACACCCACCATTGGCATAGCTCGTGAGGGGACTCCTTGAGAGGCTGGACACTCACAAATCAGCTGGTCCAGATAGGTTGAGTCCAAGAGTGCTAAAGGAACTGGCAGCCATCATACTGCGGCCACTGGCAAGGATATTCGAGAACTTGTGGCACTTGGGTGACGTTTCAGAAGATTGGAAGAGGGCCAATGTGGCCTATCTTCAAAAAAGGGAGGAAACTACAGGCCAATCAATTTGACCTCAATCCCTGGAAAGATCTTGGAAACATTACCAAAGAAACCATTATTGACAGGCTAACAGAAGGCAACATCCTGATGGATAGCCAGCATGGGTTTGTTGCAAGTAGGTCTTGCCTGACCAATCTCATTTCCTTCTATGACCAGGTGATCCATCACCTGGGCAAAAGGGAAGAGATTGATATAATATATTGGTATTTAAAAAATAGACTTTGACCTGGTGTCCCATGATGGCCGCATGGAGAAATTGGGTAACTGCGGCCTTAAACTACCATACAGTCCAATGGCTAGGGAACTGGCTCCAAGGTTGGACCCAAAGAGTGGAAGTTGATGGAATTGAATCAACCTGGCACCCAGTAACCGGTGGTGTCTCCCAAGGCTCCATTCTCGTACCTGTACGAGCATCATAGTACTTGGGGTCAGAAGGAACCTAAACAGATGGTCAGGTCCAACCCCCTGCCCCGGGCAGGAATGGGTGCCAGGATCATATCACCCCAGCCAAATATTTCTCCAGCCTCCTCTTGAAGACCCCCAAAGTAGGAGAGAGTACCACCTTACTTAGGAGCCCATTTGAGAGCCTGGCAGCCCGAACTGTAAAGTAATGTCTCCCGATGTCCAGCCTGAACCTTCTCCCTAACAATTTGTGGCCATTATTCCTAGTAACCCTGTGTGGTGCCCAGAGGAACAGAGCTTCCCCCAATTCCCATACTCTTTAATGTCTTTATAAATGATCTGGATTCTGGTGTCAGAAGCGGACTGGCCAAGTTTGCCAATGACACCAAACTTTCAGAAAGAATGTCCACACTTGAGGATAGGCTGGTCGTCCAGGCCAATCTCAATAGGCTTGGCAAGGCAGGTGGATGAAAACCTGATGGCATTCAATACAGAAAAATGCAAGGTGCTCTGCCTCAGGGGAAAATAAAACCCACATCACACTTATAGGCTTGACAGTGCTACATTCACTAGCATCATGACCAAAAGAGACTTGGGGGTCATGATTGACCACAAGATGAACAGGAGCCACCAATGTGATACTGCAGTCGGTAAAGCAAAGATTACTCTGGCTTGCATTTACCTATGCATCTCAAGTGAGACCTAGGATGTCATCTCCCCACTGTACTAGGCCTTGGTGAGGCCACAGCTGGAGTCCTGCATCCAATTCTATGCTCCACAATTCAGAAAGGATGCGGAGAAGCTTGAAGTCCAGAGAAGAGCCATGCACATGATCAGACGGCAAGGGAACAAGCCTTATGAAGAGAAGCTGAGATCCATGGGACTCTTCAGCCTGGAGAAGTGCAGATTCAGGGGTGACTTGGTGG
>JAGPOW010001296.1:132890384-132941947 GCA_030014935.1 Caiman crocodilus
AGCTCACCCAGCAGCTATTAGTGCCAGCTGTGGAGACTGGAGGCAGGAGTCCCTTCATAGCCCTGTTCCCTCTTCCACTGCTGTGTAGCCAATAGCTATTGCATTAAGCCTCTTATAACTAACTATGACATTAAGATACCAAATTAAGGCTCTAAAGGCTTCATTCTAAACAGATTATGGTAGCTATGAGAGGGTTAACCTGGTAGCTGTTTTGGCAGCTCCAAAGCGGATGGGTGAGCATTGTTGATGAGGGGACTCATTCCTAGTCCCTGCTGTGGGCCCAGATAATAGTAAGTAAGACTCTGCTTGCTGTCCCCCATCTTTCCCACCCCCTACATACCTCTCTTGTGGTCACAACAGCCACTTCCCCACCCTGTTTTGCCTAGGGCTCAGAAATAGCTAGCCTTACCTCTTAACTGTGTCTTGCTGAGGTTGGGGATACCAGAGGTGTAGTCCTTGCTCCAATGTGCATTGAGAAAGTATAAACAGGAGAAAGTGAGTCTGTTCCAACCCAGAATACCCTACAACCTAGCTGTTAGGACAAAGTTGGGATGTACATCCCTTCAGACACAAGAAAGGATTGAACCAAGAGTCCCATGGCTTGGAAAAATACTCAACTCTGAGCTATTGGTTAAAAAATAAACCAAACAAACAACTTCATCATAATAGGAGGATGACATCATCATGGCAACAACAACAACAAAGGGTTTGATCTGTCCGGCAGCCAAATAAAAAAAAAGCAATTATTCTCATAGCCCTCATCAGGAATGTAAATGGATAGCCCAGCTTCACCCAAACATGGATGTCTCAACACATAACCTTGGCTTCTGGGCATGCTCAATAAAGATTTCTTTTCTACAGCTTGGCCAGCCTGTGCATCTTTTGTTGCTAATAAAACAAGGGTGATGACAACACGTGTCAGACCTGGTGGGAGGTGATCCTGGAAGCAGGCATGGACTCAGCCAGCCTGCTGTTGGTGTCCCCTACTGGCAATTCCTAGAGGAGGTTAGTCACAGGCATACACACAGAAGTAAAAGCAAAAATATCTGCCCCCAAACAAATGAAATGCAAACCCCAATTTGAATAATAATTAACAAAAAACCTACCCAAAAATACAGAACCAAATGAGACAAAATAAAATGAATTGGAGTGATCTGAAAAGACAGACTTTCATTGCAGAAAGGAAGGGGATATTATACATGTAAACTAATAGAAGAATTCATCTTCTTATCTGGACATATACGTAACAATTAGTCTCAAGAGGTGTTAAATAAGGAGGGAATAAATACCTCTCTGGTATACGTCTGCACAAGTTAAGGATGGTCTTGGGATTTCATGCCTTAGGCCCTAAAATGATGGTTGCTCAGGGTCACAAAGGCAATCTCTCTTACTCTCCTAACTCCTCATGCACATTGCTGACAGAACGGCCCACCTGATTAATGCGTTTCACTTGTCCTAATGCAATACTGGATTATCCACTGCCAGAAGTACAAAATTGGACAATTAATGACTCAAAGATCTAATTGAGTCCACCTAACTCTGGGTTCCTGTTCACAACAACAGACTGGGAAAACATATCAAACACTTTTTGGGGGCTTACTAATTTCACCTGCAGAATGCCTTTGCTTCCCATTCCCACCTTTCGAAACTAAAGAACAATCTGACAATCCTGACGATTTGACAGAATGGGTGGAAAAATGCTGGTGAGGGCCAGTCTCAATGAACCATCAGGCTTTTCTACACTTCTCTTCATAAAAATACCTTAGCACCTTAGGCATTGCAAGGATCAGCAATGAGTTTGCTGCAGAACAGCATAGCAACCGTCACTAGGGAGACTGTCAAAATTCGGAGACGTGCAAACAAGCAAAAAAAAACCAAGCGAGTGGAGGAAGTTCCAGATTCCTTTAGATCTTCGAGAAATTCTTTAATTCCCAGCGCTTGTAGATAAAATACACTTCCATTGCATTGCTCTCCCTATCAGCATCCACTGTGTGATGCAGGATACTGGCAAAGGATGGGTTTATGGTCTAAGTAAGTAACTAGCAACTTTTATGTAAATGGCAATTCTTATGTTTCTACGCCTCCCACTCTCTCTGTTGTAGAGGGCTGCTTGTACACTTTGATTTTATCGCAACTTTCTCACCACTTGAGAAAAGTTGGAGCCATCTGAGCATCGAGTAATCGAAACACTGTACGCCTGCATTGTGATCACATAATCCCTTCCGAAGCGTTGTGACCCTTGACTTGGTGGATGAGTTATCATTCAAAAATCACCCTTCATCTTGTCCCTTCTAGCTACTACCTTAAAGACGTACATGGCACCTCATTACCAGGATAGATGGCACACCTGAGTAGTAGTAAAATTGCAGCCAAAGAGGCTTGTTGGCACAGCTATGGAGCGCAGGAGTGGATAGCACTGTTGCTTGCCCCTCCAACCCCAGTCCACTCCTGAATTTGGGGTCTTTGGGTGCTGGTGTCAACTGAAATCAGTGGCAGAGAAAATGGTGGAAGGGGTGAAAGGCAGTAGCTTTCACCTCCTGTTCTGGGGTTGCAACAATACGCTGGTTTTGGTGACCCTACTGACAAGAGCTCAGTTTCTAGCCCATGAGAAGACCCGTAGGCCAGACTGGACCTCAGGGCCAAATGAGTTGGACACCCCTATTCTAGGCAACGTCTACATCTTAACAGGACATGCTTGCCCCCTCAAGATAGCCCAGCTCCGTGGCTTGTGCAAGCCATGGGAAAGTTAGATCCTCTACCCATGAATCAGGGGACTGCAGAGAACAGGAGTATTTCTGGTCTCTCTGCTCTGATAACACTCATTTCCTCATCTTGTTATAAACCAGGCAAGCAGCCACCCTGACATTTTCCACTTCATTCACTCTCCATCTTAATTCAGTTCTCAGCCTGGAATACATTTCCCTTTCCCTCTCCAGTTCTCTCTTTAATATGCATTACATACTTAATTCTGTCATTGTGTTCTTTAACTTTGTTGAGCATTCTGAAATCCGGTCTGTATGAAAGACTGGATCTGTAGAGCTGACTGGGGATTCGTCCTCTTTTTTGAACAATCTGAAAATGCTGATTTTTGGAAACTAAAATGGTTTGCTGAAAAGCATCAGTTACCACCATAGGATCATAGAAAATTAGAGCTGGAAGGGACCTCGTGCAGTCGTCTAGTCCTCTGCTCAATACAGGTTTGGTTTCTCATTTTTTTTTTTTTTAAACAGTAAAAGTTCTGAAACTGTTGAAAAAAAACTCATTTAGGCATCTAAAACATGTTTAAACAACTTTGCATTTAGAAATGTGAGTTAATTAAAGTAAAAAAATTGAAATGAAAACCTGGCTGTAAAGAACAAGGATTGCATTATTAAAGTGCAGAAAGGCCATAATAGATGTCTTAACAAAGATTAAGGTTTAGTTTGGAAAACAAATAGAGGAGATTTGTTCAAAATGTTGAAGGCCAGGGTAAAAAGGATCTGTCCTTTTTATTATAATGTTAGTGCACAGACAGGCTCCAGGGGTATGTCTACACATGCATTAATGACACACTTTAGTTAACTTGCATTCAATCTAGTACCTCCAGGCATTCATACATGTACCTTTTTGTCTGGTGATGCACTGGAGATCCGCTGCTTCGGAGCAGAATCGATTAATCAAGTCTGCCCCACGTACAAGTTGACGTGCACTGATCTGTGCCACATAAGCAGCAAAACACATGTCAGCTTGCAGAAAGTGCAGGTGATCCACCTCCAAGGTGGTTTAGTTCAAAAGTGCACCGCCACCATTTTCTTTGTGCTGATACGCATTTTGCCACTTGCACAACTGCATGCATGGCAGCGCTGGGCAATTTTCAAAGAGCCCGGTGCTGCAGTGTTTATACAACAAAGATAGCCCTCTATTGTGAAGTACGAGGAAACTGCACATTATCTTCTTAATTCATATTAGCTAAAGAGCACTGGGCACCTACACACAAGCACAAAGGCTGTTGCAATGCACTGGAATTCCAGTGCACAGACATGAATCGCTCCAGCAGCATCCTGCGTCTCATCTATCTGTGTTCCCATGCTTAAAAATAGCTGTGGGAGTTCTTGAAATAAAGGTCATCCAACAAGCTTTAATTCAAGTGCCCCCTCTGCAATTTTTAAGCATGGGGACACTGATACAAGAGATGCACCAGCGCTTTAATTAGAGTGACTCTCAGAGCCAGTCTAATTAAAGCACCGCTTCCCCCACTCCTGGAGCATGTGCAAAAGTGTCCACAGTTTTTAAGTGACACATAATGCACGTTGCTATTTAGTTAATATACAGCAAGGTTTTTTTTAGTGACACTTTAATGCACATTAAAATAGGCTACTGAGCATTACAGTGCATGTGTAGACATGCCCAAGAAGTCAATGAAGAATGCACTAGGTAACATACGTTCATTTTGGGTAATTCACTACAACTGGAAATCATAGAGACAGATTCTGTGACTGGATTTAATAAGCAACAGAGAAATTTTATGGCCATTAACACTGCAAACAAAGTCTATAAGAAGGATAATCAGACACCACAGTTCAGGGCAGAAACTAATTGCCCAGGAGGTCAGGAAATTACTCGTCGTTCCCACATCCAGCTTTACATAAATTGCTAAATTTATTATATATTTTTTAATCCTCTTCCCCTGACATATGGAATAACAGCTACTGCCCGGACCTGGGATGAGATGGAGCAGTGGTAAAGGGTTGAATGGTAAGTAAGGGGCAGACTCCTACACTAATGTATATCATATCTCACTCTCCTGTGCAATCTGATTAATTGGTATATAGCGTATTTTCTCTGAATTATTTTCAAAATTGCCCAACAGGGTAATGACAGTTAGGCAAAATTAAAATATAGAGTTAACAGAGAGAGTTAAGAGAGTGCAATGATCATTAGGTTTTTAAGTCAGGCATGAATGAGAAGAACTAGACAACTTTTACTGTGGAGCAGTAGACAGGCCTCTGCAGATTCTGGGTCTCTAATTGCCTACTTGCTGACTGAGGGCCAATCTCCCAATTCCCAATCTTCTAAACTAGAGAGTATCTCTGAATTAAACCCTTTAACACTACAGAGATACACTTGGAGAAATGGAAAAAAAAACAACCACCCCTCTCCCCCCAAATACCAGAGATTTAACCTAGGATGGATTTTAGTTTAGTTGTATTCCCTTTCATTAAAATGTTATTATATTAAAGGGCCATACCACCTTCTCTTGAAGGCAGACAAACATTAAAGGGAAGGAGAAAGCACTATTGACTTTGGGAGCGTGAAATGAGTTATATTCCATTTGGATTCAGCCCGAATCAGGGACAGCGTTTCGATTTGTTGATTCACATCACTGCCCCAATTCAATTCCACTGAATCAGAATCTGAAGATTTGATGCTAATTCACAGAATTAGCAATTCAGCCATCAACCTGACTTTAAATGTTTTTTCTGTATACCTCAAGATACTAGGCACAGCTGGTGAAATCTGAGATGCTGGGGCAGATGGAACGTCCCACAGGAGTGTGAGAGGTGCCCCCCCCCCCTTGTGCTTGGTGATGGACCTGGAAGTGGACCAGAAATACTTCTGGTCCACTTTTGGGTCTCCCAGAGAGTGTGCTGGAGGCCCTCCCGTGCCCCCCGCCCAGCTTGGTGATTGACCATGGGGGGACCCTGGGTGCTTCCCCAGACCCTGGAGCCACTAGTCGCTGAGTGGGAAGGGGGGAACACAGCGGTGTCCCCTCAGTGCACTTCCCAGCAGAACTGGAAGTGGATTGGAAGTGCTTCTAGTCCACTTCTGGGTCTGCTATCTAGCACATTGGGGATTTCCCCCTCCCCCCCACTTGGGATGCTGCATCCACCCCGCCATTGCAGCAATCGTGAGTTGCCTGCTACCTTGAAGTATGTTAAAAAAACCCTAAACATTTAAAGCTGTGTCTATGTCTGAATTGCTGAATCTTTCTGAAGCTCTTCAAATCGATTTGGAGGGTTCTGATTTGATTCAGAGAGATTAAAGGGGCTCCAGATTCAATTTGGAGTCAGAGATTCAGCCAACTCTCCAATGAAGCAAATCAGTGACCAAAGGTTCGCACAGCCCTACTATTAATCTCATTATACATAAAGGGTGCTTTCCCCCTCATTTTTAATTGTATACCATCTTACAAACAATGAACATCATTCCCATTAGAGGCTAGAAGGAAGAGAAGAGAAGGAATGCTCTTCCAGCCCTGTGGGTCTCTCAGGATCTATTAGGAAACTTAGCATCAGTTGTGAACACATATAAAGACATCTTGTCACCAGGTCTACATTCCCTCCCCTCCCCCCCGACTTGTTTTCCATCCATCGACTGCCCTAATTTGCATTTTCAATGACTGACATTCTTGCATAGTGGCCTCTGGTTTCTATTCTATCCCATCCAGGAAAAGCACAGAACAGCTGCAGATGCTTCCTCAGCCTGAAGAAGGGTGTTTGTACCAAAAAGCTGGCAAAAAAGAAATGTTCCAACTATTATAATTGGTCTAATAAAAGCTATTGGATTTACCCAAAGAACCTTGTCTACAAGGACATCAGAACTTGCATAACGCTTTGTCCAGCAGCCCTAACCTGACTCTGCTTCCTTATTATCTTTCTGATATTAAGGATATTAGTGCATCATTCATATGGCAGAGCTTTTTTGGGGCTGGGGTATGATGCTATTTAGGTTACACCTTGAAATGGATAGAATATAGCTATCATAGTAAGGTGCTAGAGGTAACGGTAGGGAGGCCAGATGCAGACCATGGTGGTGGTATTGGTACATGTCAAGCGCAATATTACATCTTACATCTATTTTTACATTTTACATCTATTTCAGGATTGGGTACACACGAAAGGACATGGTGTACTCCACTGTAGGCCTCCCTGACATTTTCCTTGAGGGTTAGATAGCCCCCTCAATGCTTTCAGGCCACTTCCATCACCTTGGTAGGTAAAATTAGAGGGGGCAGTCTGGCCCTAAATAGTCAGGAACTCCCATTATGCTGCAGGAGAAAACTCACGGTTTTAATGACACATCCAACTCTAAGATTTTAATCACATGTCAGGAAACTCAAAGTTTCCACAGCAACGCTACAATAAAGCTCTTTGTGTGGTGCTAGCAGTGAATACACAGTTCAATTAAAATTTGTCTCAATTACCTGCCAGTCTTTCATTCCCCCTAAATTCTGTTCCCTTTTCTTCCTCCTCCACTTTCTCCTAATTATCTATCTAATAAGGGGCTGGCCTAAAGCTCTAATGCACTAATACACTGTGATATCACACAGGGTCTCTGGGTTTGGGCCCCACTGGCGCAAAGCACAAAGATCATGCTAAGCAGCAATTTGTTTTCTAGGACCTGCTACTAGTTGGTTTGAGAACAAGTTTTGATAGGTTCAGAATGGGAAAAAAAAACCCATCCAGCTCTTTGCTGCAAGGGTTGTTATTTGATCATAGGGGGCCAAGAGGGAGGAGTTAAGTAGCAACAAATGGAGGGGATCAGCTCTGCCACTGGTTGATTGAGCTATGCGTGTCTCATGCCCAATAGAAAAAAAGAAAGAAAGAAATCCAGGAAATAGTGGTAATCCATAATGCTGCTCAACTATCCTGTGTAAAAGTGCTTTGCGATGTGCAAGAAGGTGGTATAGATGTGCGAGGTGCTCTCATGATCTGCATTAGGATTTTATATATTGTATGTCTTATGCAGCAGATGCAATGTACTTGCCTTACAGTTCCTCCCAGAATTTTGCTTCCTGGGAAGCACCCATCAAAAGGACTCTGCTTTACTGTCCCTCAGTTAATTACTGATGTACTATGCCAGCACTGATACATCAGCACACGGGGGAAGTCTCAGCAGAGATTCAACAGCACGATGTGCTAACTGCTGGGCCATTGGATAGCTCTTTTTTCTCAAAAGTAAGGTCAAAGCCTGCTGCTCTATAGGGAATAACAGCCGTGTCAGCGCAGCCCTTTTGTAAGGCTGCCATAGAAGCAGATGTGATGGGGGGACTCATGAGGACAGAGCCAACAGAAATGAGAAGAGGCAGCCAAAGGTCTGTCTGGCCTGCCAGCTGTAAAAGCAATCCAAGTGACATGGCTATAAAAGCCAGGCCCTGGAAGCAACCTCCTCCGGCTTCCACTATTGCATTCGCTTACCCCTCCACACCCCCGCATGTGGCCTGCATAATGTCAGTCCCAAAGATGTAAGGCAACCAGCAGGAGGCATAAAGGCAGGGAGCAGGGGTTGCACAGAGGGAGAGGAAGCTGCGCCTGGCAAAGGCCACTGGTGATGGGGGGGCAGCCATTGCAATAGAGCTTTTTAAGTACATTTCAGCATAGCACGTTTGCTCCTAAGAAATCTAATATGCTTTGGGTCAGTGCAGGCCAACTGTTAGATATAAAGAATTCATAGCACTTGCAATCCCCAGATGAACCATTTTCAATTCTTCATGTTTCTGAAAAACCATTGTGTCGATCCATCAGTGGTGGCGGCACTGCATAACGAGGACCGTCTCCTGCCTTAATGCCAAAGTGTAAATATTGCATTGCAGCAAGCAGCAGTAGATAATGCATAATAATGAGCTTGGTTTGTTATGTGATGTGCTACCCAGAGCCCTTGAAACAATGCATCAGGGGTTTCACACCCCCTTCCCCCACCAGTACAAAAACAAAAAACAAAGAAACCCAAAATAAATAAATAAATAAATAAAAGCCCCCCCAAAAACAACCCAACCCCTTCCCAAAAAAAAACCTCATACCAGCTACAGAAGTGAAATAATCATTTACAACGGCTGAAAAAGAGATGATATGGTCAAAAAGATAAGGACAAGGATAAAAGACTAATTCTGATCTGACGAACCATTGGAGTCATCAGTATAAATTAACTTAGACACCAGCAGAGCACTAAGCAGAGCTGAATTTTCATGCTGAAGAGATGGATGTTTTTATACAGTTGCTTCGCTTTTATTTAATGGGACAGGAATTCCAGGCTCAGCATACGATTAAACATGATGAAAAGAAATATTGTTTGAGCCAATGGTAATCAAATGGCAGTTCTGTGATTTTTCTAGTTAATTTTTCCAATTCTCATCAGTAATACATTTCCCCCTCTCTCAAAAGACAGGGTATAGCACTTTAATGCCTGTCAGTCATCTTGTTTTGCAAGCTACAAGCACTTTAGGAATTACTGAACCCATGGTTAGCAAATGCCAAACAAATTCACATCAGTGCAGTGTGAAGAATATGATTCATAATCTTCATCTAAGAGCTTTAATGAAAGGGTCAAAATCAAAGGCAGATTGTTCTCTTTCTAATATGTATATTTTAAGGTGTTAGTAACAGATAATGAACTAAAGGACTTGTATATCTTGGTCTTTTATCTACTGATTGAGTAATGCGAGTTAACAGAACAAGCTTCTCACCACATTTCTTTATTCCTTCATTTTAACCTGAAGCTACCACCACACCTTTCAAGATGTATTCAGTTCTTTGCTTCCCCAGTGACTACCTACCTGTAGTTTGAAGCACCCCCCATGATACATGGAGCACCTCAACTCTTGTTGACAGTGATTTATCCTAAAGGTACCACTGGTTTTGCAATCCTGTGTCTTGAGTGTGGCCGGGGACACTTTTCATATGTCAAAACTGGAAAGCTGCTCTGGGGTTGTCCACAAAGGGGCACTTAAGACCCTAGATTCCAGTACGATGAAGTGTGGCTGGTGAGGTTGGTACCGGAAAACCTACATTGGTTCATTTCTGCACATCTGCATCACCAAATCTGACTGGAGTGTCCACAGGGTATGATGCAGACTGTTGGCTTAAAAATGGTATTTAAAGACCTGTTTGGGGGGAAATGGCTTATAGGTATAGATATATGCATTATAAAGGGTCAAGATGGGCAGCAGGGGTTAAATGGATTTTAAAGAGCCTGGGAGACGCGCAGACAGCTTCTCAAGGCCCCCAAAACAGATGGGCTGTCCAGCACAACATGACCAATGCATGAACACAGCCTGAGAATTGGGGCAGGGGGCATGCCATAACACGAGATCATAGCTTTCAAGGCAGGCAGGTTGTCTAACACCACAAGGATACCCCCTAGGAACCAAAAAAGTATGTACCATACTGTCCATAATACAAGGTAAGTGACACCAGCACCAAGGCCACAGAAAGCAGGGGGGGCTAAGTCCTGGTTTTGGGGGAACAGACAAAGTTTGGAGAAGACCTGAAAGGCTACATGGACATATGACCACAGAGAGATAACCAATCAGAGAGAGCCATGGATGAAGAGTCATCAGGAGTCACCAAGGGGGAAGGAGAATACAAAAGCAGAGACTTGAGATTAACAAAGGTCCCCTCCCTTTGTCCCATCTCTCTCTGTCTTGCTCCCTGAGAGGGGTCCCTCTCCCCATCCTCCAGAAAGGGTCCCCAAGGCCACCATGGACCAAGGGCATACCAGCAGCCCGTCTCATGCAACCCACTGGAAGGGGGCTGTGGGCCTCAGTATCCCACTGCTGACACCTAAGAGAAAGAGCCTCAGAGTGGAGCCTGCATCCTAGCCAAATGTACTTTGATGACAGCCCTAAGATTGGTAGATATAGAATTGCTTGATTGTTTGTATTGCTGCCTTTTTGTTATCAATCTGTATCAATACACTCACCTGTTATCAACTGGCGGGTGTTGTGGTCTGTCTGAAGGTTGTGCTCACCCGGAATAAAGATATAAGGGCTGGGTTCCTAAACTCCTGTGTCAGTATAGACATGCACTTTAACAAAGACAGAAACTCTTTTCCCATTTCCTACAGGCCAACACACAGACTCAGGTATCAATTGCTTTGAATCACTTTGAGTCAGTGACCTAGATGTGAAAAGCTCTGTAATACAGATAGTTTCTCCTTCTGTTGTTCTGGTGTTTACAACTGTGGATTTTCTCTTGGGCTATCCAGTCCGCTATCAAGGTAGAAGAACTAGCTGAGTTAGTTCACACAGCTGCTTCAGCTCCTCTTCCAATCAGTTTTATAAAGACTAATACATTTTATGCTAAAATCATTCATGGCAGTAAGACCCTGAAGTTCCAACAACAACTTAGTCTTTGCAGCAATTATGCCAAGTGCCCATGTACTCAATTTTAAAGCCTTCACTTTCAGTCTCTCTGTTCAACATGTGTGAATGGCTGTCACTTGGTTATAACACAAGATGGAAATATTTAGCATTAGTAATAGACATAGAATAGAGCTCAGACCACGTGTTGATGCATAAGACTCGCACTTCATAAAAGAAAGAAAGAGTTTGTTCTAGGACAACAAAAGAATACACTTCTATAGCTCTTGATACCCACAGCAGAAATAATCAACTAGTACATGCTGTGTACTCTCTCTCATGCAAAAACCTTAGGAAGATAAAAATCAAGGTTGAGAGGGGGTGTCTGTAAAGTCATAATGTGATTCCTTGGCAAAGCTGAGAAGAGAACCCAAGACTTTTTTTTGGCCTAGAATACAGATAGACAAGAAAAAGAAATGTAATTCTTAAACTAAAACAGTGGTTCTCAAACTGGGGATATGCATACCCCCAGGGTTATATGGTGCCTTGCCAAGGAATATGTGCCTAAATTTTAATATTGGTAGTAGAGCTTCTGACTGGTCAATGTCACTGCTATGAGTTGACATCTGCGCCAACATTCTTCCTAAGGAATGACTGTGTAGACATGCATTGGGTATCGAGGGTACAAGCAGCAATATTTTAGAGGTAAATGAGTATGTGGCCAAAAATGTTTGAAAACCACCAAACTAGAGCACAACTACACAGTGTGTTTTACATACACAGAAAGAAGAGCAATATTTTCTTTGTGAAGAAATATAGGGTGGAACGGACTTCTGAGTTCTCACTAAGTATAGACAGTCGAAAAGCCTGAGGCTGAATCAATTCAGTCTTTGCAGGTCAGTCTAAGCTGAAGAGATTAAACTGAAAAAGAAGTAGATAGGCATTTATCTTTGATTCAGGTAATGCAGCCACATGCCCGCAATGGCTCAGGCCAGAAGCCAGGGGGTTCTAGAGCATGGGTTTCTAGCATGCAGCCAGCATGTGCTATGTGTTCGCCTCTCATTCATGCTGCCCCAGAGGCTTCTGGGATTTGCAGTCCAGAATTACAGCAGCAGGACTCATCACTTCCTCTTCCTGGTTCCAAGTGCCTCTGAGATTTGTAGTCCCGTCACAACCAGAAGTAAGTTTCAGCAGGGGAAGGGGTGTTTAACCCTCCTCCCTGGTTCCAGCCCCCTCATCTGTGCTTGCTGGGTGGGGGGGGGGACAGGGGCATTGAGACAGCCTTCACTGCTCCAGCTAAGGAGCAGGAGTAGAGCCAGCCCTGCTCTCTGGAGAGACAGCCCAGCCCAGCCCAGGGATGCAAAGCATACTGGGATGCTGGAGGTCTCTGATTTAACTTGAATCAAAAGGGGTCTGGGACAGAAGTTTTATAACTGATTTAGGTGAAACCGGTTTAAGTCTGATACTACATTCAACCAGGTTTATCTTAAACCAGTTTCAGCCATTTGGAACCTGGTTGATGTGCACTGAACTTCTTTTCTGTTACAGGTTTAAACCAGTTTCTGATTACTTAAACTGCTGTAGGTGTAACTTCTGTCCCTAGCCTCTATGTTGGGGTGACCTCGTTATATAATCTTGCTCATTAATTCAGGTGTAACAACCCACACTTGCACCTTGGGTAGCAACGGTGGCAGGACTGACTGTAGCTGCCATTCTTATACTCCCTCTAAGTGGGTGCCTGGAGCTAATGTTCTGGTCACCCACCTCTCAATGCACTGCTACAGAAAGTTTAACTCCATCAAACTCCTTTTCAAAATGATATATGCTTTGCTACTCCAATTTTAAAAGTGAACGGTTAAACAAAAATATTACTCAGACACCGCTTGCTATACAAGTCAAGCCTCCTTTACAATTGATTTATATGCTTTCAATATCGATATTAAATGTCACATGCACCATGAAAGCACAAGTCAATGTTTTCATGTCATCTCTTAATTAGTCTGTTTAGTGTGTGGGATGAAGAGAAATCCCTTGCCTGTTGCTATTTATTAATGTGTTATTCTATTCCCTATGCACAAACCAAGTCAGAGCCTGAAACCAGAGGTTGAAAAACTTGTTTTGACTATTTTTGAACCCAGGCATGTTGTAGAATCTGATATAAGCTCAGATATCATTAGGTTTGCATTCAGTGAAGAAGAAAGGCTTGGTGGAGGGGAAAAACATAGTAGAGAAAAAAAAACATAAAAGGTGCAAAAAATGGAGCAGAATGCCTGATAACTAGGTTATCAGACCAAAAAAAGGAGTAAGGGGATGAGAAAGACAAAAACAAATCTAATGAAAATATGAACTTGCAGTGGGACAAATCTTGAGGTCAGCATTCCTGGCAGCTTCATGGTGATGAACACTGTACGATAGGAAATATTAGGTTGAAAACATTTCTGCCAGATACAAAAATTATTTGACTGTTAATGTCCTTAGTCAAAAGATTTAACCTGCCAGATGTCTCATGTTTGTCCTTATCTGATAAGGACAGACATTTCTTCCCTAAAAGGGAAAGGAAGAATTGTGAAGAAAATTCAACAAGTAGTTATGGCTGTGTGGAGATGTTCAAGAAGCCTGCGGCAGAAGCACTCTAACTTTTGAACTTTACTCACAGGGTTCCCCCACCATGTTTAGGTTGGGAGGAAGCAGTCCTTGTGGGAGGGAGAGGGGAGGAGCCTGCCCACATGGCCTGATCACAGCAGGTAGGAGTAGTTCTCTCATGCCTCCCAGAATGCCCTGTGGGCTCCCCAGGTTGCCAAAGACTCCCAAAAGGAGGTGAATGGCTGAGCCACCCCTGACTGGCTGGCAGGGATATGACAGCCAAACAAACACCTGCGCCTGATGAGGCGGTGGCTTGTCATGGCCACAACCCATCAGCAGCCATTCCATGCAAGCCTCCCCAACATGCCCTGCAACTGCCAAGTAGGTTTATATGTCTCTCTCTCTCTCTCTCACACACACACACACACACACACACACACACACACACACACAGAGAACCCAGGCATCCTGGACACTTACACACACACACAGAATCAAGGCATCTAGGGAACAGCTGGGACACTGACTTTCATACAGCTGAGGAGGACAATGCCCATCTCTTGTGCAACTCCCCATTCCCCAGGGTGATTGAGAGTGGGCACTGCATTCCCAGGGTCCCCAAGTTCATCATCAATGAAATCATCACTCCCCCAATCCTTGAGGGCCTGGCCTACCCCTTCCTGCCCTGGCTTATGAGGTCCTATGGGGGGCAATTAGACTGCCAGAAGGAGCACTTCAATTACAAACTGGGCTTAGCACTGTAAACACATGCGATGCAGGGGTGGGGGAGAGGATGAGCCCCACACAGCAGCAGGCTACCCAGATCTGCACAGCTCTGGCTGACTTCCTTCTCAACTGCATGAACCAGGAACCCTCCTTGGATAAGTACGGCTGGAGGACTTTGAATGCCTAAGTCCTGGCATGAGGCATTACGTCTCCTGCTATGGGGTCCTTTGGGCCTGCCTCATCTGCACCACTGCCCACAACTCAAGCTACCTGGAAACTGTCCCCCTTACCCATGCCCTCCATCCCAGGGCACGCCCCAGGGTATAGGGAAATGAGGCATGAGAAAGAGATGTGGTTCAGTTTAAAATGTTGCACTTGCAAAACCTTTCTTATGTTTATTAAAGGAAACCTGTTAAACACTGCCCATTTCTCAGCTTGGTCTCTTCTCCCAATTAACACAAAACAGCAAACCTTTGGCAACACAGTGGGGAGCGAGGGGTGGGGCTTGAGAATTGGGTGACAGAACCTGGAAGGAATTGGGGGCCAGGGGGAATACTGCAGGGCCTGAACTCAACAATTGTGAAACCTGGGTGGCAAGGCATGGGGCAAGGGACTTTTAACCTGGCACCCTACTTTCAGGGGCCTGCAATCTGTACAAACTGGACAGTTGCATGATCCCAGACCCATTATCTGTCTGAGAGAGCTGCAGGCTGGGATACATCACTGCAGTGGGTGCCAAAGACTGCTGACCCTCCCACATGGGACCCCCAGCCCCCTGGCCTGCAACGTCATGTCTTCCCTTCAAGGATCACAGATCCATAGCCCTTGCCAATACCTGAGGTCATGATGGGCAACTGGATTGAATCAGGGGGCTGCTTATCCCCACCTAGGCTGTGCCACTCCCTAACGGTGGGGCCCAGGCTAAAAGTGGGCACAGGGGGAGTGGAAGCACTCCCCCTGGACCTCCCAGCTGCAGGGGGGGGGGTAGATGAATTGGAACCACTGGTCTCTGCTGCCAGAAGCTGCCCCAGTGACCATCTAGCCCAGAAAGCTTGTGGGCTAGATTTCACTCTGCCCTCTCCTGCCTGTTGTGAGCACTTCTGCACCCCTTTGGGACTAGCCTGGGCCCTCTTAGTGGGCCTGTGGGTTGAGTGGAAGCAGTCCAGGACCATGTGCATTAACTCTATATCCTAGTCCTGAATCTAGTCGGTGAACTTGGCCAGTCTGCTTCTGATGCCAATGTCCACATCATTAATGAAGATTTTGAATAGGGTAGGCCCAAGGACAGAGCCTTGGGGGACCCCACTGGTCACAGGGCACCATGACGGTCAACTTCCATCAACCACCACCTTCTGGGTCTGACCACGGAGCCAGTTCCCCAGCCAGTGGATTGTGGTGAAGCTGAGGCTGCAGCTGGCTTCAGGGGCTTGGGGCCCTGACTGCTGCATCACCTGACCTTCGCTGCTCAGGTGACCTCAGAATATTGAAAATGGTTAGGGGCTTGCAATCAATGGCCTGCAATTCTGCTACTGTTATACACCCCCAGGCTGTAAAATTCAAGGGTCCATGGCCCACATGGTCCCTTACGTTCCAGAGTTGTGTGCGCGCTCACCCTGGCTTGGAGGTTCAGTGCCTCCCCAACCACATCTTCCCCACACAGTTGATGGTCTTTTAACTATCTGATCAGTGATCAAGAAGAGGGGGAGTCAGTCTGCACCAAGTGAGAATAAAGGACATGATAGGAGAGCCTTTCTTCCAAAACAAAGAGGAGGGGAAGCAGGGAGATGGCAAATATTTAGGGCCCAACTCAGGCATCCTTACTTTACACCCTTGTAACATGGAGGACTTCAGTGTACGGGATTCTATTAGTAGCATGTTATCAATTTCAATCCCAACTAGTACTTGCCAAATGTAATTAGATCTCATTTTTTCACCTTTACTTCTCTGGCACTCTCTACAGTCCCTGTTTGGGGATTTCACTATAAATATAGATGTCACAAATGAAGAAGCACAAAGCACCACTGTCAAGTGGCTGTTTTGCATTATTATGAATTTATTGTGATGTTTAAAAGATAAATAAATGCATCTAGATACGTAGTTTGGAAACCTGAGCAAGGTAGAAAGTTGGAATGACTTGTGTCAACGTGCTGTATGGAGAGGCATGAGATTAAGGAAGAAGATTATGGAGGAGGTCTGAAACAGAGATAAGGAGAAATCATCTCCTTTCATTACATTCATCATCTGCAGCTGTAACCCTTCAACAAGAGATGTATGCAGGACTATTCTAGTGTGGGAACCAGAAGGTTGAGAACCATTCTAATGCAAACACTTCCCCATGCACTTAAATTAAAAAATTCATATTTAAGGCTTTACGCCTTCTGTATATGTGCAAGTGATTGTTGAATGAGGCACAGAAAGTTTGGTAAGGAGTCAAGAAGTAACCTATGCCTCAGGCAATCACAAACTTGGTTTAAACAAGTTTGCATCAAGACTTCACAAAATACTTCTGAGTAAGCAGCTGCATATGGCAGCAAATACAACTGAAATCGCTTCAGAGAGAGTAGATATTATGGATTGTAGATACTGAAAACAACACTATTAAAATATTTCAGGCAAGATTTTGCTTCATATATTTTATACCCGCACATATAACAAGCTCTTATTCTTATCTTATCAAGTAAAGCTGCTGAGCTCTATACACCTGTAAAGTCTTAGTTTGCTCCATTCACTCCTCAATGTCCGGTCTTCTCCCCCCACTCAATCTTCCCATGCAATGTATAATTTGTTCCATACTTGTAACTGCTCTTAATGATTATCCAGCTGAGGACATGATTTTTTCCAGCTCAGGCAATTAGAGAACTCATTGCAAGGAGGCAAAGCAAAGGGGTGGCTAGAGATGTACCATATGGAGCAAATAGTACAGTACAAAGCTCCTATCCTGCTCCACTTGAAGTCAAGGGAAAGTTACCCCAATTTCAGACCAAAGCGTTGCTACATTTCAACAACATGCACGGGACTGAAGGGCTGTGTAGCAAACTTAACAGCCTCTCTTTCCCAAAGTTCACTGTAGCATCCCTGCCCCCTCGTCCCCACAAAGTTCATTACCTTATCCATTACTCTGCTTCAGAAAACACACACTTGGAAGTTTAATTGCCCCAAGTGCAAGCAGACTGTCTCCACTCATTAGGGCTTCAGGAAAGTGACCCTGCTTGTCTGGTGGCTTACTAAAGTTTTGTACAGATTTTCAAGAGTCTACTCTACTAAGTACAGAAGGGGGAAATAATTCAAAATCACTGCTTTTATTCCCTCAGGAAGCAGACTGGAAAGCCTGGGGAAATGTTTCCTCCTGCAACTGAAGAATGTAGGACATTTCCTAAGGCGAGCAGCACAGACCCCGTGTCCCAAAGTTTTTTTGGAAGGGTGGGGGGGTACTCTAAAAAGAAAACACCACATTAGGGCTAGCAAGACCATTGGATATTGTTACTCATTAACTCTGTGCCTACTACACTGGGTATACTAGCTGCCTCTCAATTTTTGTGTTCAGACTCAGCCTCTTGTTATTGCCTGCACTCCTTGGGGCAAGCTCTCTCCTGGTAGGAGTTTCTTAGCATACTTTGCACTGTGCAAACCAACCCCTATGCCCAGACCACCCGATTGTCCCCAATGACAAACATAGTCTCTAGTGCACTCACAGTCTCTGGTTAGCTCCCCGGGGAAAGGCACTGTAGGCAGCATCCTCAGGCACCAATTCACTGACCCACCAGCTCTCTCCCTCTTGGCTCTCAGCTTCTAACCTTTAGGCTCTCAGCCCTCCACTCTTGACTGTCTGCCTGACTCTCAAACCCTGGGTAGTTTGTAGAAGCTGCTCTTCTTGGCTGCCCTTGCTAGGAGCTTTTTTTCTTCCTGCCAGCTAATTATCTAAGGCACCTGGCCCCATTGTCTGGGCAGCTTGCAATCACACTCCTACTACCTACAGCTGGGCTACAGCTCTTGCAAGCCTGCAGACTGCAGCCAGGACAACTGAAAAATGGTAATTAATAAAACCAACTGTGGGAGCTTGACAAAATTAGAGTTCCTGGACCTATCTGCCCTATGTATATGTCTGTGGGGCTCCCAGCAGCATACCTCACACTTTGTAACAGACTATCTGAGCCAGTTTTCTACCATGTAAACCTGATTCCAAACCATTACTCCAGGGACCAGAGTTATTAGCAGTTGACTTTAAGACGTGAGAACAGAGAAACACTCTCTGCTTCTTTATAGGCCATCGAATGCATCCACAATTTCTGGGATTTAGCATCTGTGAGCTGGACTTACGAGTTTCTGGTCCTGCAGCCTGTACTGAGCAAAGGCAATATAGGTATTTTTCACAATCTACATTTTCACATGGATCTGGTTTTTCCAGACAAGTCCAAAAGCAGTGATGCTACATATTAACATTTCTGGTTTGCTGATGTACATGCACCGCTGCAGCAAAGGAAATTATTCTCTTCTAGCGAGGCCATGTCTGGAGTAGTGTGTCCAGGTTTGGGCCCCTCACTATAGAAAGAGGACAAGTTGGAAAGAGTCTAGCAGATGGCAACAAAAAATGGTTCACGGGCTAGCACACATGACTTGTGAGAAAAGGCTGTGGGAACTGGGTTTATTTAAATATGCAGCAGAAAAGACTGCTTTTTTTTCAAAGGGGATTTGAGAGTAGTCTTTAACAGCCTGCACCTGTTAAAGGGAGAGGGGAGGGTCCAAAGAGGATGGAGCTAGACTGTTCTCAGTGGTGCCAGATGACAGAACAAGGAGCGATGCTCTCAAGTTGCAGCAGGAGAGGTTTTAGGTTACATACTAGGAACGTGGTAAAGCACTGATGTGGGTATGGCCAATGGGTTTGTGCCCTGCTCTGAGGCCCCACACCCAGCCCTGAGCCTGTCCCTGGCAGGGCTCAAGGCAATCACGTGGCACTAATGGGACCTCCAAAAGCCAACTCTCACAGTCCCTTCCACAGCCACTAGTACAAACTCTAACCAAAAAGATAATCCTCCAGGCTATAACACAAATGATCTCAACTGGGTTCAAACCTAAGCCTAGCCTATGAGCTGGTTTCCCACTGTAAACCAGCTGTTCCCCAAGCCCTCCACTGTGATTTCTAAGTCAGATACTTTATCCCCCTGCAGCTCCCAGGGCCAGACTACCTACCCTGACTCTGGCCCTGATTTATATTCCTCCAAGGCCCTATCCCTTTCTGGTCAGGTGACCCCAGAGGTTTGGCTGCGGATGCCCTCTATTGTAGCTCACTCATTGGTCTCCAGGGCAGCCCACCCATAGCCATGCCTAGTCTCCCCTGCAGGGCTCTAGTCTGCAGCCCTACTGTGGAGCAACTAGCACTGCAATAGGCTTTCAACAGCTAATGCAGGCATTGTCCTATTGTGCTGGCACGGAGCAACTGGCTGTGCAGTAAGCGCTCCTAGTTCTCGATTCCCTAGGCCAGCTCTGCTGCAGCTTTCTCCCTTGCAATCTCTCCCAACCTGGGGCTCTCCCTGGACTCTTTCTCCCATAAGGTAGTAGAGTCCCAGACTCTCTGTTACATATGGCTGGAAAGCACCTTTTGCATGCCTATCATGCAATAAGTGTAACTTCCATATTTGGTCTATCAGGTGTTCAAATATAAAGGTCTTACAAGTAGACAGGTGAGCTGCACCTCCCCTCCTGGAGCGGTAGTCAGTCTACAGCTTCCTCGCGGATGTATGTGTTAGGATCAGTTCGTGAATCCACGTATGGCACAACCCCATTAGCAATACCCAAACCAGTCATCTCTTCAAGCTAAAGAGGAGCATAGCTCATAGTCTACCCTGGTAACCTAACGCTGTTACACATGGGCACCAGCAACTTAAATTGAGAGGTTTTCCATTCTTACAACTAAGTCACTTCAAGAAAATACTTAACATTAGTTTCATTAGAAAGCTAATAGTGTACACCATCGGAAGCCAGTTAGCATTCAACACCACAAGAAAGGAAGATCTCTCAGTAGTGAGCCATAATACCAAGCAGCTAAACTTTTTCCTTACCATTTCTCTTGGCAAAATGGGACAGTGAAAGTCTTTCAAAGGGAAATAATCCCCAGCCCAAAACTCCAAAAATTGGTGCAATTTTCTGACACAGTATTCTGGAATACAGAAAGCAGTCCCTTAGATCCATTCAAGGTAAATGAATAATTTATTCTACCCCTTGACTTTTGAGTATGGTTTGCATAAAATGCCAAATCAACTCCCTTGAATCTAAAATAGAAATGTTGTACTTCATGCAGGAAAACAGATTCTCATTTCATTTTCTGTGTATCCAATAACAAAAGACATCTGATGTCACAGATGCAGTGTTTCTAGCTATACTCATGGAGAAGAACAATAGAATTGTTTTCTTGAATACTCCAAAACTTTCAAAACAAGCAACATTAGGGAAATCAAATAATCAGCTCCCAGTTTCTTGAGAGTTTTCTAGTGTATTCCTTATAATGCATCATATTATTAGGGCATTATAATCTAACACCATTATGCAAGGTAAGTAGTAGTCAATTCATATTGAAGGTCTCCTTTCAAAGTAAGGCACCAATTACTGTGAAAAAGCTTGCCAGAAACACATTTATTTGTAATATCTTACACTGCTTAACTTAAATTGTCTTGTCCAACTTCTATTTCCAACATAAATACTGGTATATGATTATAATTCTGCAACTTAGAAGGCTGAAGATAGGTATTTAATTTCCTATCTAATGAAGGTGTGGCCCAAGCCAAGGCCTAGTGAATTCGGGGAGTGGACTCCCAAAGGTTTGGTTAGTGAACTTAATGAAAAATGGGCCTCAAGGGCATGCAACACCAATGTGCACTCATCAGAACTCATGGAAACCGTCTTTATGTGGCGCCTATGAAGAATCAGGCAATGGTTTATTTTTTATTGAGATGAGATTCCTAAATTAGGCATCTCATCTCTAAAAAAAATATGAACTAGTTTAACTTGGATGTTATCTAAGAAAATATTGCGATCTGGAGTTTAGATGCACTTCCATAATCAGCGCAGCTAAGACTCACTGGGTGGCCATAAGAAATGATTCATTTTATCGGTTTCAGGTTTTAAGATCAACCTCTATCACAGTGGTATCGTGAGATCTAAAAATAGGATAGGAAAAAAATTCCCTTATCAACATTCTTCAATAAATTTTCTTCAAACAAAAAGCCAGAATTGACAAACTGTTGACAGTGCTGAGGGAGGGTGCTGAGGGAGCTGGCTGATGCGATTGCCAAACTTGTGGCAATTGGGAAAGGTACCGAATGATTGCGAAGTGGGAAATACAGTGTCCATCTTTAAGAAAGTGAAGGAGGAGGATCCAGGGAACTACAGGCCAATAAGCCTCACCTCAGTCCCTGGAAAAATCATGAACAGGTCTTCAAGGAATCATTTCTAAGCACCTGGAGGAGAAGGTGATTAGGAACAGTCCACATGGATTCACCAAGGGCAAGTCATGCCTGACCAACCTGATTGTCTTCTACGATAAGACGACTGGCTCTGTGGATGCTGGGAGAAAGTTTGACGGGTTATACTTTGATTTTAGCAAGGCTTCTGATATGGTCTCACACAATGGTCTTGCAAGAAGACTAAGGAAGTATGGGTTGGATGAATGGACTGTAAGGTGGATAGAAAACTCGCTGGAACAGCCGGCTCAGGTGGTAGTAACCAATGGCTCAATGTCCATTTGGTAGCCAGTGTCAAGTGGAGTGCCCCAGGGGTTGGTCCTGGGGATGGTTATGTTCCACATCTTCAGCAACAATCTGGAATATGGGATGGTATGCACCCTCAGAAAAGTTGCAGATGACACCAAACTGGGGTGAGTAATAGGCAGGGTAAGGCTAGGATTCAAAGAGACATCAACAAATTAGAGGATTTTACCAAAACAAATCTCATGAGCTTCAATAAGGACAAGTGTAAAGCCCTGCATTTAGGATGAAACAATCTCATGCACTGGTACAGGCTGGGGGGATGACTGACTAAGCAGCAGCTTTGCAGAGAAGCATGTGGGGGTTACAGTGGACAATAAGCTGAATATAAGCCAACAGTGCCCTTGTTGCCAAGAAGGCTAATGGCATACCGGGCTGCACTGGTAGATGTATTGTCAGCAGGTCAAGGGAAGTAATTTTCCCTGCTCTATTTGTCACTGGAGAGGCCACATCTGCAGTACTGTGTCCAGTTTGAGCCCCCCACTACAGAATGGATGTGGACAAGTTGGAGAGAGTCCAGTGGAGGGCAATGAAAATGGTTAAGGGGACAAGGGACATGACTTACAAGGAGAAGCTGAGGGAACTGGGTTTATTTAGTGTGGAGAAGAGAAGACTGAAGGGATTTAATAACAGCCTTCCACTGTCTGATAGGGCTGTGCAAAGCTTCGGGTGGCGATTCGATTTGGAGGAGATTCGGCCTGATTTGATGGCTGAATCTCTGAGTCCGAATTGAATCAGGGGATGAATTTAAAGGTCCAAATCAATTCAAATCTTTTCCAAAGATTTGGAGAGCTTTGATGATTCAGGCAGCCCCTGGTGGCTCCAGCATGGAGCTATAGCCACTGCGAGCTGGTAAGTACTAGAGGCAAGGGAAGGGGGCTGGAGGAGGGGACCATGGGCGGACCTCTGCCAGCCCCCTGAACCTCCCCCACTTCCCCAGCCCCCTCGGCCCCTGCCTGCTCCCCCAGTCCCCCCTTGGCTGCCCTGCCTGCCCCAGCTCCTGATACTTCAAAAAAAGCCCCGTTGCTCACTGGGTGCTGCCGGGTGGGGGGCAATCCCCACTGCCCCATGCTGCATGGGGGGCCCCTTCAACTTCCCCCTGCTCTCCCAGCCCTCCCACAGCTGCCCCACCTGCCAGGGCTCCAGCCCTTTAAAAAAAAAAAAAGCCGAGAAAATGCCTTCAACTCACTGCTCCTGGGGCAGCCTTGAGGCTTTGGGAGCTTCTTCAGAGCCCACCTTGTGGGGGGGGGACCGGAGATTGCCCCCTGCTGGCAGCAGCAGTAAGTCCTGGGCTTTCTTCAGGTTTTTTCTTAAAGACCAGAACTGGCCTGTGTGGGGCACTTGTGCAGAGCCCCCCATGCAGCATGGGGCAGTGGGGATTGCCCCTTGCCCTGCAACACCTGCTGAGCCAGGGCTTTTTCCTCCGAAGTGCTGGGAGTTGGGGCAGGTGGGGCAGCCATTGCTGGGCTGGGAGCGGGGCGGGAGATGGGCCTGGCCTGGCTGCTGCCGAATCACCGAATCAGATTCGGCTGAATCAAAATCAGGACAGTGAACTGAATCACTGTCCCCCAAAAGCGGCCGAATCCAAAGCAAATTCTAGCTGCTTTGCACAGGCCTACTGTCTGAAGGGTCATTTAAAAAAGGATGGAGCAAGACTGTCCTCAGAACAAGGAGCAATGGGCTCAAGTTGCAGCAAGGGAAGTTAAGTTTGGATATTGGGAAAAACTTTCACTAGGAGGATGGTGAAACACTGGGACAGCTTACCCAGAGCGGTGGTGGAATTTCTATCCTTGGAGGTTTTTAAGGCCTGGCTCAACAAAGTCCTGGCTGGAATGATCTAATTGGGGATAGCCCAGTTTTGAGTATGGGGTTGGACTAGATGACCTCCTGAGGTCTCTTCCAATCCTAATTTTCTATGATTCTAGTGAAAACATGTATCAGACCCCATTCTAACACACACTAGGTTGTACTCCATCAGCATTCCTCCTAAATAGCTACTGAAAATTATTTTTTGTTAAAAAAAATGAAGTGAGTTTATCTGATATAAAAAGCATTTTTGTTTAAAACAAAAATTTCAGAGTTTGATACAGGTTTTCAATTGTAATGCTATTTTCTATAAAGCCATGAATTCACTAGAAAATTTGCACTGAAGTTTTCTCTGATAACAAAACTGGCAAAATCACACCACAATTTAAAATGGCACCTCTCTATTCATTATTTAACACTGCAATCTGAACCATACAACCATTTTGTGTTACCACTTCTCTTTGCTTTTATTTTTATCATAATCAATTTATTGCTATTTGAATGTTATTTGTGTCTCTCATTATTTCTCAAAGCAGGAGGAGCAAAACACTCAAAACATTACAGCTTACAGAATACATTTAAAAAATGTTTTCAGCCATCTGTAAAACATAGAATCAACTTACTTATTAGTTAAAGTTCATGGGTGGCAGTGTTGTTTATTTCTTAGCATCCACAGACATGAAAGACTGGCTGCCTACAACTGACAGCAAGATGGGAACAAAATTAAATGTATTCATAAAATAACTAGAGAAACTGTTGTCCTTAAAATACTGTTCTGTCATGAAATACCCAAGTGTATAAAGGATATAACCAGTAATACTGGGTTTGATTCAATATTTATGGTAATATGGAGATCAATTTCGTATCAAATTGCCTTCATTGCCAGTGGACCATGGAAACTTCATGTGCTTTATAGCCTCCTAAAACAAAGGCTAATAGGTTGCAGAAGAAAAGAAGACATTCCCTCTCTGTCATAACATAAAGATCCATAATGTATAGCTGCTGCTGTATCCCCCAAAGCAGTGACTCCAGAATCTCCAATCATCATACAGGGCAATTGGGCAGCTGTTTGTGATGTCACCAAGCTTGCATGTAGGGGGTACCATAATGGTCACAGTTTTATGTAATATTAGAAACATGTCTGTTCCACCTCTATATCTTCAAGCCAATAGAACAAGTGTTGTGAAATGCCCAGCATCCGGTGCTAAAGACGCCACAGCATCTTCCTATGGGAGACCCAACACCTATGCACCGTGGCTCTCTCCACCCCTGTTGTGGTTGCAAAATACAGGGATTTGAAAGTCTATGGTGAATGTGTAAAGTTTGGGTGGGGGATGGAATCACACCACATCTGTTGCAAGTAGCATGGGCAGCCTGTGCTTATTGCATGCAGCAAGTGGGGAGGGAACAGGGAACAGAGGGGCAGATAGGGCAGGGTGCAATAAATGGGGCAGAAGGGGGGCATAGAAGTGGCACTCAGGGAAGATATGGAGCTTACCTTGTGGTGCACCTGCCAAAAAGGTTGGTCCCCCTTGGTACAGAGCTTGGTGTGTTCACCCGGTGATGGAAGCTCAACACTTTAGAGTCAGAAGTCTATGCTTCAATCCTTAATACAAAGGATATGTCATGCCTTGCATTCGAGTAGTAAATGTTTCTAATGATTTCCACTGTAGCTATTATGATTGTGTAGAGGCAACGCGCACACACACACACATACGCACAAAGATAAGCGGCCCTTAGCTGCTGTACAATAGAAAGAAGACGAGAATTTAAAGATGGCTGTCAGGAAGTACAACGTGAAGAGAACAACCCTCCATTGCAAGTGGCCAATATTCTCTACAGCTCCACACTGGGCTTTAATGGCTAGGCAAGCAGCATTGGACATGGCATAGCAGACCACTGAATCTTGGGGTGGGAAAGGACCTCAAGGGCCCACATCCAGTCCAACCCCACTCACAAATGCAGGATGTGCTGTTCCTAAACTGTCCCAGACTGGCACGTATGCAACTAGTTCTTGGAAACCTCCAATGAAGGAGACTACAACTTTCTTGAGCAGCTTGTTCTACTGTCCCGATCATAAGGAAGTCTTTTCCTAAGATTGAATCTAACTGTTTTGTAATGGCTTAACCTCAGTGCTTTGTGTCCTGTCCTCTGCAACAAGGGAGAACCGCTGTTTTCCATCTTCTTTGTGGCAATCTTTCAAATATTTGAAAACATCTGTCATGTCCCCCCCCCCAATGCTCCTTCTTGCCAGACTAAACATACTTAGTTCTTTCAACCTTCCTCGGTAACCTGATATGCTGTTTCGAGAGGCAGTGTTCCCAAAACCAAATAGTCATCCCTCTGCCATAGTACTCACCACCAGTCGCATAACTAGGACAGGGAACAGGGGAACCTATTAGGGGGTGCCAAGTTCCCCCTCCCCCACGAGTCTTTGCTATGGCAGGGGACGCTCTGTGCTGCCCCTATGCAGATTTGAAAGCCAGGAAGGGCAGTGCTTCACCAAGCAGTGCATCTGGGAGGCAGGGTGAGGGGATCAAGCAGGATGGTGCATCCTTTCTCTGCAGTGGTGGGGGAAACTCTACTGCTTCTGCCTGGCCACAGGAGCTAGGCACTGCATCACTGCCCTAAACAGTGTATCTGAGGGATATGCGGTAAGTGTGGGAAACAAAATGATGCTTCCAACCCAGCTCTGGGTGCTCTAAATGGTACTCATGTAAGCATGTCTGGTTGTAACAGAGGTTCTTTCCCAGTTTGTCTGTCACAGATAATGTTATGAGCTGGAAAGAGAGCATGCGGCACTGCCCGGAGAGGACTTCTATGCACACAGCGGTTGGGTGGACTCCATATGCTAAATCAGTGGCAAGCAAAATATGACCCATGGGCTGGATCCAGCCCACCAGGGAATTCCATCCAGTCCAGGGGGTCCCTTCCTGAGCCTTCTGTCCTCCCTGGCCCTTGCTGTGCCAGTTCCTCTATGCACACTCCTCATGCCCCCATCATATGCACACGCACTCACACATCCCCATCCCAACCACATACCCCACACCCTCATCCCTCCACACCCACCCACACTCCCCACCTACCATAACCATACACCATCACACACACACACTCCCCAACCACACCCCACACACACCCTTAGTCCCCACACACAACATACAAGAGTAAGGCTGTATTTTGAGCTATTATGCAATTATCTCTAGATACAGTATGCAAACACACACACAAATCAAGACAAAATATTTTTTAAAGAAAAAATATGTTATAGTAGATGCTTGATATTTTAAAATTATATATATATATATTTTTTCTGGTTTCAAGATGGCAGTTCCCCCGTCCCCCCCAAAAAAGGAGTACTTCTGGGGGCAAGGGTCAGGGGTTAGGGGTGGAACTTCTTGTCCAAAGATGGTGACCAGGGGACAGGGCACCTTTCAAAGGGCAGGGCTACCCTTGCAGCCCCCAACAGCTTACCAAACTTAAGTGGCCCTCCAGCCAAAATAATTGCCTGCCCTTGTGCTAAATGATCAATTATTATTTACATGGCAGTAGGACCTTAAGGCCACTCCTGAGTTCAAGGTCTTCTTGTGCTAGATGTTGTAAAAATAGTCCAAGGAGTTTATTACCCAGACAAGGACAAATGTGGACAAAGGGAAATATGATCTCCATTAACAGGTGGAAAATAGCAGTACAGAGAGATTAAGTGATGTGCCCAAAGTTATAGAGAAAGTCTGTAGCAGAGCTAGGCACTGAACACAGATCTCCTGATCCCCATTCTTGCCCCTGGACCATAAAACCACTGAGACCATGAACGGCATCTGTACTTGTTATTTCTCATACTTCTTATCTGTACTCATGTTTCCTTCAAGTCATGCCTTTCATGAAGCATCATAGGAAAGTTACGTTGAAATGGCTATGTCAAACCAGTTCTAAACATATAGGATCTCGGGATTTTCATTCTTGGATCATATACCAGCCCATGAATAGCATCTGGGTAAGATCCACTAGTCAGCAAAGCAAGATGAAGACCACTGACTGGATCTAAATCACTTAGCTTGTGTGTGCATGTGTGCTTTAAACCTTGCTTTAGTTATTTTGCCTGCATACCATCTTATGACTGAGACAATGACCTTGGACATTGTTTGAAAACAGGTAGACTCCTTAGTAACACCTGCAATTTTCAGATTTATGGCAACCTGGTACAGCAGAAGCACAGTTCTATCAACTTCTTGGATAAAAAGCCTATTTTTCTGGTCACACTGTATCAATATAAATATGTAATGCAGCTATTAATTTAACATTGCTATTTGCTCCTGCTTTAGATTTTGGGACTGGTGCTGTTTATGCAGTTTGAGAAACATCTTGAATTAATATTCAGCATTTACTAAGCCCCTTGGATTTCCTGATGTAATTTGCATTAGCTCATAGCAGCAGGAGCCTCAAGAGAACCAGTACCAAAGAATTAAATAGTAAAACAAATGCTTTGATGTGTTCAAAAAAATGGGGTCTCCTTCACCTCCACTATATGATCATTTGTGAAAAGAAGCAAAAACAAACAAGCTGCATCCATTCTCCAGTTCATTCTCGAAGAAAACATCACAGATGTTGCTAAGGGAACATTTTAGTGGAAGCACATTTGAATACCAGTGTTTACTGTGTATTTGACAATCTTCAGTGATAATCCTGTGTGTAACAAACTGACTAGGACTAGGGATGTCTGAAACACCCAAGTCCTAGAAAGATAGAATGGGTTTATAGCAAAGATGCTAAACTGGATTTTATAAGATGTGGGCTTCAAACCCAGCCCTAAATGAGACTTTCCTCCAAGCATGGATAAACCACTAAATCTCTATGCACAGATTTAGATAAGCATGTACATGTGGTATATGGCACCACAGACCCATCTGTGATACCGCATGCTGCCTACACCATACACTCAGGCATCTCCCACATCGCTACTTTGAGTGGGGGTGGGGGGAGGAGGGTTGACCCCAGGAGATCCCGGGATCAAAAAACCCAAATGCAATAAAATTAAGGTGGTGCGTGTGGCAGCAGTGCATGCCACCCAAAACTGGAGCCTGGTTGGCTGGAGCCATGCTCTGGCTGCCAGTCAGTTTCCCTGCTGCAGGAGCATGGAGGTTCCCAGGACAGCTGCTGCTGGAGGCCAACACAGTTACTGGCCCCAGCCTTCCCTACTCCACCTGGGGTAACCTGCCACATGCCAGAGCATGTGTCATGGACATTTCCTGGGGACAAGTAGCTTGTGGGTAAACCTGTCCCCAGCGAAACACATGTTCTCACTCATGGGGCTCTGCCCTGTGTTTAGTTCTCCATCTACCGAAAGGAGACAATAATGCTTTCCTCTATAATTAGGTACTACTGACCACCACTGTGAAGCTGATACTGTACCTATACCCAATCATTTCCATGTTCATAAATATTTGTTTAATTATTTTTTAATGCTCACCCCATTTTGAAGGATGTGTTGCCACTATACTTCCACGTTCCAGAGTGGAAGAGAAGTATTATGAAGCTTGTTCTTGTGTTCAGAAAGTGTACCAGAGAACTCACCAGAAAGCTATTCTTACAAATTTTCAGACCAGGCCCCCGACTTACTATGAGAAAGCTGGTATACTATGAAAAAGGTTTTGGTGCTTTGACCGAGCATCAGTGTCCAGTTTGAACGTTGAACACATGGACTCTGTTATTATGAAGATTTCCCAGGTCCACAATGGTAGTTCATACACTGAGAACAATAGAAACGGAGACTCACCTGATGACTGGTGGAACAATTGATCTATTTGATGCCTGTCCATTGGAGAGCTCAAGGTTTCAATGGAGCCTGAGCTGCTCCTCATCTGTACTCATGGTTCCTCCAAGTCACTCCTTTCATGAAGCATCATAGGAAAGTTGCATTAAAATGGCTCATGTCAAACCAGTTCTAAACATGTAGGACATCAAGATTTTCATCCTTGGATCAAGTGCCATATCCATTAAAAAGAATGAGAGTTTTCCTCTCTCTAACAGAGTTTGAATTTTGATTCAAAATTCAAGCAAGTGGTATTTTTTTCTTAACATACTAATCTCTATTGTGGAAGCCCTGGAAATCTGGTTGTAAAGTGCACATCACCTTCTCACTGGTTGGCATAGAAGAATAATGTCAGATTGAGAATGGCTTTGTCTGAGGTGGGGAGGGAGGCCTTCCTCTGGAAAATGGATCATGGTACTCTCCCTGGACTCCTTTGAGCATATAACCGATTACTTGTGAACTGGTGAATCTCAGTGAAGTGACTGAATATTAGCTAGGGTTGTTTAGTCAAAGATGATTCTGCCTCGAGCAGGGGGCTGGAGTAGATGACCTTGTGAAGACTCTTCCACCCCTCTTTCCTATGATCCCACAGTTAGCTGTGCCCTTCTCCCTCCTCCTCCGACATGCTGCTTTATCTGTGGCACGTGGTAGAAGCCATCTAGCCCTAGGTTCCTATATTTCCATTTGGTTTAGTGCAAATGTAACCTCTTTGTAATGATCGGTTGTTCATGACATAACAACTTAACAATGATTGGAAAAAAAGATAGGTGAATAATGTAAGAGACATAGGTAGCCATATTAGCCTGAAGTCAAGTAAAAGGCAGGGTAGATTTGTACCTAACAGACTAACACATTCTCAGGCTGCACATATGAAAAAATACTAAAAGATTAATCAAATAAAGTATTAAGTCCAAATTACTGCAACTGTATAAATAGGTGTTTATAGCATCATGGTCTTTCAGTAGCCCTAGGTTATCTAGCTTTTTAAGTTTTTATTTTTTTTTAATGGATCTTTTTCATGCCTGACATTTTATGCAATATCTCTTATCAAAGGATTTCATACTGATTCATAAAAATTAGGCATCATATCTCTCTGATGTATGCTGGGTATAGAACACCTGATTAATTATAAGCGTGCTACTCACCAAAATGGACTCAATTTTTGTCTCCCTAGGGTTCATGTGCTTAAATTCAAATCTGTCTGTTTGCAGTTATTATAGATGGGCCTCTGCAAATGATAGGTTTTAAAATCAACCTCTAAAGCCATTTAATATAGAGTGCTTTGCTGTGCCAAAGTGGGGCTCCCCAACTTACCACAGTGCTAGTTTCCCCACTTGCCTTCGGGCACGCCACCCAGCTGACTCACCTGCCACACCTTGTTCCTAATTAATTACAATGTTAATTAAAGTGGGAGGTTGCCCATTCTTGCCCTGATGCCAGGGGGCACTATCTGAGGCTCTGATCTTCCTCTACACTGCAGCCCAAGCCTCACAGATGGCACTCAGATGACAGTGCTCTTGGCCTACAGCCGGACCAAGTTTAGGCCTAGTCCTCTGGCCTCAGTCACACACACATTTCTACCGCCCTCCTCTCACACTCCACCCTCTCTCACAAGGTCTTTTTCATGCCTTGACAACTTATTCTGCCTTGCTCCCTCTTGGAGTGGGTCTCTTGAGCCAAAGGCTTTATCTAGTTCATACCTTGGGTGGCAAATGTACCATCTTTTGGGCCTGTTGTGCAGCCCTCACCAGGGTAGTGGCCAGTGGGTCTAAGCTTGCTCTGGCCCCTTCTGGGGCAACACATACACACTCTCAGCCCTCTGGTTTCCACCCCCCCCCCATTCACTGGGGCTATTCATCTCTGTCCCCCTCACTTGGGGCTCCACACCACCCCCTCACTTGGGGCCATGGGGCTTCCCTCCTCAGTGGGCTCAGGTGGGTGTAGCCATGCCTAGCCCCCACTCTCCCTCCTTGGGGTCTTGTATCCCACACGGCTCAGGCGGCCACAGCTGTACCTGACCCCCACTACCTTTGATGTTACCAGATCCACCCAAAGGTGAGGGCTATGGTAAAGATGCCCTTACCTGTCTTTCACCAGGTTGATAACTGGCCTGGCATTTCCTGGGGGCTTCTGTGCCACTGAGAGGCACCCACTCCCAGGAGGATGCAGTTTTAGCTCATGCCCAGGACTAGGAGCCTCCAAACCATCCCCTACAGCTCCTGCCCTTACCTCCATGATGTTATGGAGCCTTGCAGCCAAGTAATGATACTGCCTGCTCTGCCAGCAGTGAGCTGCCCTGTTTACACCGGCAGCCAGAGATCTAAAATGGCCGCTGCACTCAAGCACCTGCTGGCTGCTTGGCTCCATTCTTAAAGTGGCAAGCACTGACAGTGCCCCGCCACACACTGTCCCCCTTAAAATGGTTCCTGGGGGAGGTTCCCCTGCTGCTCCTCCAAAGCAGGCTCCCCTCAGATCCTGTGACAGCCCTCAAGTGGCGAGCACACCAAAGGTACTCTGCCACACTTAACTTATCAACCAAGTAGACTCCAGTACTAAACCACCATGACTTTGGAAACTGGTAATTTCACCTTAGGCCAGTAATTTTGAACCAATTTTCATTTGTGGACCCCTAAAAGATTTTGAATGCAGGTGCAGACCCCTTTGAATTGTATGTGTGGGTATTCACATATTTTTTATTGATCACAGTCTTCTTTCGCAGACCCATTAGACACAGTCTGCAGACCCCCAAGGCATCCACAGACCACAGGTTGAAAACAACTGCTAGGCATTTTCAGTACTTTCTTGTTGAGTGCCGACACTTCAGTAAGTTGGAGATGTACACCCTGAGGCAGCCTGATCCAGATCCCTGGGGTCTTTGATTTCTCAGTCAGATAGCCAAGTAATGGAGCCACAGAAAGCATACTGTATTCTATTATTATTGTACAAGTTGAACTTCTCAACTGTCCTTGTTCAGTATCTCTTTAACTGTCCTTGTGTGTGCTGTTACCCTTTCTACTCAGCTACAGATGGGTAGTTAGTAGAATCCAATCTGAAACTCATGTACACATGAACCATACTTTATAAACATGATTATAACCTTCTGGTTGTCCAGAGATGGGCAAAGACACCTGTGTTTCTAAAGCAATAAGAGAAGCAGGAATTACTGGATTAGATTTTATAGTGTATACTACACAAGGAGTCATACTATAATGGTGGGCACATCAAACATACTACAGTATACAGCAAATGCTACACAAGGTAACAAATTCATTCCATAGTAAGGAACAGACGGGTGGTCTGCTCCTAGGATTGCCAACCCTCCCAGGTTGGCCAGGAGTCTACCAGAATCGGCATTGATCTCCTAGTGACTATTGAAAGAGATCTGGGAGATCGATATTGTGAACGGTTTGAACAGTACAATTAATTACATTACATCATGTTGGAAGAATAATCTCCCGGAATAGCTTCAGTCAGAGTTGCCTGTTCGACCAAGCTAATGACCCCAGTAAGCAGACTGCGGCCAATAGGTGCTTTGAGGAAATGGCTGTTTACTATGAATCAGATTATGAGATCGTGAAACAGGTAGTTTACAATGGTTTATAGATACTCCTTACTTTCCAAGAGGCAATGTTCCCCCATAGATAAGTGCAGCGACATACTAGCGTAAGGCCATGCACCATAGGCCATGACACTTTGACTGCAGAATAAAGCCAGTTTACGCCATAATGAATCATACTTTGGATGCTCATTTTTACCTTTAAGATGTCTGGGTTCCTATTTTACAATAGGCTTAAAGTGAAGCAAATAGAAGTTTTCCTGAAAATAATGAGAGTCAGTAGCAGAAACCATCCAAGTTACATGTTTTAATTATTAACATTTCTGTTGGACAAATGCATAGAAACCCAGAAGCCACTGTCTGACCATGCCATCTGAGTGAAGTAGAGAAACTAGAACACTAGTCTATCAATCAGCCTACAGCCCAGATTCACCAGTATTTTGCCCCCAGCTTTTTCTGCTGCATGACACACATGATCAATGCATGGAAACCGAGCAAAACAATGCCTATAAAATCTTACCACACAATCTATAGGAAAAGCTTGTCTGAACACAACAGGAAACCACTGCATACAGTGCACCACTCTTGAACACAGAGGTTTGACTTCTGATCCAGACAGTCAAGTTGGGAATCGTATCTGTGATAATAATGGTATCAGGCAGAGGGAAGCTATTTTTAAAAGAACTGCCTGCAGGCCGAAGGGTAACCCCCAAGGGGAAAAATAATCAGCTCTGCCTTCTTTACATTTAAGCCTACAGCACTCTCGTGGCCTGCCACCACCGACCAACCATTCGTAAATTTAGTTACAAGTGGTAGGCTAAAAAATATGAGTTAAAAAAACAGGAAAGAGAAATATGCAGCATAATGACAAAGCTCTCTGAATCGTTGGTTAACCTTTGTGTGGTTGAACTGTAGCCCAACACACGAGAGGAAAGTAAAGATAATTTACATTGCATGCCTGTGACATTGCAAAATACCAACTGTAACAGCTAATGGCTCTAACAAGTTTCTACCATTTAAGTGATACCTAATGCATTCGAGAATGTGCTTTTTGGCTGGTTATTATAACAACAACCACAAAATGTTAAGCATCCAGTTTTGAGGAATCATAGAATCATAAAAAATGAGGGTTGGCAGGGCCTTCAGGAGGTCACATCTGGTCCAACCCCCTTCTCAAAGCAGGACCATCCCCAGCTAGATCATCCCAGCCAAAGTTAGCCAGGTCTAGCTGGGTGTTAAAAACCTCCAAGAATGGCGATGCCACCACCTCTCTGGGTGTTCCAGTGCTTTCCTAAACCTACTAGGTTTCCTTTTTTGTGACTTAGTTTAGTAAAGAGTTCCATGCTAAGCCAAACTGGTTTCCTGCACATCAGGGTGGTTTATTCTTGTGCCCTCAGCAAAGTTTCTTTAAAGTACAGTCAACTCTTCTGGACTCCTCTCCCCCTCAGACTAACTTCCCAGGGGATCCTGCCCATGAGTTCCCTGAATGAGCCAAAGTCTGCTTTCCTGAAGTCTAGGGTCCTTACTCTGCTGTTCTCTATCCTTCCTGTCCTCATAATCCTAAACTCAATCATTGCTGCCCAAGTTACTATCCGCTACTACATTCCCCACCAATTCATCCCCATTTGTGAGCAGCAGGTCAAGAAGAGCATGGCCCCTTGTTGGCTGCTTTAGCAGTTGCGTCAGGAAGTTGTTCCCAACACTCTTCAAAAACTTCCTGGATCACCTGTGCACTGTCATATTGCTCTCCCAGCTATTGTAAAGGCCAGGTGGAGGCCATCTGTGCCTTGTGGCCTGGCTAGCTGGCATGTCATCTGCAGGTGGTTTGCATAGGTTTGTACCCCTGGGGGTGGGAAGATCCCTCTTGAAGGAGTGGGAGTTGACTTGGTGCCCCTGGGCAGTAGAGTTCAGGGGGTGGAAAGTTTGTCCACACAGAACTGGAGGGTGGATGAGGGCACACTTCATCTTGGGATGCTGGAGGACTGGAATTTAAGCAGATCATCTGTGGGGAGTGGCCACACATTAATGAGACATAGGCTGGGTAACATGGTTTGGAGATAAACCTGCCCTAGAGTGGCATAACTTTAAGATATTTCATGTGTGCTTCAAACTATTTTCAGGTGCTAATGTGTGGACAACCCAGCAGTTCAGAGCTCCAGAAGCCACCTAAAATGAATATGTAACAAGGCCCTAAGAGCTTTATAGAGTTGGTCAGATAGCTCTGGGTGGAATTTCAGAGAACACAGTTGGGTACCTGGAAATAGAAAGGAGCAACTCCAGTTGTTTCAGCAGCAAAAACTGCGTGTATGCCTGAAATGAATATGGAAACGTATACCTAACCACCTCCAAAAAGCTTTTGGATACAACTGTAACAGTTGATATATACTCATGGGATGATATAGAACAATGCCAAGTTTCAACCTCTACAATTTAGGCCTAGGATTTTCACCAGAAGTTGGGTGAATTATGCACTAATGTATTAATTAAGCACTGTGCTATTTGTAAAGGCTCTCCTAACAAGAAACATTCAATGAAATAAAAGAGAATCATAAACAGTATGGATGAGTAACGCACAATTTTTTCATTCTCACCTTGGTCAACTGCTGCAATGGGAAAAAAAGATGCAGTATTTCCTTTTTCATTGTTACACCGATTGTAAAAAAACAACAGAAAGTTTCCAATTTCTACTTCCAAACTAGTTTTATTTCTTCATGATGTGTTTTTTAATGACAAATTGATTGCTCCTGAATAGTCAGACTGCATAATGCTGTCTTGCAGATCTGGCTGGTTTGTAGTAAGCTGTGGCACATGTTGAGATGGACACAGACCCTTTGAGTAAGACAGTGAATCTGGTTTCTTTCGCAATGTAACCAAACATCAGGTTGTGCTGAAACCTGAAATTTGCTTCTTCCTCAAAAATGCTCATGCAAACATTTGGAGAAAATAGACACACACGCAGAGTTATAAATCTGGAAAATCAGAATTTGTCTGCCAAACCTTGAGTAAAAATAGCAAATATTGGATCATTTCTTACCTTGCAAGTAGCTACTTAGAAGCGCATGCCCTTTGTGCATATTTAATGCCGCTTAATATTAATGGCAGTTATGTTCATGCTGCAGAGAAGGCTAGACTGCTTAAAAAGGGTTGTTCAAATTACTTACTAAAATAATAGGTCAAAGATTAATCACTTAGTTTGATTTGCCAAAAAAGAAGATGAAGATATTAAAAACATGCCCAAAACAATGCACAATGCTTCATGGATGGATCTGAAACTACAAGTGTTAATCTCATGACAGTCTTTGCCCCAGCAACAGATTCTGAAACAGTCTACGTCGGAAACCTTCTCCGAAAAAAAAAAGAAACACTGAAAACAAAAGGTCAGCATTTGATTCATCTGTACAAGTCATTAGAATCAAGAGAACATTTCTTATTGCTGCTTGACAGAGAACAAATACCTCATTAATCTTGAAAATACCCAGCTGAAAACTAGTGCATTCAAATGCAACGATGACCAACACAACAGACGACGTATATTGTGCAATGCATTTACTCTGAAAGTATCCCATGCTAACAGGCTCATGCCTTACTGAAAAATATGAGGTTTAATAAGGTAACAATTGCAAGAACAAATAGCCAGAAAGATGCAGATATAATAAATGCAGAGGGAAGAAGAAGTCTATGTAGACAGCAGCTATTGATGAAGTGTTGCATTTTGGTCTTTACTTCAGGTTCTCTGGTCACTTATCCCACTGTAAATGGAGGTCACCTCTTGGTTGTTCATATCTGTCATTACATACAATTTACTTTCTTTAGTTATTTAGGGAGTGAGGTAAAAACAAGGCAGAAGATATACAATTCCCATAAGAGAATAACATTAGCAGAGAGAAAAGACTCTTTTTGCTGGATTTGAAATGGTTCTTTTTAAAGGGATGTAGGGTCCCATTGCTCCATAAACTGTTAAGTTATTTGCAGTTTGGCCCTTAATGGGGCTTCTCACTCTTACATCGATATATTGATCCCTTGCTTACAAAAAGAACATCATCACCGGGCACAATAGAGTCACGTCAAGGCCCTGTTGCTCAGGTTTTCTTTAGTTTTGTGAACCCTCACTAGCTTCACTAAGGGCCTTGGTACAGATTACACTTAGCGCATGGTAATTTTATCTGGTCTTAAAATTAGCACACGCTTTGAGCAGTTCTACAAGGCCTGCCCTCAGAGGGTTGTCAAGCAGAGATGGGGATAGGAACCAAGATGGTTTTGTGTCCGCGTGGCTCGCTTGCTCTCAGGGACGCAGGGTAGGTGGCCCAGATTGCAGGCAGTTGGGGGATGGCAGGATCCACTGAGGCTTGCCAGCTCTAACTAGCAGGGCTGTGTGAAACGGCACTGTTTCGTTTCACCTTGAGTTTTGAGGTTTTGACAGAAGAGCATTTCATTTCGAATTTCATTTTCATTGACGCTGGTTCAACGCTGTTTTGACATTTTGCCCGTACACTATAATAGGGAAGCTCAAAACAGCCTCCCTCATCTGGCAGGCAGATGGGAGCCCACTGTGGGGGCTGTGCAAGTCTTCCCAGGGCTGTGGTAGCCCCAAATCTGTCTGCCAGATGAGGGAGGGAAGCCGGGTGCTGCTGCCAGGGACCGGGGAGCTAGGGAAAGGAACTCAGCCCAGCTGAGCTGAGTTTCGTTCCCCAGCCCAATCCTAGCACTGGGGAGGGAAACTCAGTTCAGCTAGGCTGAGTTCCTTTCCCCAGGCTGATCTTAGCTCTGCGGAGTGGAGCTCAGCTCATCTAGGTAGAGCTGCCTTTCCTAACCAGACCGCAGCACTGGGCAGGGGCACTGAGCCTGGGCTCAATTCCCTTCCCCTGCACTGTGATTGGTTTCCTAAAGCCCAGCCACGGGAGTTGGGGCGAGCCAGGGCTGATCCATGGGGCTGTGGAGCAGCTGGGAGCACAGCTGTGGTTCTTCCATCTCTCCCACCACCTGGCTGCTGGCTGATTTGAAACTTGAAACACTTCAAAACTTTTGAAATGTTTCAACTAGCTCATTTTGTTTCGAGGCTGTTTTGAAACCCTTCGTTTCGATTCAATTTCACTGTTTCGGGCTTTAAATGAGTTGAAACAGTGTTGAATCAAAACAGCTAGAAACATTTTGCACAGCCCTACTAACTAGGTCTTTGCTATACCCTGCAATCCTGAATCTAGCCAACCATCTCCCAGCACCCCCGCACCTTCTCCCCCACAGCCTGGATCAAGCCAGCTGTTGTCCATCTGCCTTCCCTACCCCTAGAGCTCCCCTTCTGCCCCTCAGCCCCCACAGATTACCCTTGCCCTCATACCCCCTGACTTACCTGCAAAGCTGGCACTGTCCTAAGGGAACAAGTGGGGAAGGGGAAGCCACCTTTCTGGCAGCTACTATTGCCAGCATGGTCACTATTGCTCTCTGGGTTGAGCCCAGTGGGTGGGTTACGCTTCCCTACTTTCTTCACCAGGACTGTGCCAGAAGATGCAGATGAGCATGGAGCTGCTGGGGTAGTGGGGTGGTAGGGAGCTGCCAGTGGGGTGGTAAGTGGGTATCTGGAGTGAAGGGAGGCAGGCCCCATTTTGGGGGTGGGGGAGGCAACATGGCACAGGAGGTGGGTTTGATCAGGAGCAGGAAGTGTGGTGGTCCCCATTTTGGCATGCAGGGGTAGGAGCTGGCCTGATCTGGACCTCTGGGGGGAGCATGCGGGGTGGTATGGTGGGCCCTATGCAGGTTGGGTAAGCCCAGCCCGGCAGCAGTGGTGGGCAGCAGTGGCTGGCCAGGCAGATTAACCCTTCTCTGCCTGCTATCCTGGGACAGACAGTGTGGGCAGACAGAAGTAAGTAGGTGAAGGGGTGGGATGGCAGTGAGCAGAGATCTGGGGTGCTGAGGAAGGTGTGGGGAGGGCAGTGGGCCCAAACCAGGCCATCAGGGGAGGGGGTGAGGGAGGGGGCTATACCTTAGTGTAAACAGAAGCTGTGTAACACAAATCAAAGATAATCTTGCCCTGGAGCCGCATAACTCTGAGCTGCCTAATGAGTGCTTAAAATTAGTTTCAGGTGTTAATATATGGACAATCCAGGTGTTAAGAGCTCCAAATGCTGCTCCAATTTACTGTGTAACAAGGCCCATAGTTAGAAAGTACTTCCTCATATTCGAGCTAAATATTCTTCTTTGCCTTTTCAATCCACTGCTTCTTGGTTTTTTCCCCTGTGGACAGGTGAGCACCACCTCCTGTTGTTGCTGAAGACTTTTATCAAAGGCTCCCTCAATTTTCTCTTTTCCAGATATAATAATCCCAGTTTTACCAACCTTTCTTAATAAGACATTTTTTCCAATATTTTTTGTTAATTTCCCATCGAGTGTTCTTTATCATCCTGTTGTTTTTAAGCACCTTTTTTTTTCAAGGACGTATTTCTCTGTCTTTCTGGGTATTAAAGTTAGTTTGACCAATCTAATTCCCTAGGTTTCCCTTCCCCCTCCTTTTAAAATATGGGTAGCATATTTGCCCTTTTTCCTCACCTGACCTCAAAAAATTCTCAAAGATAATGACCAACGCCTCTGTAATGACATCAGTCAGGTCCTTGGAAATACCAATGTAAAACGCAAGGCAATGCAATGCCCCCTCCCGCCCCCGACGCGCACACACAGCTTGTGTCTATTGATGGTCCCTATAAACTTCATTTGAAAGATTCTCTTCCTTTTTCTCTGGAGAAATAAATGAGATATTGTGCACTACTAACAGACTCGATCAAGGCTGTATAAGTACATTTTGAAGAGCTTAGCAGAGTCAGTGGAGCTCTCTTCACATAATGGCAAGTGCAAAGTTTTCAAAGTAGACCCCCATAATCTTGTTATGGAGCAGTGGGTTCTTCTATTCATTACAAGATATTTTTTGTAGATAAAATTTTCCCATCGTCCACACTTCTGCAATTCTATTGCTTTCATTTCAATGAAGAAATGATGGTCTAAGTAGAAACCAAAAAAATAGGGGAGGAAAGAGAAAAAATCTAAGGAAAATCCCTAATGGCCAGTGTTTCATCCGAGTGCTTTTTTCGAGTGGCTTTGCAAATGAGAAAAAGAATACTGTCTTCTTCTTGTTCCCCACAGAAACCTGCTTAATCTTGCTATGTCTTTAATCCACCCTTGTCTATCTTAGTGTAGAATTAGCTCAAGCTAGACTACTGAGCTTCCAAATAATGCCCTCAAATCAGTTCCAGGTTTGCATCAGAATTGTTGCCAGCTTTGAGCTAAGGTGGTTTTCATTTTTTTTTTTAATTAATAAAAGTTTTTGGCATATGAAAGATATTGGCCCCACAGGCCCAGACCCTGTAGTCTTGTGTTTAACAGTGGAAAAGGCATTGTGTGGAAAAAATAAATAGTTGTTAATATACTATTTCTTGACAAAAATAGGTTGGAATTCTTCCAGAAGAAATGACAACTGCAGAAAGGATCATGGTGTTACCCCCTGCTGAGTGTGCCCTTCTGTGATGATCCACAGAGGATATGAATCGTCACAGCACTAAGGCTCTTTGGTACACACTGTAATTGCTTGTGCTTCCAGCTCTGGAAAGCTCTGGTTTAGTCCCCAGTGTGTTGGCCACAGGGGCGGCCATTGCATTTGCTCATTGCACTCACATCTTTGAGGAAGGTCTGCTTAGCACTTGGGGACACGAGTAGCATGTTGCTTTTGGATGGTTCCTTCTGCTGCAATGATGGACACTGTTCATAACAGCTCTCTTACTCTGCTTGCCGATTGTATTATGCTTATTTGAATTTAAAAATAAACATAATCTTATTTCTGGCAGAAAACACAGATTTTATTAAGAGAATTTGTGCTGTGCGGACTAAACCGCTTTGTTGAAGACACTGACAAGGTTACTAATGGATATAAACCCACTGTTGTAACAGGTGAGAAGAGCACATAGCTGGTTCTCAACCTGCAACACAAGCTTTTGGGGCACTGATTACATACCCATAGTTGCTTGTAAAGTACCTATACCACTACACCATCACAGTGTGTGATTTGGGCCTAGGAGTACAATAATTGTTTAAATGTTAAAAAAGAATGGTAAGGAGCATCTCAGTGAGAAATCTGACCATATCGCATTCTTAGTTAGGAAGACAATGGGCACATCTACACCAGACATGTTATTGTACGGTTGCCAAATTTACTGTGCAGTATGGACAAGAGTCTACATGTGCGTGCCCTTACTGCACAGTAAAAATGACTAATTGTGATTAAATTTGCTACCTGCAAATGCGGGTAGAAAATTTAATCTCAATTAGTTACCGGCCAGTTACAGCTATGTAGATGTGACCTGGCAGCAAATTTCCTGCTGAGGTTGCCCTGCCCCTAGATGGCCAGCCTGAGGCCAGCATCAGGGCTCCTGGCTGGGAGCCTCTCCTGGCCCAGTGCTGGGTTGCATCTGTGACAGCCCCTAGTTGTAGGCTATTAAAGTCTGGAGCCATTTTGTGTCCTGGGACATATATCACAGGCAGCCTAAGGGTAGTGCAGGCCCTGTGTGCCCCCCTGAGCAGGCTATAGCAGGCCTAAAGATCTGTGCTAAAGTGTGGCCCTGCTCAGCCTTGCAGCTGGCCAGCAGTGTGGACGGCACTTAGAGGCTGCTGTAACCTCTGCCAGCATCCCAGGGTGCCTGCAGCCTGCATCTGGCAGCAGGGGCAGCAGCACCTGCTTGCTGCAGACCCCAGCAGCCTACCTTGCATTTGCTGCAAGACATAACCCAGGGCCAGCAATAGAGAGACAGTCATGCAGGGGCCCAGAGAGCTGGTGCAAGATGTCCAGCAGCATGGCCTTGTCCCTGCTGTACAGGCCCAGCCCCACCCACATGTGCATGACATCTGCCTGGGGCCCTAAATGGATCCAGGAGGAGGTTGGTGCTGGGGTTTAAAGCCGGTTGCCAAGTGCTGGCATCTGGCACTAGCTTCAAACATGGCTGCCAGGTGCTGACAGCTGGGGCTGGGGCCTGGAGCTCCCCTTGGCGGTCACAGGGACACATGACTGGGCTGGAAATTTGCCGCCAGGTCTCTACACGTGTTGACACCTAGCCAAAAATAGCCTGCTATTCAGTAAATCTAGTTGCGACTAAACGTGCTCGATATGCCATAGAAAACATCGCCTTAGGAAAGAGGCAGAGGACATGAATTACAAAGCTAAACTGTACAAGATCACACTCAGTTTTTCAAAAAAGAAGTATTCTTTATGGATTGCAAGATTAGGCCTTTGTAAATAAAATACCTTTCAATTCTCTCCCTAAATGTTAGCGTGTGAGGTTAATTAGATAAATAAGGGATGTTCTTTCACTCCTGAGATTTCTGCTATTTTAGGTTTCTAGCTCTTGACCTTTGGATCTTGATTAGGATTTTCAATTATCCTAGAAACTGGCCAGCATAGCACAGTTTGCCAAGTATAGCCTGGCAAACAGCAAATAATAAAACCTTTTTTACTTAGCAAAGTAATAGCACGGTCCTTCATAGGAACAAATTAGACAGTAACAAGCATCTTATTATAAAAACTATCATGCAAATACACCAGCAGGCAGATCTTCATTCAAAAAACAAAACACATGTGAAAGGGTTGCTGCAATCTGACAGCCCATTGTGGTTAAGGTACATCATTTTCTATAGCCACATAAAGAAGTTCTTTGGCAGGTATCATATCCAGCCTACTTTGACTTCCTTAGCTGAAGGACTAGGTACTGTTTATACCGATCTTCAGAACAGTTCAATGGTGAAGCTTGAACTCATATCTCTGTAAGAGCAGCAATACACCTTAATTACTCTGCCATCACACCTTCGATGGTTATGTAGCACCCCGAAACCGAGTCATTTAGCTATGTAAGCCAATGGGCTTAATCATCAAAATGGTATCCAGCCAGTAGCAGAAGACTGGCACAAGGCCTGTAGCATCTCTTAAATCTCATATAAGCCTTTGTGTGCAATTGTGAATTTGATCCAATATAATCAACCATTGTGGAATCATACCCTCTGCTTCTCAGCTCTAAATGTGAAGGAAAGGTGAACAGTTCTATAGCAGAGTAATAGGAATAACCTTAGGGATCAGCTACACACTCATTTCAAACTGTTGAAAGAGGAACAATAACTGTAAAGTTGCTATTGAAATATAATTATGATTGTGTTTTCAAGTACAATGTAACCTTAAGCTGGAGGAGTAAAGGAGTGGAAATGGAACTATTTACAAAGCAGTAAAAGATCTGCAGCATGAGCCACTCTGCGTGTACAAAATTACAGGATTAGAAGCCATTCAGCCAGTCCAGAGTCTGAGTGGCTTGAAAATCATAAAGTACTCTTTAACGTTTTCTGTACAGAGCAGAGAAATGTCTTCAGGAAGGACTGGGAAAGAGAACATGGATGAAATAAGCACAATTTCAAAGATTCTCCTTCTGTCCCAAGCTATTCTGGAGTAGCACTCAAACTTCAGTGGCAAAAGCAAGGTTTAGGTTAAAAGCAAGGTCCTCCCTGTTTAGACCTAAAACTAACACTGGTGGGAGTCCAGCAGGAAAAATAATGCTGCAGGACAACCAGCATGGGTTCATAGCAGGTAGATCCTGCCTAGCTAACCTTGTTTCTTTTTATGACCAGGTCACAAAATGCTTAGATGCAGGGGATGAGGTAGATGTCACCTACCTGGATTTTAAGGCCTTCAATATGGTATCTCATCCTATCCTCATAAATAAACTGAGAGGCTGTGACATAGATAATGAAACGGTGAGGTGGGTGGCAAATTGGCTAATGGGATGCACCCAGAGGGTGGTGGTGGATGGGTCAATGTTGTCCTGCAAAGATGTGGGTAGTGGTGTTCCCCAAGTTTTGGACCTTGGACCAGTGCTGTTCAATCTTTTCTTCAGTGACGTGGATGAGGGTGTGGAGAGCACCCTGTCCAAATTTGTGGATGACACCAAATGATGGGGTAAAGTAAACACACTAGTGGGCAGGGAATGAATCCAGTTGGATCTGGACAGCTTGGAGAAGTGGGCAGAACAGACTAGTATGCAGTTCAACAAGAACAAATGCAAAGTGCTGCACCTAGGGAGAAGGAATCACCAACACACTTACAGGCTGGGGGATGACCCTCTTACAGCAGCACTGTAGCAGAAAGGGATCTTGGAGTCATGGTTGGGGGCTTGCAGGTAAGACCTTATAAGGAGAGACTGAGGGACCTGAATCTCTTCAGCCTCCACAACAGAAGGCTGAGAGGTGATCTTGTGGCTGCCTAGGAATTCATAAGGCGGGGACAGAGCATCTCCTACCCCTTGCTGTTTACCAGGGCATCCCTTGGAGTAACTAGGAACAATGGCTATAAACTGATGGATCGCAGATTTACATTGGACATCAGGAAGAACTTCTTTATGGTAAGGGTGGCCAGAATCTGGAATGGGCTTCCAAGGGAGGTGGTGCTCGCCCCTACCTTGGGGGTCTTTAAGAGGAGACTGGACTTGCACTTGGCTGGGGTCTTCTGACCCCAGCGCTCTTTCCTGCCTGGGGCAGAGGGTTGGACTCGATGATCTGTTGAAGTACCTTCTGACCCTAGCATGTATGAAACTATGGATCTAACATCTTAAATCTTGAAGGCAATCCCATAGGATTGTGAATAGTGGCCAGGATTTTCATCAGGGAATTCCAACAGAAGGAAAAGAAAAAAAACAAAACCCAAGGGAGTCAAGGTAATGGCACTTCTGCTTGGGAGTTGAAGAGTGCAGCGATATCCCAACCATCACTACTCCCACATCCTGCAAATGAGAATGTTTCAATTTTGTGGGGAATTCATAAATTCCTATTAGAAAGGGAACCAAAGGAAAAACCCTGTATTCAAGCAATGCTCTCTGAAACACAGAACTATCTGTTTGGATCTAGCCTTCCTGTGTTTCCTATCTATACTTCTCATTATGGAAATGCCGTATATCCACAATTGCAAGATGATACACGGCAGAAAATTTAGAATGCATTATAAGGAAAATAAATGCAATTTTAGGGCTCAAGTCATTAAAGAAATAAATAAGGAAAATTATTAAGGAGTGTTTCACAGAAAATGCCTAATGCTATCAAGCATATGGCATGCATAAGTTTTTAAGTATTTATAAATAAAAACAGCATAATAATATAATATAGGTTCATTACTACATGGAGATAAATTATGAATATGGAAAAGAGCAAGATGACAAAAATACTTTTCTGTCTGTGGAGAACCAAGGAGGATGTTAAAAGTCTACTGGATATAAATGCTTTAAAATCGACAGGGTTGGATAACTTGAATCTGGGAGTCTTAAAAAAAAAGTTGCCTGAAGATGTGTGTGGCCTGGTGATGTAAATTTTTTATTAACATTGTTGGAGCATTGTTGGAGCCATGGTGGTTCAGGAGGTGTACAAGAAGCAAGGACCTTTTGTGATATCTTTTACCGGACTAACTGCATAGCTGGATGAGCTTTCAGGTATCAAGTGGCTTTCCTCAGGTCCTCAACTGTCTCTAATTAGCATTGGAAATTGTGGAAGATTGGAAGAGTATACCTTTGAACCCGTCCCACAGCCTGGCCAGCAAAACCACTCATTTTGGCTTGCCACTCTATGGCAGTTCACAAGGACTGGTCAAGATGAACCACTTAGCAGGGCCACCACCTATTCCTTGTTGCTGCAGTGGCTCGCTGTCATCAGCTGATCCCCCTCTTCCTACATATAAACCCTTGAACAGGAACAGAAAGTTCCTGGCCAACCTGACCATTGAGTACATTGATGTGCCTTCCAGCTCACTTCTAGACTCTTTCCTTGGTTTGATTTCCTACCTGCTTGACTCAGCTCATTGTAGTCTCACTCCGTCTGCTCCTCTGGTGGCCCTGACTTGCCATCTTTCAGACTCCACTCTCTGACCCATATTGTCCCCCAGATCCTGTTCACTCATCCATCCTGACCCAGGTTGACGCTTCAGCCCTGCTGTCTGCTTACATTCCAGTATAACAGAGTACTACTGGAACAGGCAAAAGGATGCAGCAGATCACTCTCGGCCAGCTAGCCTGATAGCAATCCAGGCATAAACCTCAAGAAAAATGAGTATGGGATTCAACTGATAAATAGTTAAAGAAAGAAATATTATAAAGGAATAGAAATAACGTCAGTCAATATATTGCACTGGAAAATAGATCTTGTTGAACAAGCCTAATTTTATTTCTTAATGAGATTACAAGTTTGATTGATAAAAGGTAATTGCAGAGATGAAAAATACAGAACACTTTTAGGGTGGCTAAATCAATCTACACATTCATTTATTTATTAGATTGATATCCTGTCCTATCGGAAAGGCTCGGAGTGGCATATAATAAACAAACAAGCCACAGAGAGGACCTCCCCCAAACAATACTCCAAAACCTGAGAATGCCAAGTCCTATTCTCCCCACCAGCCACTGCCTGCCTGCCACCCCCACTAAAAAATAAACCCATCCACCAATCCCAGCCCTGCCTTTCAAGTGCCACTCACATCCAGATACAAAAAAACCCACCTCTTCCCCTCACCCACACTCCTACTGACCTGCCTCAAGCTCCAGAGAGATGCCCTGATCCTTCCCAAATGTCCCCTCCACAGAAGAGGTCTGGCTATCAGCAAAAATACAGCTAATTCCTTACCCTCCCTCCAATAAATGCAGTGCTGAATACCCAGAAACTCTGACCAAAATGTAGAAGAAAGACCTTTTGTCCCTGCCTCAGTCAGCACCCAAACAGTGCCATTGTGGTACCCACTACCCAGGCAGGGAACCCTGCCAGCTTTGTAGGGCCTGCAGGCTGGCTGGTCTTTCTTCCTCTTTGGGTGGCAGAAACGGTTCCTGGGCTGGACCCCAGCCCTCCCCCGCATGAGTGGGGAGGGGAGAAATGATGGTTTCTACTTCACAATGCTGTGATTAGCTATAGATATAGTTACAGATATAGAGCGCACGGTAAATAGATTCAGATCTGACCCAGTTGCAGATTTCAAAAGAGGAGTTGTCAAGAGAGACTCATTATCCTCCGGAGCTGTTTGCAGGGAAATTCTCCACAGCAGTAGTTACTGCTATGAATGATGTTATTCAACATTTACATCAGTGATCTTGGAGATGAATATCGAATTGTTGCTGATAAAATTTGTGGACGATAAAGACTGGTAGCGTGGCATGTAATCTAGACAATAGGCCAGTTGTGCAGAGCTGTTGTGATTGTTTATTAAGCAGGACCCATTCAAACAAAATGTGTTTTAATATAACCAGATGCAAATGTATACCTTTAAGACAGTGATTCTCAACCAGGGTGCTATTGTACCCTGCAGTGCCTTAAGGTCCTTTCAAGGATGCGTCAGGGTGCCACACAAATGTTAGCACTGTTCATTGACAACCATTGTTCACAAGATAAATGCAGAGATTTCAAATAGAAATCTACAAAAGTGGTCTTTCTGAGTTCTTTGCAGCAGAGTCTTTCCCCTTGTAGTCAAAAAGGAGTGAAAACTATGAGCTGGCATTTTCCAAAGGGTGCATTGCGTCTATCCAGGAGTGCATTAAGTATACCTAGGAATGCCTTGAGTCTAAAAAGTTTGGCAGAAACTGGGGTAAGAAATGGGAATGCAGGTGGTCCCTGCAGGGTAAGTCACTGAAAAACAGGGACTCTGAAAAGAATTCAGAAGTCACTTGACATGAACACTCAGAGTAAAGCTGGGGCAAAAGGAGTGGCACCCATAGATATATAAACAGAGGGGTCATGAGAAGGAGTAGGGTTTGGATGTTACCTTGGTACTGCTGAGAAATGCTAGAAGACAATTATGATGCCCACATTTTAAAAGAGGATACTACAAATTTGGGCTGAGTTGAGAAGAAAGCACAAGAATACTTGGATAGCTGAAGAAAATTCGAGGCAGAGAGAAAATTAAAGAGCTAGATTCCTTTAATTTGTCAAAGCCAAGAAGGACAAGTGATTTTATTGCTGTGAATAAATATCTTTACAGGTTGAAAATACTGGGTACTCAACGTTCTTCCATATAGCACTGGCAGTCATAATGAGAACCAGCTGTTGATTGTTGAGGCCAATCAGTTTAAATCAGAAATAAAGGACATGTTTAAACCTGAGGCTGACAAACAATAGTTTCCAAGGCATCCCGAAGCTGGAACCACAGCATCAAGTATGGGGCAGAAGTTCCTCCCCACCTAGAGCAGCGTGCTCCAGCCATGGCAGTGGCAGCTGGAGGTGAGGGGGGCAGAACAGTCCCCTACCCTCGCCAGCCCATAGCTGCTTGTGCAGATGCAGCCCCAAGAGCTGCACAGGGCAGGAGGCACAGTGGTGGCAGCTGCTGCACCTGGGGCTGCTGGCCTAGGAAACCCATTCCTGAGCCAACCCCCCCAGTGGGGCCAGACACCAGCCAGCAGAGCCCCTTAGGGGGCAGGGATGGGAGTTATTCCCCTCCCTCTGATGTCCAGTATAGGGGAAAGGAGGGGATTATTCCACTGCTTGGAGGCAGCAGTTGGGGTAGGCAGACCCAGCTGTAGTCCCCCGGGTGCAGTGAGAGTAGAGGGGGGAATAACCCCCCTCCCTGCCACCTCTGCCTCAGGGGCTATAGTGGCCCCCACTGTAGCAGTGAGGGGGGAGCACCCAGGAGACCCAGTTCAGGTCCCTGCTGGTGGGACAGGGAGTGGGGAATGAAATCCCACGCTGGCCACACCCAGGGCCCTGCCTGTGCCGGCCTGTCCCTGCTCAGGCTGGGGAGCAGAGCAGCGGGACCAGCCCTACTGGGCTGGAGCAGCGATCCCAACACAGAGAGCATGCCAGGATCCTGGGGGACTCTGGTTTAAGTTAAACCAGGAAGAGGTCTGGGATAGATATTGCATAAACTAGTTTGAGTGATATCAGTTATATCTGATACTACATTCAACCAGGTTTATCTCAAACCAGTTTCAGCCATTTTGAAAGTGGTTTATGTGCACTGAATGTCTGTTGTGTTACAGGTTTAAACCAGTTTCTGATCACTTAAACTGGCTTATGGGTAATGTCTGTCCCTAGCCTCTGCACAATAAATCCTTTCCCACTTCAGCTTCCTAACTTACAATTCCACCGCTGTGGATTTAATCTGTCGTTCTATATGCACTAAATTTAAGGCCTAGCAGTTTTCATGTATTATTCACTTCCATTTGCTATACTTGTTAAACAGTATATGTTCATTGGACTTAATAAATCACCATTCACTTCCCCGCTCTTATTTCCCAGAACAGAGTTATTACTCAATCTATCTCTACCGACAGCAGCTTCATAGTTACCACAGATTTCTTTGTATTCATGAAGCTATTTATCACTGTACCTGTCTTAAATATTAGCAAAGTAAGCTGGCTCTAAAGGCTTACAGTATAATCTGTTGGTGGTATATATGGAAGCTTGTGTGTGTGATTTTAAATTATCTGAATTTTCTCCTTATTGGTTGCGTGACATATCTCTCTGCTTGAAAAAATTGATGTTATTAATATGATTATCAAAAGAAGAAAAGAAAAAGAACATAATCCTGATATATCTAATTCAGATAAAGGAGGAGACAAATTCTATGTCATTTAATACATCTGCTTTTCCTTTCACTTATTCTTAGAAGAGCTAGCTTTACCTCAGTAAATGAGGAGGAATGGATTGTGTTTGGTCAGTGTATAAATCCATTAGGGAAGGAGGCCGGTGCCTATTCTTGCAATATGATCTTTGAGATGTTGAATTTGACTTAACCGCAGAATAGAGACAAGTTAAAAGTGATAGATATTTCCAGCAGAAAAATATGAACCTTATGATTTTTCTTTTCTTTTTAACCAAAAAAAGTGTTTTGGTTTATTTGTTTTTCTTCCTTTTTGCACTACAAAGGGAAAAGCTTAAAAAATATGAAAAAAAACCCAGTAGAATCATTAAAAACAGTAAAAAATTCAGTAAAAAAGCTGTCTTTCACTCAAATAAAAGGTTTTTGAGGAATTTGTTCCTAACCAGTTGTAACTCTTTGGCCAGATATTCTGGCAGTAAAAAGAGTTGGATTCAAGAACTATATGGCTTTACTCCTGGCTCTGCGTCTGACTGATCTTCCCTTCGTGACTTCAGGTGATGTCCCCTGCTAAGCAGTTCCAAAGTTTATTCACCTTTACTGCTGGGAAACTTCGTTTTACTTCAAGGTTGAATTTGTCTAACTTCAACTTCCAGCTCTTGGATCTTGTTATACCCTTGTCGGCAAGGTCAACCACCGTGCAAAGAAACATTTTCTCCATGTGCACGTATGAAAAACACAGCGAGCAAGTCACCTCTGAATCTTCCCTTCTATAAACAGAATAAATTGAGTTACAAAGCCCTACATTGTAAGACTTATTTTCCAAGCTTCTGGATTATGATTATGTACCTCCTTTGAACTCACTCTATTATTTTCATGTTTTGCTTAAAATGCCCAGCAAAAGGACACAGTATTCGAATAACAGTCTTACTAGAGCTGCATATAGAGACAAGACCACTTCCCTGCTTGATTCATCTGTTTATCCAAGATTTATCCAAGCCTTTTTTGCCATAGCACTGCACTAAACATTCATGTTCATATAGTTATCCATCATATAGTTATCCAGGCTCCTAAGATGTCTCTCAGTCACTACATACTAAAGAGCCTCTCCCATCCTATAGGTATAAACATCATTCCTGATCCTCGGATATGTTACCTTGGAATTGGCTATATTAAAGTATGTCAATTTAGCTAAAAGATCCAGACAACCCTGGAATTATGAGGAATCTGGCTTTCCATTCGCTATGGGAAAATATGGTAAAACCCAGATTTTTTCATTTTAAGGAGAAAACAACTGGAGTTTCGCTTTTTAAGGAGAAAAAAACAAATTTTCTCCTTTAAAGGAGAAAAATGCGGGTTAAGGCAGGTTGCCTTTTGCAGGTTGGCAGAGTTCCGTGCGTGTACACATGCACATGGCCACCAGTTCAAGGCTCACATTTGCGAGAGCCCATCAGCACAAATTATGCTGAGGGGAAAGCAGCACAGGTTGGCAGCAGGCAGATCGTGCCTGACTAATCTAGTCTTCTTTGATGACCAGGTTACAAAATACCTGGATGCAGGAAAAGGGGTGGATGTCATATACTTAGACTTCAGGAAGGCCTTCAATACAGTATCCCACCCCATACTGGTGAACAAATTAAGAGGCTGTGACTTGGATGACTACACAGTCCGGTGGGTGGCGAATTGGCTAGAGGGTCGCACCC
>JAGPOW010001296.1:132950747-132960951 GCA_030014935.1 Caiman crocodilus
TTTTTTTTTTTACTATGGAAAAAATATAGAGCAACTCTTCTGTTGCAAGGAGCCTCAGAAAGACCACAACAGGTCAGAATGCTTTTAATACTATGGATTCCTGTTTGATATCATTGGCCTTATCTTGCGAATCTTGTTTGCACACCTGATAGTGATAACACTGTGCAATACCCTGGAAAGGATCTCTTAGACAATCAGGTCTACATATAAAATCTACTGCATATTTTTAATTATACAGCAGAAGAGACACACTAGAGAAGACTGCAAAAGGGCATGGATGACTAATTCCTACTGCAATCAAAATTTCATTGTGGATCTGTGCTTGATGTCCCTGTCTGTAAAATGAGGATATTGGCACTCCCCTGCCACGCAGGGAAGCTGTAAGGTTAAGTACTCTAGAGGTGTGTGGCACATTGATATTATGGTGATTAGGAGCCAGAGCAGTTAAACTGATGCTCAGGTGGAAACTTGATTGACATAGCCTATCACTAACTTGTCATATAAGAAGGTTTCAAAACTATAAATGCCAAATTCTTTGAAGGTTGTTTATGTGGCCTTTCCCTCCCTCCCACTCCAAGCGATCATTCATTGGGAAGTGCGGTGGTCTAGTAGCTCTTCCACTGCATGAGAAATGCCTATTTTGCTGCCCCAGGTACCCATGTAAACATTTCTCTACTGAACTTCTCAAATACATAAATCTGAGTACAAGTTCATAAGGCTTCGGTGGGACTCCAAGGAGAGCAGCATTTGGTCTTGCCATCCAGTAGAAATTGCATTTTTTTTTCCCCCAGCCAGTTCATTTCATGCAAAGGGTTGAAATCCAAAATTTATTTTCGCTTCATTGGCAAATGGAGTTTCAAGTTAGTTTCAATGGGAGCTGAATCAGCTCTGCATACTTCTGCAGAACAGCCTCAACGTTACTACTACTAGAAACGTAACCGTCTAATGTCCCCGTGTGCCATTCTCACCATCATTAATTGGTTGATTTCTTCTAGGCATTATGCCAGAGGTCAGTCTCGTGTCATTTGGAGGAGGGGTGGGTATTTGTTCGCAGATCAATTCAGCAGCATTAAAAGCCTGTGTTTCCCGACTTCTTTATTTTAATTTGTTACTGTGTGGTAGTTAGTGTCCCCATAGCAACATGAAAGCCATGCTGCATGGTATGGTATATGTTTAAAACCAGCAAATCTCTTGGGCTGCATTTATGTAAAGATAAACAAGATTGGAGAATCCTATTTATGTGCTATTCGGTGCAATCAATGGGCAACTCTTCAGCTAGGGTAAATCAGCCTGGCTCCATTAATTTCAATGGGGATATGTTGGTTTATGCCACCAGAGAATCTGTGCCCTTAACTTAATGCAGTTCCCGACCTGATCTTTCGTTAGTAAGGACAATTCAACTACCTAAAACAAACAGAGAAAGGGTAAACAAATAACTTTCTAGAAGATCAGACAATAATTATTTGGAATGTGTTGTAGGGAAAAACACAATAAGTAGAAAGCAGGTAGTGATTCTCGTAGGAAAAAACTTATTATGCACAGAATACCTATTATCCAGCATGCAAACCTTGCATGCACCTTTAAAGTTGTGAAAAAGCTTGATAGACAATTGCTCATTAAAATCTGATAATTGTAATCAGAGTTCTTTGACTCTCAGTAATTGGTATATAACAGAAATAAAGTAATCTGTGCATTTAGCATGCAGTCTGCTTAAAGTACCTCATAAAAAGTAGAAAGCAGTATACAGAAGAAAAAAAACACATTATTAGTTATAGGATTTAAAAGCCATCAATTAATTTTTTTTTTAAATCCTTTCTTCTTTAAAAGACAAGGCAATTTATTTCTTTGATGTGTGAGCTGTCATCAAATCTAAATTCACAGCAAGAATGCTTCTGAGATAGCCCAAACTTATCATGAGGTTAATGAACCATAGCACTTGTCCAATCAAACCCACTTGTCAATGAATAAAATCACTCATCTGATAACCTACAATATAATATGGAATAAAACTGTCAGAATAAGAACTTATTTATGTTTTTCCTACGCAAGGGTTGCTTCTCAAGATTTAAAAGTTCATGTTTAATAGGCTAGCAGTGGAAGAACATTTATTGCCCTGGTGCAATATAGTATCAGGTGCATCTAGCACCAGTGTCTGCTCCCACTTAAACAGTTGTAAAGGAAGAGCAGAATTGCACCAGTTCAGAGACCCTCCTCAGAGCATTGTTCAGTCATGTCTCACTTACCTGCTCCTACTGTGCAAATGCCAAACCCAAACATGAGGTGGTCAAGACACTTTAAAGGCACCTCTCTGCTACTGCTCTCAGGCATAGAGGACACAGAGAGCTCAAGTGTGCTAGTGGGTAATATCCCCAGGGCTTGTTTGTGACATCACTTCCTGGTGTGGTGCAGGTAGACAGGAAGTGGCTGGCCAGCACACTAAAGAGCACTGTCGAAGCAGTACTGATGTGCATAGGGTTTTGAGCACTTCTTGTAATTTAAAAATAAATAAGTAGACCTTCCTACAAGGATTGCTTATGAGTTTTGCTCCTCTAAATCTGTCATAGGAAGCACATTTGTGTTTCAAGGGAGAGAAAACATTTCTAGTACAACACCTGTAGGGCAATTCTAAGTATTGGGTTTTCATTATGAATAATGAACATAATCCCAGATGCCCACAATATAGCAAACTGCCTACTGAGGATTCTAGATTTGGAGACTTCTTGTCAGCGAAGGCTGTTGACAAATGGGGCCTGTGCTGGCAGAGCACACGCCTATATCCGTGCTCTAGCTCAACCATAACATGTAGGATTGACAAAGGAAACACTGGGTGAAATTTTATGGCCCATGTTATGCAGCAATTCAGACTATAAACTCATATCGGTCTCGCTTCTGGATTTTGAATGTATGACATTGTATAAGCAGCCTGGGAAATGAAAAGTGTTCCGAAATGTAAGCAATGTCTGCTCATCAGCAGGAATATGAACTTTTATCAGTCCATATGTTAATAGATTAACATATCACTGTAATCTTGATAAGTAACATAGAAAATGGAGACAGAAACAGAGCCTTCTTGGTACTCTCGACAAATCAGGTCCTAATGCCATGTGCAAAGTGTGACTGAACTTGAATTCAGGTCCTGACCACCATTGGGAAATGTTTCCATCTGGAACAAAGCACGTCCAGCACCATGTAGTTCTCTTTTCCCTCATCCTTAAATCAGAAGAAGCAGAATGTCCATACTGTGAACAGGGTGATGAAACAGAGGTTCAATGAAGTCCACTGAAATCTTTGCTATTACCGCTTTCATTTATCTGGAAGATGGTAGGTAGGACATAGCTAAGTCGCAGTATTATTCTCTATACTAAATAAAAGGATGGCTTGATGGATCCTTACATGGATGGAGAGATTAATATAATTCACTCATCTAATATAAATCTGAAACTACTGTCTAAATATAACAAATAATCCATTAAAAGTGTCCAGGGCAGTTATTTTGGATTAGAGCCAGTTGGGATTTGCTCACTGAAATACCCTTTCATCAGAAAACCATTAAGTCATCAAACCAAAACTCTTCAGAGAAACCTACACGCTTACATTTCCTACATTCGACAGGACAGGTCCTCAGTCCATGATGGAATTTGTCATCAGAAGCAGATGATCTGATGCTCTGATCTCAGAAGAGCCCTAGGGTCAGGCAAGCAGGACGTCCAAGTCCAAGTTCAAGTCTATGCACCATTTCATGGAAGTGGAACATCTCCAACAGATGTTAAGGGAAACCCTTACCTGGTAGGTAAAGTGTGAACTTCAAATCAGTACTCTCAAGCAGAGAGTTGAACCTTGGTCATCCACATTCAACCTGAGGGCCTTGACCACCTGCTTCTTTTTGGTTAATTGACATGCTTTTTCTGGCTTTTCGAAAATGTTAGTATTCTTTCCGATGAAGAGGAGGATATATACGTATTCTTTTTTTCAACTGTTTTTTTTTTCAGATGGGGAAATAATTTCCTACCCATTGCTTTTAGGGACTTTGTTGCATCTGACAGCATTCTCACGAATACTTTGCATTCTACCTTTCACTCCAGTGGTTGAGCGACTCAGTACTGATTACCTTGTCACTAGTGCTACTGGGAGTAGATGGCAGCTGAAAAAAAACGTCTTTTTGAAGAGAGAAATTATCAAGTGATAAAACACTTGGATGACAGACATATTTAGTATTTTTACTTCTTACTGATGATGCAAGTCCTGTGGCTGGGAGCCTTGAAAGACTGGGGAGCTTGCTCTTGTACACCAAGATGCATCAGGGAGAAATTTGGGCAGGGCGGCAACTTAGAGACTAACTGGTTAACAGAGCCATACAACAACTTGACTTTTGTGTTTTATTACATGTACTTGGAGCTGCTCAAATGGTGACCTGGGTTAGTGCTAGCTCGGGTTTGGAACTGTCATACATAAAAAAAAAAATCTAATCTGACTCCCCCTTACCTGTGACTTGCCACAGAGGCTGGCAGACTAGGAGCGATGGGCCCTGTTAGCCAGGACTGGCTTTCATCCCTGCTGTAGGTGGGGGGCTGTGAGAGAAGGTTCGAGGGTGGTGGGAATATGAAGTTGGGAGGTGCAGCGTTAATGTGCAGGGCATGAGTAAGGAATTGGAAGGTGGAAAGGAAATGAGGTGGGAAAAGGATGGGGAAATGAAGAAAGTCCTCCACTGAAGGATAAAATAAAAAGTAAAAAAAAAAAAAAAAGAAGAATTTCAAAAGAAATAAAGGAGAACTAAATGAAAGAAAATCTCATGTTTTAATAAATTGGGATTTAATACATTTTTGGATTTGGCGGGTGCTGCTGTGCTTCCCAGGGTGGCTGAGAGTTGCGACTGGTAAGGGAAGGCACTTTTGGGAAGCAACTGCCCTGCCTGGGAAGGAAGTCCCAGCTCATGCAGGCCTGACCCACCCCTTACCTTTTTATCCCCCTCCTAGACCCTACTCCTGGACCTATTGGTGGCCTGTGACTTGTCCAGCAGGCATGCGCTTTGCAGGTGTTTGCGCATCGTGTACACCACGGTTACGAGAGATCTGTCTGGCATGCTTTGAGGGATAGGCCACCCTAATCTGTGTTACCTTCTGCAGTGACGGGGTGAGGAATCCCAGAAAAAAGCAAGGTGAAGGGCAAGGGAAAAGAGATTCCAGTACTCCATTTGGGGATGTCTTTCTTCGTGGCAAAGATTCAGATGAAGTCTTGTTTATTGATTTCTAAGTTAAGCTAAGTAATCAGAGCTGAGAAACTTCTGTAACAGCGAGGGAACGGAGGTGGCAGAAGTGACTGGAGTCACAGAAGTGACCAGAGCTTTGACCTCTTAAACTTGAATGTATCCCCAGAAATTGCATGTCTCCTAAGGAAGAAGTATTGACATACTCAAAATTTGGACTCCTCTGTGCCTTGACAATGAACCATGACCAGGATATAACAAGGCAAAAGGCAAGTGGGTTGATACTACCTCAGCCATCCAAAACTATAGTAGCAGAACTGGCTTCAAGCCAATTGCAATAGGATGCTATGCCTAATTATTGATTATTTAGGTTTTCCCATGTTGCTGTTTTACTCCTTAAAAAAAATCACGTCTTGCAAATGGGGAAATATTGATCATATAAACACACACTCAGAGTTTAGAGATGTTCAGGTTCTTCAGTGGGGGTCTCAGAATGGGGTTATTTGAGGGATACATTTTTCTTTTCCCAGCATGAGCCCTTCTGTAATTGAACCTAGTCCTTTTCTACAGACAACCAGAGCCTGCCAGAAAGATTACACTTAAAAAGCTTACTTGCAAGTTCTTCCGATTAACAGCAAAGCTCTTCAAATACAGCACAGTTAAAAGCAGCCACAGGTATGCACTATTAAAAGCCAGGCCACCTTAAGGTTTCATAGGAAGTGTGAGCAAATTTAAAATTGCATTCCTTCCTACGGCTGGCAAAACATCCCCATATCTCCAAAGCTCATCAACTTGCTGGCCCTTTTCAAATGATCTCTTTCCTCTCCTGTCTTATTTTCTCTCTCTTTTTCCTTATTTCTCTGCAGAATTCCTTGGGACACAAGTGCAGGGGGAACAGAGGAGTAACTAGTAAGTTTTGTGCCCTGGGGGCAAAACCCTGTGCAGGAAGGGGAGTCTGGCCCTGGCCAAAACTATGATGCCAGGGTGCCAATCAGGCAAGAGCCAGGCCTGCCTGCCCTAAGGACTTAACCTCTCCATCTGCCCACTCTAGTTGTAACTGCTGCTGATGCTGTAGCAGCAGCACAGTGTCCCTGAACCCAGCAGCTGCTACTATCGCCAAGGCCAAGGGCTGATGATGCTGTTGCAGCACCATGAACCCCTCAGGGAGTCACCACTCTGGTGCCCCGCTTTAAGTTACACTATTGTGGGGTAGCATTTGAGTGGGAACATATGATGCCATCTCAGAAAATGGTCTGGCAGTAGGGCATGGGATGTGCTGAATGTCTAAGGACATGGCGGCATGAGCCAGTTACCACAAAAGGAAAGGAAATGGGGATTTGTTGCACATCAGCTGCTCTATGGTAACTACTCACCTGCATGCTGGAGGTGAAAGCTAAACCACCCTCTTATTCTAACGGCAAACGTATGACTTTGCAGGCGGCTATCGCAGAGCAGCTGAGACACAGTGAAGTCCTGTCTCCAGGGGGTGAAGTTATAGGATTCTGCCATGGTCCCAGAAGCATGAGGGTAAATCCTATTGTGGACTTACCCCAAAAGCCCCCAGTTTAATCTGACTGTAAATGAATCGCTAGTTATCTGAGCCCAGGAGTCAAAGACAGCTGGATATGATGCTAACTGCATCACGGCCTTGTGCACCACTTACTACAAAAACTTTCATTTTGGACTACTTCATCTGCACATGCCCTTGAGATTCATCTACCACCATGAGCAGACGCTGAAGATGGATGGCTTAAAAGGAGAACTGAGAGTGGATTTCACCTCTGTGCAAAGGGCGAATACGTAGTCTATGATCCATGAAAGCCCCACTTTACCTCCTGGATGAGATAATAAATAGAAAGTTTATAAAATAAAATGCCTCATGTTGTGGGTTACTCCTCGTTTCTGAAAGCCAAGCTATCTTTCCTTTGGTGTTACAGATCCTTGCCAATTAAAAAAAAAAAGAGTCTATCAGCCAGTTCTTAATTAATTGCCTATAGAAGTTCTTGCTGCATTGAAAATTAATGAAATGTGTTGTTGGGGATGCAAGTTTCAGCTTTCTCTCCCAGATCTGCATTTGCTCTGTACTGATAGCTGGAGGAAAGAAAGAGGAAAAGGCATGCATATACCATTACATCAACAGACACAAACAGACCAAGCTTCATAGCTTGCAAGGACAGAAGATCACACAAGGTTCGTGATGTAGTCTGACTCCCTATATACCACAAGTTATTCCTTAAATGAATTCTTATTTTAAACTAGAGCATATCTTCTTGGGAATATATCTAATATTCATTTTTAAATTGTCCAGACTGCAAAAATTCACCACAGTCCTTGGTCAGCTGTTACTGCTGCTTTCAACCAAGAGCCAGACCGACTTGGTCATTCAACCAAGAGCCATTCATGCTTTCAACCATGGTCATTCAACCAAGAGCCAGACCAATATGGCTGGACATGTGGGGCAGATGCCACACAGAGATGCACTGGCTACTTCCAGTTGCTGTTGTCACTACAATTGTATAGCTACAATGGTAGCTGTTTGTTCACATGCACACACTTCTGCACCTGGGGCATCTCCTACAGGTACCCCACCCTAGTTACTGTTAAACATTCACAGTTAAATCGTTCTTATTTCTATTTTGGACTTGTCTACTATCCACTTCTAGCCACTGGATCTGAAAATACCATTGCCTACTAGAGGAAAGAAGCCACCACCAAAGTTTTGTTCCTCATCTAGGTACATATAGCTTGTGATTATGTCATTCCTTAACTATCTTATTAGTAGGTTACATACTGAGCATTTGAAATCTCTCATAGACATACATATAGACAATGTTAGACAAGAAGCAAGGTGTTATTTCACATAGGCACGTTCCAGAGTACAGCTGTGCTTTCAACATTTGAGGCTGGGATTTTTTCAAAGGGGTCTGTGGGAGTTAGCCAGCCAATTCAATTGCAGTTGGGTGGCTAACTCTTCGGCTGACTTGAAAATCCCAGCTTTAATTACCAATGTTTGCACAACTCTTTGAACTTGCAAGGGATCCTAAAAAAAAGCTAAGTGCGATGACAGTTTGTATTAAGCATTCCTTGTAAATTATACAAATCACACTTTAAATCCCTGAATAGATTGATCGTGTTCTGGGAGTTTTCCCTCTAGGACACATCTAATCAGATTCAGTTATAACTGTGTGCTGCATAGCATGTACTTCTTAAGGAGATCACTCAAAACTACAAAGCAAGAGACTCCAAACTGACCCCTGAGGTAGGTATGCAACAGTTCCACCTCACTTTTAGTATGGCTTTCAACACATGCAGTGTATTTTGCTGTTTAAATGCTCCAGGTGAAACTAAACGATTGTATGTAAAGCCTATTTTTGTACAATTAATGATCTAGCTAACAAATCAAAGCCTTGAAAAAACCTGACAGGAGAGAATGTCCATGTATTCCCCAGGCAAAAGAAACCAAGGGGGTACAGATAGCAGGCAGTCTATAGACATCACACTAGGTTACACACTTCAATACTCAACAAGGCTAATAAATAATATATGACTAAATGCACACGCACACACACACATCGCTTGAGATTGCACAGTTGTTTCACATCATTTGGGCAAAAGGGAAAAGGATTAACATAAACAGGTTGCTGAAGTTATAATTACCCTATAGCCTAGTTTGTAAAATGGATTAGTGCTTGTACAATGCCACATGAACAAGTAATTTGCTAGTCACTCTGAGATGCACTGAATGTCATGAGGGGCAAACATTCAACAACGGTTTTAACATATAGTCTTTAGCCTCGGGATGCTAAACTAGCATTTCCATTCAGCCTCATTGGTCCCATGTTGTTGCAGAGCGGCTAAAATACTGAAGGGGAATTTAGATTATGTGGATGAATAACAGTGTGAGAAACCTACCAGGTTGTTCAAGAATATATACTTGGAGATAAAACATCATTATTGCTATGGTAATACCAAGAGCCCTGATGTTTAGATTCCTGTTATGCTAGGTAGTGTCATAATAAGTCATAACAGAAAAAGCCCATGCCCCAAAGAACTTAAAAGTTATGCAGAAAATGTGCCCACAGGGTATTGGAAACAGGGCCATAGAGAACAATTATGTCTTGTCCAAGATGGCATAATTTGTTTCTGGTGGAGTCAGCAACCAATTGCCAACCTCCTGTCTTCCCATTTCAGGTCTTAATCACAAGACCATCTTTCTTCTCCATCTTAACTTTCCCCGCAAAGATGCACTATCTAATCAGATTCACAGGGAATAAAAAGAAGTAACAAGTATTCCTAACTTAACTTGACAGTTTTTGGTTTGATAATAAGATTTTCTGTTTCAAATGCTGCATTCTCTTACAAAAAAAGGAAAAAAGGTTTAAACCAAACTTAAAATAGGAAAGGGAAAAAGCCAGGCTACCCAAGAAATTAAGCCATAATAGATTTGAAAAGCTTCAGAGTGTGATGTTTAATATAAATAATCTCTGCCTCTTTTGCCAAAGCACATTAAGATAATTCCTTTTAGCACTACTTAAGGTATTTTCTTTTCAGACTCTGAAGCTCCTGTGTTATCTTCCAATCTGAAGCCTAAAATAGCAAATTCTTTCCCTTTCAAACACACTTCTCTAGGTACCCTCACAAAATAATTTAGATACAGCCTATGGATAAGCTGTCCTATCCAAGAACCCCACTTCCCAGATTTTCATGTTAAAACTCAGGCTTTTCCTGTGTACTCTGGCTCAGTCTTGCATCTATATCAATAAAGATATATGTATATAGAGAGAGAACGTGTGTGTGTGTATATTTGTATATATATGTGTGTGTGTGTATAAATATATATATACAAATATATATATGTGTATGTATGTATATGTGTGTGTATATATGCATATTGTATGTATATGTCTGCAGGTGAGGAAAGTGGCATATTGACTTATACAAACTGCAGCTTATAATAAAACTAGCAACCAGGTGTAAAACCCTCATTATTCCAAAGATTCA
>JAGPOW010001296.1:132961351-132975705 GCA_030014935.1 Caiman crocodilus
TGTGGATGTTACAAACACTGTTAAGTCCATAAAGCAAACTTTGTACAACTAAAAGATTCATCTAACACACGTTTCACAGTGGCAGAATAAAATACCAGATTAACACCCTCCAGGGCCAGCCCACAATTTTTAGGGCCCGTGTAAGAAATAGTTTTGGGGCCCCTTGATGCGGGGTGGGGGGAGGCTGGTGAGCAGCCGAAGAAGCCAGCAGGAGCAGCAGCAGCAGCAGGAGCGGGTAGCAAGCTGTTGGATGTGAAGCTGCTGGCAGTGATGCTGATGGTGGGGGGAGGAGGGGGGGGCAAACAGCTGGATGTGAAGCCAGTGGTGGGGAAGGAGGAGTGGCAAGTGGCTGGACTCAGAAGGCCCCTTGGCTGCAGGTTTCTCTGGATAGGACGGGTTGGCCCTGACACCTTGACATGATTGTATAATGGTGGCTTGTCCCTGGCATCAGGTGAGAATGTGGGCCTACTTTGCTGTGCACTGTACAAACACATTAAAGACTCCATTCCCAACTTAATGCTATTCCAGACATTTTCCTTTATGGAAGCCTTTCAAATACAGAAACGCTGGTATCAAGTCAGGAATGCTATCTTAGTTTGTTTTCCCTTTCCACAGAGGACAGGGCATAAATAACAAGTTTACCTGTTAACAGGTAACAGGCCAAACATTTAGTTTAGGCCATGTGAATACGGCCTATTCCTAAAGAACCGTAGGACAATGGAATAAGTTACTTAGGAAAGTTGGATCTTGTTCTTGGGAGGTATTCAAGAAGATGCTAGATTGACATCTGTCTGGGATGTGGATGAGTGGCTTAGGATGAGTGCATTCTGCATCTGTTCATGGAGTTGTATTAGAGGATCCCTGAGGTCTTTCCTAAGCTTGTGATTCTGTGAAGAGTTTACAATTCAAATAGACTATCCAAGCAAATATGGGATGGGAAACTGAGAAGGGAAATGACCTTCTTACAGTCAGATCTCTTTGGCTTCAACTGCCAATCTAGAAAAAAAAATAGGAATGTATAATTTGCCATAGTAGATAGGTCCCTCATAAGAATTGTCATTTAGACTATAGGTCCATCTTGCCCAATATCCTGGATCACACAGAAACACCCCCCACCACACCATCTTAGCAGGATAGAGGATACCAAAATGGTCTGCCTTCCAACAGCCCACTGCCACCAGCTGTACACTCTCTGCTCTTCCCAGTCCATCATCCCATCCTCATGTCCTGCCCTGACAACATGTGGTGGGGCACCCTAGGTGATGGTGGAAGTAAGGGTCCCTAGTAGATGAATCTGTATTCCACCCTGATCTCAGGAGCCACTGAGGACCTCAGCTGGCAGCTCCTCCATGGGCTCTGTAACAGGAGGGCATTCCCAGCCCCTGTTCCAGAGACAAGGTGAACAAACTTACCAGGACACTGAGCAAGCCAGCTATACCTGCTGAGAGAGGTGGCAGGGGCTCTGCCAGGGAAAAGAAATGAGTAAGGAGAAACCCATTTGCCAACTTGATGAATAAAGAATAGTTCATTGAAAAATAACCCAGTTTTCAAAGATATATGGATGGGGATTAATTGGTTGAAAATGGACCTGCACAACAGGGTGATTTATATGAGGCCCAACTTATAACTGATCATTCTCTGAGGGAGAAAAGTACCTATGAGATAAAATTGATCAAGGAGTTGCTGTGGGGTACGTGAGTCTGGATCAATTGGATTCAGTGACTGGAGGGAACAAAAGACTTGGATGTATTTGTACAAAAGGTATAGACATCAACCCAGCCACGTATTGTGAGGACAGGTTGTAGGGAAGGTGGAGCCCTATGGAGGAAATTTCACTGAATTGTGTGTTTGTATGGACCAGACTAACTGCAGACCTCCCCATTATTGTTTATTTTTCTTGAACAGCAAAGTGTGGCAGGAAAGGGAAGAGTGTAGGACACGGGCAGGAGTGGGCAGGATCCTATCAGATGCACCTGGTGACAGAGTCATCCCAGCTGGCATTGATCTGGTGTGCTTTATAGAAATCTCCATCATCTGCCTTTTTTTACCAACAGAAGGAGACCCTGGCACATGCCTACCTTAAGTGTGCCAGGTTGCAGCCCCTCTTCTGTCTCTGTCAGAACCTCCCACTGAGGTTCTGGCTGGACATTTCCCTGCACCTTTTTTGTTATGCCCTTCCCACCCCCACTAAGCCCCCCGACCTCCTAGTCAACCTTCTCCTGACTTGAGATGAGTGCATCCTGTATCTTTTCATGGAGTTGAATTAGGACCCCTGAGGTCTCTCCTAAGCTTGTGATTCTGTGAAGAGCTTGGAGAGTACATAGAAGAACACTTCATTATGGATGAAGAGTATCTATTTCCCATATCCTCTGTCATATCCTCTCTTTCCACATGATCTTTCCTTTGTCTTACAGGACTAAATTTTACTTATCTCCTTGGTATGTTGCACTGGACAGAACGGCTTTTTTTTTGGTTGTTTTAACTTTCCCTTCAAAAGTGTTATCACTAAATGGTTATGTAAAACAAAAAACCTGGAGTAGTTATTTCTTCGACAGTGCAACAAGAAAGACTTGTTACAGGTTATACAACCTTAAACATAGTAGAGCTTGTCCTCTATTGTATCTATAGCAGCTATTATATGCTGCTATAGATACAACCTGTAGTTTTTCCTAATAAAACCAGCCTTACTGGGGTTTTATTTGAAAGTCAAATACATAAAGGCTTAACTAGGAAATTGCATTTTAGGCTAGGCATGGTGGTGGCTATATAAGATTGTCAAGGCTACAAACCTTTTGGATAACCATGTGGTTGTAACTATGAGCAAGACGTCAACTGATCTGTGCAACTCATGGGTATGTGTCCATTTGCTTTTTGCACTGATTTCTTTTGCGCTTTAATGGCAATATATAGTTTCATGTGAGGAATGTCCAAAGCTTTGTTACAATTTTGGAGGTAATGATGCCAATTTCTTAACCTATGAGTGAATTTTCAATCAATTCCACATTTCTCCTTGATTGTTGGCAAGTCTAATGAAATATAGCAGTCATTGTGGACCCAAAAAGCAATGAAATCTTACTGTTCATGATCTGCTTCATCAATTCAATAGACTGAAAAGAATAGATAACCACTGGGTAGTTCTTCCTTATATATCATAGTTTCATAGTTTCTAGGGTTAGAAGGGACCTGAACAGATCACCAAGTCTGACCACCTGCCCTGGGCAGGAACGAATGCTGGGATCATAATACCCCAGCCAGATATCTATCCAACCTCCTCTTAAAGACCCCCAAGGTAAGGGAGAACACCACCTCCTTTGGGAGCCCATTCCAGAGTCTGGCAGCCCTTACCATAAAGAATATCCTGTGCTTTCCAGAGACTAAAGGAACGTTGCCAACAGGCACATGGCCAATAGAAAATGGTATCTTCAGGCAGCAATAAGCTGCAGCCATTCATTGTCAATATGGCTCATATTTAAAATACTGGAAATTGTCATTCATTCCGGGAGACATGGTCCTGGCAATTTACAGATGATGGACAATGTCTGGAAGACTGCATTGCTTGATCAAGAGCTACAAAAACTTAACAGTGAAATTGTAGCCTTGAGGGAGACAAGATTGACAAACTCAGGCTTTATTCATGAGACTGACTACACCTTCTTCTGGGATGACAGGAGTGCAGAAGATACCTACCTACACACAATTTGCAACAGGTTGGTGAAAACCATCAAGACCCCCACTGTAACATCAGATCACATCATCTCACTTCAACTACGGTCAACTGACAGCTTTGTTAACATCATTAGTACCTATGCACCAACTTTACAGGCAAGTTCAAATGATAAAGATAATTCCTTCAATTATCTGCACCAGGTCATTGAGCACTTACCACCAAATGAAAGGTGTCTCCTCCTAGGGGACTTTAGTGTTTGAGTAGGTGCAGATCATGATGCTTGGCCAACCTGGCTGGGACAACATGGCATAAGGAAAATGAATGAAAATGGCCAATATCGTCTCAAATTCTGCACCTTAAACCACTTGTGTATCATGAATACCTACTTTGCAGGCAAAGAGCATCAAAAGATATCATGGAGAACACCCACAATCTGGTTACTGGCACAAATTAGACCTCATGATCACTAGCCCTAGTGTATTTTGCCCACACTTATCACAGAGCAGATTGTGACACAGACCACTTCCTTATTGTCAGCAAAGTGAAAGTGACACAAAAAAGAAGCTTCATAGAGCCAAGCATAAGAGTAAGCCAAAAATTAACATACACAGCACAAAAGTCCAAAGCAAGATCCTTGACTTTCCAAGAACCTTTGAGTTACTTATGTTTATGACAGCAACAACTGTAAATGCTGAAGGAACTTGGAATGGACTAAGAGCAGTCATCCAAGACCCAGCAACAGAAGTATTTAGGAAAAGAAATTGTCAAATAAAGACTTGTTTGTGGCACACTCAAAAGAGATGCTGTCACTTGTTGAAGCCAAGAACCCAGCCTACCTGAAACACAACCAGAGTCCAACAGAACTTTCCAAGGCTAAGCTGAAGCATGCCAGGGCAATGGGACAGAAAAAAGCCAGATGCTGCTCAAACCAGTACTGGACTGACCTATGTTAAGAGATGCAGTTTGCCTCAGACACAGGAAATCTGCAAGTTATGTATGACAGCTTGAAGAAAGCTCTTGGACCAATTGTCACTGACATTGCCCCCCTCAAGTCTACAGATTGCAAAGTAAAAATCACTGATGAGAACAACCAGATGTCACTCTGGGTCAACCATTATCTTGAGCCATACTCCCATGAAGCAGACATCTCAGAAGAGGCAGTGGATCAACTTCCAACATTAAGTGTACTGACACAATTAGATGAAGAACCTACAGCCAAAGAATTTAGCAAGGCCATAAGACTCTAACAAGTGGAAAAGCAAAAGAGGAGGATGGCATCCCAGCTGAAGGTCTCAAGTATGGGAAACTTAGCTTGCTACCACATCTTTGTCAGCTCCTAGTGTGCTGCTGGAAGGAAGGTCAAGCACCCCAGGGCAGGCATGATGTCATCATCACTCTCTACAAGATCAAGGAAGACAAGGGTGACTGCAACAACTATAGGGGCACTCTCTCTTTAGCGTCACAGGCAAGGTTTTTGCTGGAGACATCTTGAAATACTTGCAACTTGCTGATCTCATCTATCTGGAATCACAGTGTGGATTCAGAGCAGGGATACTAACACTGGACATAATATTCTCCTTACACCAAATGCAAGAAAAATGTAGAGAACAAAATAAGCCCTGTAAGTAGCATTTTTGATGTGACAAAAGCCTTCAACACTATCAGCAGAGCAGGTTTATTCAGGGTCCTGGTAAAAATTGGATGGCTCCCGCATTACTCAGTATGATATGCTCCTTCCAAGAAAACATGCAGACATGCAGGCCACAGATCAGTTTGATAGATCAACCTCTACCAGGTTTGAGATGAAGAGTGGAGTAAACAGGTTTTGGTCTGGCACCCACACTCTTTGGAATCTCAGTGGTGAAAGAAGATTAGGGACTATTTAGAAAAACTGGACGTGTACAAGTCCATGGGGCCAGGTAAGATGTACCCAAGGATTCTGAGGGAGTTGGCTGATGTGACTGTAGAGTCACTGCCCAACCTATTTGAAAACTCATGGCTACTGGGAGAGGTCCCAGATGACTAGAAAAGAGGAAAAGGGCAAACACCAGCCCATATTTAAGAAAAGGAAAAAGGGGGATCCAGGAAACTACAGATCAGTCAGCCTCACTTCAGTCCTTGGAAAAATGATGAAGCGGATCCTCAAGAAATCTATTTCTAAGTACTTGGAGGAAAAGAAGGTGATTAGGAACAGTCAGCATGGATTCACCAAGGGCAAGTCATGCCCGACCAACCTGATTGCCTTCTATGACAAGGTGGCCGGCTCTGTGGATGTGGGGAGACCAATGAATATGGTATAACTTGATTTTAGCAAGGTTTTTTTTATACAGTCTCCCACAACAATCTTGAAAGCAAATATTGGTGGGATGAATGGACTGCAAGGTGGATAGGTAACTGTCTGGAGCATTGGGCTCAAGAATAGTAATCAATGGTGCAATGTCTTGTTAACAGCTGGTATAAGTGGAGTTCCCAAGGATTCAGTTTAATGTCATCATCAACAACTTGGGAGATGGCATAGACTGCACCCTCAGCAAGTTTGTAAATGATACCAAGCTGGGGGAAGTAGTAGATACACTGGAGGATAAGATTCAGAGTGACCTAGACAAATTGGAGGATTGGGCCAAAACAAATCTCATGAGGTTCAACAAGGACAAATTCAAAGTCCTGCACTTAGAAAAATCCCATGTCAGCTGGGGGCTGACTGGATGAGCAGCAACTCTGCAGAAAAGGACATGGGAGTTACAGTGACAACAACATGAATACGAGCCAACAATGTACCTTTGTTGCTAAGAAGGCTAACCGCATACTGGGCTGCATTGGTAGGAGTGTTGCTAGCAGGTCGAGGGAAGTGATTATTTCCCACTATTCAGCCCCAGTGAGGCATCCTTGACATCAAGTGGCAAGACAGAATCACCAACACAGAGGTCATCTTCAAAGTCAACTTGCCAATCATCACTGCTACTCAAACAGTGGTGCCTACGCCATTTTTCCAAGATGGAAGATGGGTACATCCCAAAGGACATCCTGTATAGGCAAATAGCAGGTGGGAAGAGAAAAGTAGGGTGCCCAAAACTGCTTCAAAGATGCCTGCAAGCAGATTATGAAAGCTATCGGAACTGATCCAAACCTTTTGGAGGCATTAGCAGGAAACAGAACAAAGCGGGGCTCCCTTCTCAATCGTGGAGTCCAACATCACAACACGAAACGGTCACTTAAATTTCAACAGAAATGCCACTGAAGGCAACAGCCTGTCAGTACAGTAACCTCTAACTACATGTGCACCCACAATCAACGTGACAGGACCTGCAAGTCTAACATTGGTCTTTAAAGCCACAAGAGAAAATGCACCACCCATCAGTAGAACAGCTGCAATATCCAACATCACTCGCTGATGAGCAGATGCCATAAATACTAGCTGAATGAAAGGTTATGATATCCTCAGGTCCTGTAGCAATCTAGCTTTACCCACACTTCTTAAAAGATGATTGAACAAATTGTGAAAAACACTGCACATTGCAAGGAACCCAGTTATGAAATGAACATCTGCCTGGTTGGGAATGGACCAAGACAACTGCTGATTTAAAAAGGGTAAAAAAAGGGTTGCATTTTATTTTGAAGTGAGGGCAACAATGTTCAGTCCTTGCTAATCTAGATTTGAACCAGTCATCCAGAGAAGAAAGCCTCCCTCATAACCAATTATTAATCCCCAGAGCAAGCTAATTTCATTCCAGAAGGCTTATCTCAAAAGAAAACAGTCTCACTTAAGGCACTTGTATATGTTTTAAGTAAGTGGGAACCATTAGTAAACCACGCTGTTTAATAATAGAAGGTATTGTTTGTTCCAGCCAGAGGATTTGACAGAAAGACTAAGTATTTTGAAATGATAGTATTTAATCTGTGAACACCTAATGGATATTTGGTAGAGGAAGAATCTAATTTGTAGTGTCCTTTATGCATTGTGAAGTTTCCTGATTGTTTCTTATGAAATGAACTTCACTGATATGAAGGTTTCACACTGAGATGTAAAAGGAAGAGCCACTGATTAAGGGCATACAGCAAACAATACTTCTGCCTTATAGCTATTTTATTGCTCACCTGTGGTTTAAGGAGATTTTTTTCTGCCTTTCTTCTGAAGTAGTTTGCAAAAGGCCTAGGCATATTGCTCCTTGAATTAATGGGCTTGCTTACTCATCACGATTTAGAGAACGAACAACAAAGGGAACGGCATGTGTCCCAATTTATACTGCAAATGGAACAAATGTCTTCTTTGAGTATAAAAGGATGATTTCTTTTAAAGAATAAAGCCCTTTGAAACCAATTAATAGCTGACCTACATAGTAATGTGTATATCCATGTTTCCCCCCTCTTTTTCATAGGAGTGATCTCTCCTAATGTAAAAAAGAGAAAACAAGTATGTGAGATCATCTGTACTAAGAACTTGAGGTTAAACGCACAGGCACATTTTTCTGCACCCATTCGAAATTATTCCTCTGATCTCTATAACCTGGGAAGCAGACAACAAAGTAGCTGCAGGTACCGGCTGCAACAAATTGGTTCACACCTAAGAGCTTCATAGTTACTGCTATACCGCATGCCCCGACTGCTCAGACCTTCACGGTATGAAGCATGGAAACTTGCATTCCAAAAGTATCTTTTCTAGCTCGGCAATTCCTGCCAGCTGATAGTATTTTGGATCCTATGGCGCACAGCCGAGAGGTTCTGTATCCATCTGTTTAAGAGTAGCATTGCATGTGCGCACACACACACTTGCTAATTCTTATATTGGCACCCTTCTTCTTCTTGCGTGTAATTGCTGATGTGAAAAAAGGCCAGGAATCATAACATTAATAAAGTGTATTATCCAACATGAAAAAGAAACATTACATTAAAAAGATAGAAGGCCAGCTTCTAGTGAGCAATTAAGGGAACAAGAACAACCAAGGCCCGATACATCATTAATATACACGCTGTGTGCAGAAAGAAGTAGGTTTTGGCAGCTAAACGTGCTGCTTCTGTACACTTAAGAGGACTTACTATCAGTTCTTGTTTCTATAGGGGGATAGGTCAAGATACACTGCTACCACCATGCCCCTGAGGTGGCCTGAATAGAGTATGTGCTTACTAGTAACGTCTAAAATTCACAGAGTTCAGCTTTAGTATGAACAAGACACCCACGTCCAAGAAAGATGAAATCAGATTGGGGCATGTGCAAAGAAGGGCTAAAAGGATAATAAGGGAAAGGCAAGCCTATCATTCAACAGGAGGGAGAACCTGGGTTTTGGAGCCTAGCAAAATTCTAGCTGTGGGGTTCTTATGGTTGTCTATACGTCCTTGTTGAGGGTGGGGAGTAAACGCCAGGGACGGAAACCTATTCAAACAAAAGGACAGCGAACAAATCTGAAAGAGCAAATGGATGTAATCTGGCCAGGGAGAAATTTAGCTGGAAATTAGAAAGGAGGTTTCAAATCATCAGGACAGCAACATTCTGGAAAAGCCTTCATTTCGGAGCAACAAGGGAAAATGGACTTATATACCTATAAAGGGATCTTGAAAAACATATGATTGGGTTTAGAGCAATGAGCTCTATCCGATCACTCAAGATCCCTTCCAGTCCTATGTCCCAGGATGTTCTATAAAGCAATAACAAGAGCAGCCCAAGGATTTGCCAGCATTGCCCAAACCCTGCCTCCGTCTGCTTGAAACAGTGTTCAATTCCTAGCATAACCTGGTTGTGTCCAATTGAATCCACTTGCTCCCGTGCTCCATCAATAATTGCTCTGTGCCTTAACTCAGGACTGAAATAACTGAAATCAGAAAGGCTCATAGGTAAAAACCCTATTACATAGCCCAAGGGATAGGTATACATATGTGGGCATGGATGTGTCCACATATGCAAGCATGTGCGCTTGCAGCTGCTCAAATAATTTAAGCAAATCTGTGATAGGGAATTGTACCTCAGCACATGTGCCTGAACATGCACTTTGCTGTGGGGCAAATTGTGCCACTTGGGGCAAACTGACTCTGCGCAGCTCCTCCCAGATCTTCAGCTACGGGAATCTAGAGGCTGAGGCCAGCAGTATAAAAAGCTGTCCTGATGAGCAGCTCAGGGCTATTTGCCCTCAGGACCTTCTAAGGCCAGGCCAGTTAGTATCTGGGGACACTAGCCCCTTGTGCCAGCTGGACTGCTGAAGCAGCCCTAACCTAGAGTGACCCCTGCACCCTCTACCCGCTGCAGCAGTCTGGCAGGGAGGGCTGCTGCTACCTGTGGCAGCATTCGTCTCCTTGGACCTGGGGCCCTATGGCTGTGTCCCTGCCACCTGGATGGGGACTGCATGACTGCCTAGACTCTGGTATGGGCACAGCAGCAGAGCCACCTGCACCTGCACCTCAGAGCCAGCTTACAATGGGCCGTGGCTGCACAGTTGGCCTCCAGGTGGCACTACTGTCATGTCTTCTGGTGCCTCCACTCTGCTATCACCCAGAAGGTGTGCTGTTGCGGTGGCCTAATTTGAACTGCCAATGCATGTCCTCCTGGCCCCAAATGGCCAGGTCTGCCAAATAGTCTGCCTTCCAGTTGGGTACCCATCGCAGGCCCTGGGCAGGCTCCTTTGCCTGGGTCTCACCGCTTGCCTCACCAGCAGAGATCCTGGTGTTCCCTGCTTTAAAATGGCAAATTCTTTGATAACCCTCCCCCCCTGCAAATTTGCTCATTAAAATACCCCAAAACTGCATTATTCTGTGATTAAAGTGAAATGCCACTATATAAAGACAGATCCATTCAGCAATGTTTTATTGATATGTTTACAATTTTAAAGCAATTTAGAAGCCTACCAATCCCCCTATCATCATCATAAATGAATTCTGAATATCTATATACTCTGGTGCTTGTTTATGGTCTTCTATCATGGAAAAATCAGAGCGGCTCCTGCCCCTTTTTCTCACCAGGATGTGGGGTGCTAAGCAGCAGTGGGATGCCAGTGCCCTGCCTCTGCCCTTGCCTCTCATTCCTGACCCACAGCTTCTGCCTGCCCCCACTAGCTCCCTCCCAGCAGCAGCTCCATCCCAGCAACAGGAAGTCAATCTAGCTGCAGTTGTTCCACCCATTGGGCGACTGGTTGGGGGGGCATGTGCCCCCCCAGGGACCGTCAGCAACCGGGGGGGAGGAAATCCCCTCCGCAGCCAATCTCATCGACTGGCTCCTACTCCTTGGCTGATGCTTGCAGAGGGGGTACTGGTGTTCCCACCTGCCCCCCTGCCCATCACCTAAGCAGTGAGTGTGACCTCTCAGGGGATGCACTGGCTCTTTCAGGGGGTGTACATGCACCCGCGTGCACCCCCTATGCACCACCACTGTTCCACCCATTGCTTTGTGGCTCTGAGCAGTGCCAGTCCTTGCTGTTCTGCTCCCTGTGCCCAAGCCCCAGTGATCCCCATGCCATTCCTGGGGGGCTCAGGGACTGGGCTGGGCAAGTCCCTTCACTTCCAAGCTGGCCTCCACATGCACAGGGTGCTCTAGAGGGGCAGGAGGGCTCTAAGCCCAGCTCTGGCAGCCCCTCCTACCCAGAGCACTCCCTCAACCCCTTAGCCTCATCTCTTTCTGTCTCACACACACCCATGAAAGGTGGACGTGCCCAGCGGCAGTGGGAGCCTGGTGGTGGGAAGCGGAGAGCTCCTGCAGATGCTGCTGGCACTGTCGGGGGAGGAGGAGGTGAGCACTGACCATGGGTCGGTGACCACCCGCAGGCATTGCTGGCAGCGGCGGCAGTGGCCAGGGGTGATCATGAACCACCTGCAGATGTTGCCGAAACTGTCAGCAGCACCTTTTTGCAGGGAGTGCACTGCCACACGCAGGGGGTGCATGTGCACCTGCACCTGCATACACCTCCTATGCATTGCCCTTGCACACACCCGTGCTGCTACCTCCACTCTTTCTCCTGCCCCCTCAAGTGGCTCCTGGGACCAGGAACCCCCACACAGTCACCCCCTACCCTCACAGTCCCTCCCACCCCATGTTGCTACTTACCTGGGACAGCTCCTGGGTCTGAACTGCTGCTGCAGCTTTGCCCTGCTCCTATTTGTCCCAGCATGCTGAGGCAGTGTGCGGGAGAAGCAGGGGAAGGGGAGAGGCATCGAGATACTCTGGCCAGGTGCCAGAGCGTCTCCTTGCAGGACCCTGCATCCGATTGCTTCAGGTGCTCCAGGAGTGTGCCCTGGCACCGCTGTTTCCCAGCATGTTTTTTTTTAATCCTGGGATTTCCCAGTATCAAAATCAGAGCCTGTGTTGCAAATGTGCAGCACAGGGAACATTTCTTTTATCCCCAGCATGCCCCTTGTGGCATCTCAAACTGCTTTGAGACACTGCAACAGGCACGTGCTCACTTGTCTGGATGCAGCCTGTGAGTATATTAGGGACATGCTTTCATGTATCCAGGGACACCCAAACACAGAAGGAATAAACAGGATATTAGTTAAGTGGATGCAGTGGAATGAGGAGAAAATTGACATAATTTGGTTTTTTGATGTGGGATACGGTCCCTTCTTGAAAGTGGCGCCAACATAAGACCTATGGACTACACTTTCTCCAACAATAAGTCTTTAACGGGACCTAAAGAATCCATGTCCATTTGCATAGTGGCAAATGTCTTTCCATGTGTGCTATTGCTCTCTTCTTGTCCTGGTGATAATATTTGCTGAGTGAATGAAGCCATAAGTAACAATTAGACTGCGTGCCTCCCTCTATTTCAAAGGGCTGCAGCCCTGCCAGCTTTGTTATTTGCATTATACAGACTTCAAATATAATTTTTGGATCACTGCACCCTGATCTTATTTTCACTTTGAACCATCAGCTCCTCATTTACCCTTCCTAATATTATCTGTAAATTATTCTTCTGACATTTGTGTTATATGAAACTATTACTCACTGTCAGTGATCTTACCTTACTCAAACACTGTCTCAGACATTGTCTGCTCTTTCTCCATGTACTGCTATTCCACACTATATTAATATTTATATAATAGTAGTTTACATGTATATATCAATTTATACATACATAGAGGTTGTATCTTTATTAGCTGCAAGATGATAGCCCTATTAAACAGAACCCAGCAATGTTGCGTTTCATTTAAGGTAGGGGGTAAAGAAAAATGACACATCCAGAAGAAGTCACGGGAGGATATTTCTGAAGGCAAACTGGAATTTAGCCAAGATGCTATGAATAATAAGCCTGCTCAAACCAATAAGTGCTAATGACTGCCCTACTCAGAACATTGACTTTATATCTTCTCAGAAAGATGGTAACACGGGTAGAACTAAGTTTCCTCATATCATGCCAGCCCAATGATGACTCAGAAAGGAAGTGTGCCAAATGTTTACTCATCAACACTGCTGCCTACAGCACTTGGGGTTATTCTTGTAGGTCTTCCACCCGAAGCAGTGATTAACATGTCAGGTCCTTTCAGAAGATGATAGCCTCACAGTCAGGTGCTTTTCCCTCCTGTCCTGTGCAATCTCTGGACTGTAAATCTACCATATGCAGCCTAAGGTCCTAATGAAATTTCTGGGCAAACCCACCCTTCTAAAAATATTGGAGCAACCCAGCTTGGGTTAGTACTGCAGTGCCTCTTCTCCAGGGCTTGCAATTAACAAGTTATAGCATGCTTAAGGTACTGGCCCTGGTTCAGTGGTGAAGACACCTTGCTGTTGCTGTACAAGTGTGAGTTTAAGCCCTGCTCTGGATTTGTGCCAATAGATTTCATAGACATTAGGGCTGGAAGGGACCTCGGAAGATTATCAAGTCCAGCCCCCTGACCAAAGGGTAGGAAGTCAGCTGGGGTCATAGGATCCCAGCAAGATAAGCATCACATTTTCTCTTCAAGCAATGAAGGTGCTTGAACCACCCCCAACGGCAGGCTGTTCCAGACCTTGGAGCCTCGGACAGCAAAGAAATTCTTCCTTAAGTCCAGCCTGAAATGGTCTTGCAGTAGTTTATAACCTTTCAACCTCGTCATCCCTTGGGGTGCTCTGGTTAACCAACGTTCCCCCAGCTACTGGTGGTCATCTCTGATAAACGTATAGGTGGCCACCAGATCACCCCTGAGCCTGCACTTTTCCAGGCTAAAGAGCCCCATGGCTCTCAACCTGTCATCATAAGGTCTGTTTTCCTGACCTCTGATCATGCACGTAGCTCTTTTATGGACTGTCTCAAGCTTATCCACATCCTTTTTGAATTGTGGGGCCCAAAACTGGATGCAGTACTCCAGCTGTGGCGTCACCAAGGCTGAGTACCAGGGGAGAATGACATCCTGGGATTTGCTTGAGAAGCATCTATGGATGCAAGCCAGCATTTTGCTTGCTTTACTAGCTGTAGCATCACATTGAAGGCTTATGTTCATCTTGTGGTCAATGATGACCCCGAAGTCTCTTTCTTCCGTAGTGCTAGCTGGTGTAGCACTGCCGAGCCTATAAGGATGCTGCAAGTTTTTCCTCCCAAGGTGGAGAACCTTGCATTTTTCAGTGTTAAACACCATCAGGTTCTTGTCTTCCCATTTGTTGAGCCTGTCCATGTCAGCCTGGATCACCCTCCTGTCATCAGGTGTGGATGCTTTGCCCCAAAGTTTGTTGTCATCAGTGAACTTGGCCAGTCCGCTTCTGACTCCAGTGTCCACATCATTAATGAAGATGTTGAAC
>JAGPOW010001296.1:132975805-132986664 GCA_030014935.1 Caiman crocodilus
TGTGGATGCTTTGCCCCAAAGTTTGTTGTCATCAGTGAACTTGGCCAGTCCGCTTCTGACTCCAGTGTCCACATCATTAATGAAGATGTTGAACAATATAGGCCCAAGGACAGAGCCTTGGGGGACCCACTGGTCACAGGGTACCATGACAATTGACTTCTGTCAATTACCACCCTCTAGATATGACCACAGACCCAATTTCCTAGCCAGTGGATCATGGTGGACCCAAGGCCACAATTGGCCAGTTTTGCCAAGAGGTGATCGTGAGATACCAGATCAAAGGCTTTTTTTGAAGTCAGGATATATGACATCAGTCTCTTCTCCCCTGTTCAGGTGACAGGTCACCTGGTCATATAAGGAAATGAGATTGGTCAAGCAAGACCTACCCGCAACAAACCTGTGCTGGCTTTTCCTCAGGATGCTGGCATCAGCCAATCCATTAAGAATGGCCTCTTTAATAATCGTTTCTAAGGCCTTCCCCAGGATAGAGGCCATGCTAATGGGCCTATAGTTTGCCAGATCCATTTTCCTCCCTTTCTTGAAGATAGGCACCACATTGGCCTTCTTCCAGTCTTCAGGCACTATGCCAAGAGCACCAGGAGTTCTCAAAGATCCCTGCTGGGGGCTGGGCTATGATGTTTGCCAGCTCCTTGAGTTGCAGCACCCTGGGGTGTAGGTTGTCAGGGACGGCTGACTTGAAGGTATCCAGCCTCTCCAGGTGTTCCTTCATGAGGTCAGCATTGATGGAGGGGAAGGGGATCTCCCTCACCTGGACCTCCCATGTCCTGCAGTGGGCATGGGTATCCCATGGGACTGATTGATGCAAAGTACTCATTTAATAGGTTACCTTTTTCCTGGGTGTCAGCTTTTTCCATTGTCAGTTGTCCCATCTGGTTCAGCAGGGGTCCAATATTGCCCTTGCTTTTCCTCTGGCTCCCCACATATCTGAAAAAAGGACTTTTTATTCTTCTTCATACTTGAAGCTAGTTGGAGTTCAGTTGCAGCCTTGGCTTTCCTGGTATGCTCCCTACAGAACCAGACCAGTTCAGAATATTGCTCTTTGGAAGTGAATCCTATCCTCCATCCTTTGTAGACCTTTCTTTTTAGCCTCAGGAGGTCTGCTAGATCCCTGGAGAGCCAGGGGGGCTGCTGTGCCCTTTTGCTGCCTTTCCTCTGAGATGGAATAGAATTAGCTTGTGCATCAAGGATTGCTCCCTTGAGGAGCAACCACTCTTCCTGGACTGCCCTCCCCCTGGGGTCATGGTCCCTTAGGGCCTCACTGACAAGCCTCCTGAGCTTGTCAAAGTCGACTTTTCTGAAGTCAGGAACTTTAGTGGTGCTGACTGACTTGCCAGCTTTACAGCAGATGGTGAAGGTGTAGCTCATTTGCCAAGAGGTGATTGTGAGATACCAGATCAAAGGCTTTTTTGAAGTCAAGATATATGACATCAATCTCTTCTCCCCTGTCCAGGTGACAGGTCATCTGGTCATATAAGGAAATGAGATTGGTCAAGCAAGACCTACCCGCAAGGAGATCTTTGAGAACTCCTGGTGCTCTGGCATAGTGCCTGAAGACTGGAAGAAAGCCAATGTGGTGCCTATCTTCAAGAAAGGGAAGAAAATGAAGCTCATGGTCGCTGTTACCCAGCTTCCCATCGATCACTAAGTCGCCGATTAGGTCATCCCCAGTAGCCAGTAGCAGGTCGAGCAGCACTCAGTAGCCACAACTAATCCATCCATGCAGACAAGGGACAGTTGGGTCACTTCAGATCGGGATTCAAATGTGGCTAGATCAGATGAAAACCACCTCACCTTTGTCTGTATCACTGGCTACAGAAACTGAACCCAAGATCATATTCCAGGCTGGAGTCACCAAAGGGATAATTGTGACCATCCCCTTAAGGTAAGGTACTTCCCTCCATAGTAAGGCAGGCTTTATTGACTATTTCAGTCCAAACATACTGTGTGTTTTGTCCCACACCAGCCAACTGAAGTCTTGCAGTGGTGGGTAAGTTGTCCATCTTCCTTCAGATGTCACCAGACTCTGAACTGCTACTTTCCTTTCCCACACTTGTCATTTTTCTTCACTGTAGTTGTGTGTCTTGGATAGTTTCAGAAGCTTCCTCTGCTCACCCATCTTCTCTTCTCTTCATCCCAATAAATAGCTCTGTTTCTCCTCGATATTTGTGCTCTGTTGGGGAAGAAATCACTGAACACTGAGAGGTGCCAAAAGCCACAAGAGGCAACTTCCTGATGGTCTAAGGTCCTTCTCAATTAACTGTGTTCTGGCTCCCAGTTGAAATCAATCAGCAAAACATAAGCAGAGCAGGGACCAAAGGAAATGTAGCCGTGGGCTGCAACATGCCCTGGGTGAATAATTCACAATCTTTGCTGCAAATGTCTATTTGAGCTTAAGCTAGAAGGCTATAATCATCTATCTTTCAACTTAGGTTTTTAGAAACTATCAAATAACTAGATTCCCTGACACAAATATTCATGTATTGGGGCAGGGGGCTGGACTCGATAATCTCCTGAGGTCTCTTCCAGCCCTAATGTCTATGAACTGTACTTAGGACTTTTTCCCAATATGCAGAAGTCACATGCTTTAATTGCACAGATTCAACTTTCCCCTTGCCTATCCCAGCTGAAATGGACACCATAATACATATAAGTGCCAATATATTCCCATGCTAGAAGGGAAATTAAGCATATCAGTATTTTTATACCATTAACTATATCCATCCTGAAGAGGCTGGACATAGTTAATGGTATAAGGCCAGTGCCTTACACCCCAAATGGACATAGTTAATGGTATATGGCCAGTGCAACTATTTTGGGGGGCAGTGCAGAATTATATCCCAAATAGCAGAATTATAGAAGTACAAAATCCATGCAAAAAACTGATTGAATGCTTATCTAATCAGGGAACAGAAATGACATTGTCTTATTTATTTGATCAATCACCACTAAGCAATGCAAGTCAAACCCAGAATCTCCAAAAACGGTCTTCAGAATCTCTTGAGGACTGACCATCACTTCAAAACACAGAAATAAATATCATCCAACTTAATGAAGAGCCCCTGCTGCTATAATACCACAGAGAGGTAGACCACTGTGAAACCGTAACGCCAACCAGCGCAGCTGTGATGGTAAGAGTAAAGCCTTACTGTTAAAGGGATTATTTTGTCAGTTGGTGTTGGAAAGGAAGTTGCACAGACATGTCCTTAATCCCTGTGTCTCAGTTCTCTGCCTGTAAAATGGGGAGAATAGTATTTCTTTACCTCCAGGATGGTCTAAAACTAAATAAACTGGGAGGTACTCAGTGGCAACATAGGGTATACACGTTTCTAAAGCACAACAACTTTGGTCGATCCTCCTATGCTACATATTCTCTTGTGACGGTAGATGGCGTTCTTTCTATTAGCTATCTGCATATACACACCGATGAAGACGTATATCTTTCATATAGCCCTCATAACACTCTCATGGCCTTGTTTGAAAAGGCTCAGCAGATATAGTCACTGATGTATAGATTTAATCTTCTGCATTTTAATAAAAGGAGTAGACCAAGCCATGCAAGTATATAGGAGAGATGTCCTTAAAAATGCAAGCCTTTTAAAATCTCAGAGGGAAATATCAGTGTCATGTGGTGTGGCAGTTGCTATGGCAACTATACTTTTTGCTTTTATTTAATAACAGTGTGAACTGGCTCTTAAGCCTGTACAGCAACATAACCTGCTGAAGAGTAAATTACTGGGGTTCTGCATACTTACACACACTTCCTCCTTCGTTTTATTTTGCCCGTTAAGAACATAAGGATTTTAACATAAAAGCCTGGATTTTCGCTCTCTGTGCCCCTTTTAGTGCTTGCTGCGCTGCTCACTCTGTGGCTTGTAAGAAATATGAAAGGGTAAGTTAGGCAAAACTAGAAGGGTCTTAATTAAACCCTCTACCATTTTGCTTAAGGCACTCTAAGGAAAATCTCACTTTGCAGACTAGCAACATTCACTTCTACGCAATAACATTTTTTCAAAGGCTAACAAATATGAGCTCAATTATACTGCATAATTATTATTAATATTGGCCAGCAGAAAAAAAGGATTTTTCTGTATGCATTATTTGCATAAGATTAACACCTAAAAAGCTCCAATCAAGATCAATACTACATTGAATCTTGTGCTGTGCAAACATGTACTAAATATAGGTAGCAAGAAAAGAAGACTTCTTTGGTGGGGAGAAAAGGGGAGAGCAGGGGGAAAAGATCACGAGAGAGCAAGGGGACAACACAGGACACCCTGAGATCAGTCTCTGTTCGAAATACCTTTCCTTTCCTGGACCTGTGAATCTTGAATGACTTTGGAAGATGCATCCGTTTTGATAGAAGAGTATTTTTCAAAGGAAAGGTTGCTTGATTTTCCCCCCACCTGCTCTGATACCAAGATGCAGTTCCTGACCCAAAAACTGTACAGTGAATGAAAATCAGGGATGGATGAAAGGAAATATCACCACCCCCTACTTACAGAGAGGACTGAAAAATACAGTCTTGGAGCAGGTCTACAATACCCAAAGAGCCCAAAGTAGGTCAGAGCAAGCTAGCTTGGCTACTACAAAGTGCAGAGTTTCAGCAGTACAGTGCTATACTATCTACTTGGGATAACATATACCATGCTCTCATCTCTCTATTAGCTATTACTATGCAAATTAATTATCCGAAGAGACGTACCCTAAGCGATACGTCAAAGGTTGCAGATGGAGTCTGTAGCAGAGATGGGAACTGAGTTCAGAATCCAAAATCCAAATCTAGATTCATAGTTGTTAGGGGCTGGAAGGAACCTTATAATGTCATTGGTTTTAGCTTCTCTGCACGTGGGCAGGAAGGACCGCTGGGGTCAGACGACCAGAGGCAAAGTAGACGTCAAGATCTCCAGGGCGCATGACTGCACCACCTCTGGGGGAACCTGTTCCAGACCCTCGGCACTCGACTTGTAAAGAAGTGTTTCCTTATGTCCAATCTGAAGCAAACTTCAGTTAGTTTGTGCCCTTTGTTTCTTGTCTTCCTCTGGGTTGCCTTGGTGAACAGATGCTCCCCCAGGCCCTGATGACACCCTTAATATACTTATAGGCTACCGATGTAAAGACCTATAAATCTTTCTGCTACAGACAAAGTCCTTGACCCCAAAAATGTACAATAAATGAAAATCAGGGATGGATGAAAGGCAATATTACATAGCCCCCTCAAAATTTTGCACTGCTTCGTATTTTAGAAGGGGAGTGATTTTACTGAGGTGCGATGTTTTGCCGCCTCCTTTTACAAATGCGCTAAAAATGGGCCTGACCTTGTTGCATTTCAATCCACTATGTGATGCACCTATGCAAACTTAATCCAGAGTTCAGGGCATTTTATATGTCTCCCTTCTAGTGCCTAGCCCATAGCGGATGAATTTGCTACAGCTACTAGCTGCAGTAGTTATTGCTTTCGTTCACCTGATAGACCAAGTTTTGGTCTCCAGTGCCATTTATTTATCCCACCATTACAGACCCAACAGCAATACTTATACTTGCTGTGCACTCTGAGACAGATGTTCAACTGGCTTCGGTGGGTCTGTGGCACTAGGTAATGAGCTGCGGATCTGTCACAGCCAAATTTCCCAAGATTCAACTTCACTCAGCTGCTTAGAAATAAGCTGCATTGCAAGGCACACAAAAAAGTATCCCCATGCAAATAAGAAAGAATGACTTTGTGAGCAAAATGACCTTCTTGGTCTTCCAAGGTACCAAGGCTCAAAGGGATTCAGCATTTTACTGAAGATGTTTCAGTTTTCACCGAATCAGGCCCTTAATACGTATAGCATACACTTTTTATTAACTGGACATTTAAGGATTCTGAATGTCGGCTGACATGAAGCGTTAGCAAGCAGAGACCTTTTTTGTGAAAGGCAGAAGGGTATGGGCAAAAAGCAGGTATACGCAATTCTTCAGCCAAAAACTTTATGATTCAGGGAGAAGAAGAGTGAGGAAGCATCCTTATAATTTCACTATACTGAACAAATGGAAACAAAACCAAAATAACAAAGGAAAATATGTTCTTGTAGAATTTCTGGCATAAAAAACTCTGAATTTTTTTTTTTTTTTTTGGAGACTGATCTTTTTGGACTTTCAGAGGATGTGCAAAATGAGTCTTTCTGGAGACAGAAATGGCACCTTAGCAAACCTATTTGACACATACCCAGTAAAAGCATATATATTTGAACTACCAGCTTTGACCCTAGCCCTGCAAATGTTAGGCATACGGTTAACTTTATGCATGTGAACATTTTTTCCGGTGAAATCAGTAGAACTACCCACATACCCGAGGAGAAAGCTGTCCGTCAATGTGTGTAGACTTGTGACCATACTTTATGATCCCACTCCAGTTAGTCACTGAGCTTCTGGAAAAAATTGTGTGTTGTTCCCATTACCTATAGGTGAATAGCTGTAAAAAAGGGGGAAAGACTACCCCCCACACTCCTTTTCTATAACTATAGCTTAACCCCTTTGCTGCATTCTGCTGTGGTTTCTACAGTACCATGATACCACGGGTAGCTTCCCATGAAACTAATGCTGCTCAATCCCATGCTCCCGCCATCTAAAGTGTGTGTAACTCCCAGACACAACGACTGCCAAAAGCAGATAATTCACCTTTCTATTGTCAGGTCTAAAACATATGATTGATTTACAGCAGTGACTCAACCTTGCCTTGTAAATTCTTGGAAGGCTGGCAGCTGGAGCAGATGTCCTTACATCCCATGGCATGAAACCCATACACAAATCTAAATACAGATCCTACAGAGACTCTGAGCCTTTTTTTTTCTGCCTTTTTTTTCTAATCCCTCTGAAAACCAACAAGGCAGACAAGATAAGCACCATGTGCCCTCCTCAAAGAAGGCCCTTCATTATTTGTTCCTTCCACTTTGCTTGACCTCAGATTCTGTACTAAACATTTTACTTAGAGAGAATAGTGGAGTTATGCTAAGGCAAGAAGGGCCATCATTGCAACCCAGGCGGCACTGAAGGGAATTGAAAGAAAGGAGTTAGGGAATAATAAAAGAATACATTTGCACTGCAATGAACTGACAGACTCTGGTATTTGCCACTCTTCACTGACTCACATAGAATTCTATTATTATTGCTAATAATGGGAATTGTCACATTTATGAAATCTGGGGGATGAGCACTGCACGCAAACAGCAGGTATAAATTTGGTGATAATCGCCAAACAGCTGATTTAAGCATGTTTGTTATCAGAAAAATAATAGAAATCATGCACCCTGCCTAGGTACAAGCAGCGAGTATATATGCGTGTGTGTGTCTAGGCATGCATGTATCGCTATTCTGGACACCTTCCCTGTTCTGTTTCTTCCTCCTCTCCCTGCAGAAGCTGTTGTTGCTTTTCAGAGCATAGAGGGATTTTTCATTAGAATATCTCTTAGATAATAAGTAGGTAGCTCACCGAAGTTCCTCTGTGCCGTCACTCTTTCAGCAGCATAAAGGTATCCTGCTCTTCCTAGCTTAAACAGGTTCTATTTCCATGACGATCAATGTTAAAATAAAATCTATTATAAAATCTTAGTATCTTCTAAGCAATAAGGCCTCAATGCTCTGGAAGGTGGATGGTATCTCCAGTGATCACTGTTCATTTGAGATCCCAAGGAAGTAGAAGATGAAGGCTCTGACTGGCACAGTCATGCTGAAGGTGGGGGGGAAATCATGTTAAAGATCAAGTTAGTATTAACTTCACATGATGCTTTGTCTTTTCTCCTTGATATATTCAACAGGACTGCTCTATAAGAACAGAAATTTAAGTAAAGTTGGTCTTTATATGAACACGGACTATCACGCAAGAATCGGTCTCTCCAGCCACAGCCGCCAGCGTTCAGTAAACTGATACCCCACTTGGTTCAAATCGATTGTCTTCCAAGACAGATACCTAGCCAAGCCATAAGTAAAGTGGATTTAGCTCAAAAGAACTAATTCACTTTTTAAACTGGTGATTAGGGACCTGCCAATTTTGCAATTTCATAATTTTTGCAGAAACTGCAAATTTGGTATGTCCCTGAGAAAAAGCCCAGTCCCAGCAAAAAAGCATGGGGACCACAAAAAAGGCTAGAGAACAACCAAAAAAAGTGTGTGGTGTGCGGAACTGAAATCAGAGGTGGGGATGTCTGGCTTCCTGATGCATGGTGGGACGGGGGGCAAGGGAAGGTGAAGCAGAGGGAGATTTTCATGGTGGAGTGCAGTGGGCTCCCCCATGTCTCCGATTGGCTGAAAGGCCCTGGAAGTCCCACCCCTCCCCAGAGATTGAAAGATCATGTGTCAGTCTCCAGGAAGGGGCAGGACTTCTGGGGGCCCTTGGCCAATCAGAGGCATGGGGGCCTGCTGCATTCCATTGCAAAAATGGCAATAGATTCCACGCTTGGACCGTGAAATTGGGGGCGGTTCCTGTGAATTAGGCAGGTCCCTACTGATGATGACATCAGTGGATTGCTCATAAACTCACTAGTGTTAATGGAAAGACCATGACCATTTATTATAAGCACATTTTAAAAGGCCAATTGAATATTAATACACTATTTAATTAATGACTAGACAGCTCTCAGAGAGTTCTATAAGTCAATATGTTGCTGATAAACATAGGTTTTAATTGCCCATCAGGTACAATACTCACACTGGTACTATGGTAGTATTGTCTACTGATTATTCGTTACGCTTCTTACAAAGGTACTCGCACGGCCTGTCTAAACACAGACAAAGGACCGTGCTAGGGAGCATTACAGTCAAGTACAGCCTGCTAAGCATTACATCCTGCTCCCCACCAGAGACCTGACTCAGGGTGTTGTTACATGTTAACGGGAATACGTCTTACGAGCCCTTCAAACAGGATGATTATTTCTAACTGGTCTCAGGCAGCTTGGGTAGTCACTGCTCCACAAGCCCCAAACCAGATGAGGCCAGTCCACCAGCATCCCAGCAGGCATTTCTCCCAGCTGCTGTATCTTCATCCACAGTGACAGAGGGAGCACTCAGGGGAGTACCTAAAGGTCTGCTCCCATTCTGGGCTCATCCCTTTCTCCGAAGGGCTTCGTCCTACGGACTCCCTCCCTACATCATCCTACTCTTGGGGCTCCTGCCTTGTCTCCCAGTCCCCAGGTTTCCTCCTTTACCTTTTGGGGCTCTCCCTTTGCTTCCTACAGCCCCTGTGGCTCACCCCAACCTGCAGTGTTCCCTGGCTTACCTGTGCTGTCAGCATTGTCCTAAGGAGCAAGCAGGAAAGGGGAACCCACCCAACACTGTACAAGCCCAGCCCAGGAGTGACGGTGGCAGCAACAGGCAGGATCCCCTTCCCTGCTTGCTCCTGGGGAAGGCATCTACATCTACAAGTAAGTTGGGAGGTCCCAGGGGAGTGGTTAGTGGGGGCTCCAGGAGATTGGATCTGATCCAGGGATGTGGTGGGGGGGGGTCCGGCCCAATCTGGACTGGGGTGGGGGGCATGGGAATGTGGGCTCAATCTGGAGGGGTAGCAAACTCTATCTGGGTGACAGGAGGCAGCAGGGACTCAATCCAGGTAGACAGTGGCTAGCATGCCCAATGGGGCCCTGGCAGCCCCTTGCTCCCAGCAGTCTGAGCCACCTACCCTGCTCCTGAGAGCAGGCGAGTTGGACAGGCACAGAGTCTACTTGGCTCGTAACCTGCTCACCCCAACTCACTAGCCCTCTAAGGGCAGGCCAGAGCAGTGCATATTACATGAGGGATAAACCCTTAATGTGCAACTGTTCAAACCATGTGCATAATTTAACACTAACTAAAATGAGCACGTGCTAATTGTATGGTGTAACTTCACATCGTAGTCACTCAGGATCCAGAACCATAAACCTCCTTATGCTGTTTCATCCCTTCCCAAAGAACTGAGTAGGGCTTGGTCTTTTCTTTTAACATATTGCTGTCTAACGGTGGTAGAACCACCACCTTTTATGTAGACGTTTGCAGGAGGGGATTCAACCCCACATCTTCCACAGACTGCCCTAATTTGTGATGGACAGCGGCAATCTCCACCCCTCTTTTTGGAGCTGCATCACCATACAAAGAATTCAGGATTCCTGGAGCCAGAGAAAGACTGAGCTCGAAAGAATGACTTGTGTTGAAGTACTCACTTAGGAGAAGGGAAACTTGGGTTCCCATCACTGCTCCAAGGACTGCTCCTGTGTTTTATCCAATGTTTCTGTAATGCAGATAATAGAGTTAACTCTTGGAGCAGGGACTGAAATTCAAGTCTTTCCCTCCCTCCCAGGTGACTTCCCTAATTAGAGGCAACAGAGTCATATTCCTCCCTCTTGTGCTATCTCTCCAGCTCTGAGAATCTTGAATTCTTTTCCACATCCTGGCACAGCTTCAAAAAGAAGGTGCCAAGTGCCTCTGTAAAAGGATAATGATTAAAGGTGTCTTGTGGTAGACATAGATTTCTATACCTTCAAACGGAGGAGGGAACTGGATCTGGAGCTTCCACTGTCTGGAAGGTGTGGAGAAGGGGCTCTAAGCACTCAGCTATCAGATACAAAAGGAGCAATGGCAGATTGAAAAGGAAGTGCTGACTCCCTTGCAGGAGTAGATCTAGGAGGGGTGCAGTTTCATCCCCTTTGACTCCTGCTTCACCCAATCTTTAAAAGCAATGGCCTGGGAGGGGCAGCAGCCTTTCTATTAGGCAGTGTTGAGACAGTCAATTGACTTCATAGCTCATTGTCATCTCCCTGATTCCTGCTAATCTCTCTCCACTCAACAGGTGTTAGCAACCCTCTATCCTTTTCAGTGGTCTTGACTTTCAACTA